>JARWLC010000011.1:109451962-109771873 GCA_033318265.1 Phyllotis vaccarum
CTGAAGAGAATGAGATATATTCTGATTAGATTTATACTGATTTATTTCTTTAGATGGCATGATTTTCACTTCATACTTCAATAGACCAACTTTCAATGAAAGCTCCACCTAAACACTTACCTGGAACTATGAACTCTATTTCTTCTGACATTGCCGTTCCTAGACTATTAGATGCAAAGCAGCGGTATTTCCCTTGAAAGTGAGAGATGTGTCCCTCGTTTGGGATCTTGAATGTGCCTGAGTTGTTAGACACAACTATCCGAGGGTCAGAAAGATAAAAGTGCTTGTCATCCTTAGTCCATGAAAATCTAGAAAGTAAAGAAGGCTTACCCTCAGTATTGTCGACATTTCATAGTTTTAAAAAAATTTAATAAACAAATGCACAAATGATAAAATCAAGAGAATTTGTGAGTTTGAAATCTATACGGCAAATCTTAAGAGTGTATAAGAACAAATCCAAGAAATCAGGCAAGCAAAGAAAATGCAGTAAAAAGCCAGATAAGAAGGTAGTTTATTCTCTTTTAAATTGAAAGTATTTTAAAAAGATATTTCCCATTACACACACACACACACACACACACACACACACACACACACACACACAGAGAGAGAGAGAGAGAGAGAGAGAGAGAGAGAGAGAGAGAGAGAGAGAGAGAAGTCTGGATCATTGCTATATTTTAGCACATGTGTATATGTCTGTGTGAAGAAAAAAACGGCACACACAAATTCCATATGGAATTCCCTTTCATCTGTTTCAAGTATGTGACATATTTGAATCTATCTTAAATACATGATTTTCCAGTTAAAATTTGTCAAATTTAAAATAATATTAAAATTAATTAAAAATAATATTAAATGCATGTGTCAGATTTTTGTTAAGGGTTTTTATTTTATTTTTAAATCGATTTCAATGATTTTTTTAATAAATAATTCACAGGTAAGAAACTCTATAGATTAATCCTTTGATAAATTTATTTCCAGTTATTATTTAGGGCAATCCTTTATAAACAATGACAGTAGATTTGTAGGGGGAAAAGTCACTATCATTTTAGAAAAAAATATTTTAAGAATTGTATTTGAGAAAAAAGTACACAGCTAAGTTCTTCTTACATACGAATAGTTACAAGGGTAATAATGTAAGCAGGCTTATGTGACATACATGAAAATATTTTGATCTTGGATATTAATGCATTTATCTAATTATAATTTATAAATAAAAATTAGGAGTCAGATAGCAGGCTAATAACCTGAAAGATCAGAGAAGCAGCAGAGCGGCCACTGGTGACTTCCTACCTCTCTGCTCCATCATTCAAATAAGGCAAGATCCTCCCTAAAACCAGCCCTACTACTTCCCCAGTCTTCCAACACCTCTATGGTTAACTTTGATTAGCTAGTGGCTAGCTCTGCCCTCTGATTCAGAACATAATTTATTGTCAGAATATACTTAAATATCACACAACAGCAAACTTAGCTACCATTTATTTAGAATTTTGGTGCTTCAATCATAATTATATTTGTATTCTAACTTATGATAGTCACATTTAAACAGCATAAAATAAAATGCTTTCAAATATATATCTTTAATACACATTTAATAATATACTTACTTTGGTTCTGGGTTTCCTTTAGCTTCACATTCAATTAGAAAATACTCATCAAAGGGAAAGGCAACTTGTACATGTGACTGCTTTGTGATTGTTGGAACCTGTTGAACTGAATATCAAAACAATTTGATTGAATAATGAGATTTCCAAAAATGGGACAAAATTAAATAGTAGAGAACAGCATGTGCTTTCTATATCAGCAAGCATTATGGTTTATCTTCAGTGTCCATTTGTGTGCACTTAGAGTCAACCAGGAGACACATGATGGAGTGCACCTACCCAGGTGTTTCCTAAAGGTTTAAATGAGAAGTGGGGAGCCATGAATATGAAATGTGAACAGCACTATCCAATGGGCTAAAGACATGGATACTGGAAAATAAGGTAACCACCTGAACCTCATTTACCCCAATTTGCTTCTCTACTATGGGTGTAAATTGACCAGCTATGTCTGCCTTTTGCTGCCTTCACTGACACAATGGGGTTCATGCCATCAAAGCATGAACCAGAGCAATTCTGCCCTCCTATAAGTGCTTAATTTTTACAAATATCATACAATAGTATTAAAAATAGTAATTAGTATAGTAAGTAAAAAACTACCCCAAGAGTTTCACTTGTCTTTAACATATATTTATATATAGAAAAACCACTCCTCTGCCATCATTTTATGTTGCCTCATACTTAACTTTCAATTAACCCAGAAGACATTTTTAGCACATAAGAAAAACACAATGTTATAACTTTAAAATATCTATTTTTAATATTATCAACATTCTATTGATTCAGGAATGTTTGCTGATTTTTAAACATTTCTGTGATTTGGAAAATTTTCCATTATTTTTTTCTGCTTCCATATAGATATCATAATTCACTATTTAGCATTTTTCACTCTATTAGTATCCTATGTCTTTTTCATATTTCTTCTATTTTGGGGCATGTTTCTTTTCCATCTCTCTTTCCTTTTAATACATATTTCAATAGACATCCTAGACATTAAACATGTTTCCATTATTAGATTATCAATGAAAGATAAATTTTCAGATGTTGATATAATGGAGCTAACTTTAGGGATAAATGCCAAAATCATTTCACAAATGATATGGGATTGTAGAAGTCTTCATACTCTGAAACCATTGATTAATGGTTCATTATAATCTGCTAAAAGTCCATATTTATTGCAAAATAATTTTCCTTTATTTGATTTCTATTTATTATTTTGTTGATTAAAATTTTTTCTAGAATCTTTCTTGGTATTTGACAAATCCCATTCATAAATATATCCTTTATTTCTCTTCCCAACTTGATTGTCATTCTCCATTCTAAAATCAATTTAAAATAAGACTACACAAATTCATGGACTCTGAAGACAGGTACTTGAATTAAGTTTTGAAATAGACTATAGATAACAATGTATATAATGTTATACTGCTGCTGAACACTCAGTAATTTTCAAATTGAGACATTATGTGGTACAATTCTGACCACTGTTAGTTTATATTTTGATTTATAAGGAATTACAAAGCAATCAGTAACCAGAACATATTTTGGCATATGCATTTTTGAAAAATACAATTTGCAGACAAGCAACTGATTACTGAATACTCTTCAATCATAAAGACTGGATCTTCGATCCTATGACACTGGGCTCTATCTTGACTTTGTTTTCTTTGAAATTACAAGGTACCCAATGTCCCCCTGTTCAATTTGACTTTAAATAATTACTTTAACTATAAAAATTAAAAGTGAATGTGTTATCTTATTTAAAATTAGTACCATAATATGTTAGAATAAATAATACACTATGAAATTCACTAAGCATTAGGAAGAATGGCATTATTTTTCATGACTGCATATTTGTTATTTCTAAAGGGATGGCAGCATAATTCTCATGTTTTGCTTCTGCATTCTTTACATTGTAATAGACTAGTATGCTTAAAATGTATAAATTCATCTTTCTATGAACCTGTACATAAAAGTATTGGGAAATTATACATTTCAGTAAAATTATTGTGGTTGTTATTTTACTCTTAAATATTTATTACAATATGAAATTTAAAACTTAACCAATATGTGTCTTCATATTCTATCATATTGTATATTGAATAATTTTACCAACTTTTTGATCTATATATGAGTTTTGAATCAGCCCACAGTAGTGTTTAGAAAGAGTCTGGGCTTGCTGACTAATACAGATCTGACAAATATTTGTAAATTTTCTAACAAGTAACTAAAAAATGTCTCTCTATTCAACATTGCCATTGAGCTAATAATAAAAGTCACTGATGTCTGAAGGCCTTTGGACTCAAGCTTATAGTAGATAGCCTAAGTCTTCTACAAGCCTAATCTTTACTTGAGCACTCAATTTTGCCATTGACAAGTTATCATATTTATATTGCCAGTTTATCTTGAAGTGTCAAGATAATTTTTTTCTTTTGGTGGAAAAATATCTGCCTGTAAACATCTGGACAAACAAAATTAGTGTGTCAGTCATACTTTCAAGTAAAAATAGTGTGGGTGGTGAGGCAATGATATAACTGAGAATAAGAAAATCCTTTCATTATAATGCAGCAGAATTATTTTATATCTATTTCACAGTGCATTCCAGTGTTATTTAGAGGTAGAGAATTAACGTCATTAATATTGTCTTATGTATTCAGAAATTTTAATCTTAAGAAAGATTGTTCTGTTTTAGTGGTATATGAATATCAGTGCATGGCCATGAAAAAAAAACCTTGCATGTTGGACAGTTAAGAATTCATGCCATATTTGTACTAGGGAAAGAGAAATGCTGCCTGTTATAAATTTCATAGAGTCAGAACAGATGATAATGACAGTGGAAGATGGGACTAACTGGCACTGGGATATTATTTTCAAAATACTTTGATTTCACAGATCATCCAAATGTATCTCTGAGATATGGAAACATCCAGAAACCATAATTTAAGCATCGACAGCTGGCTTAGATTGAATAACCCAAAGCTCTTAGCTCTTCTCAAATTTTTGTTTAATTTTTTTTTTAATTTTACATAGCAACCACAGATCCCTCCTCCTTTCCCTCCTCCTGCTAACCCTGAAGCTTCCCTCCACCTCCCATCCACTCCTCAGAAAGGATAGGTCCTCCTATGGGGAGTTAATGAAGTCTGGCATATCAGGTTGAGGCAGGACCAAGCACACCCCTCCCCACTTTCCTGCCAGTATTAAGGCAGTATCCCTCTATAGTGAATGGGCTTCAAAAAGCCAGTGCATACACTAGGAATAGATCCTGGTCCCACTGCCAGAGTTTGCCACTCCCAAACTAGAATGGATTAAAAAAAAAATATGTGTGGTGCATTTACACAATAGAGTATCTAGGTAGTTATATATATAAAAAAAAATGACATCTTGAAATCTGCAGGCAAATGAAAGGAACCAGAAAAAACAATTTTTAAATGAGTTAACACACACAGAGAAAGAATACACAGTATGTATTCACTTATAAGTGGACATTAGACATAAAGCAAAGGATAACCAGTCTATAATCTACAACCTAAGAGAAGCTAGGCAACAAGGAGGACCCTAAGAGTCAGCCATAGATTCCCCTGGAAAGAGTAATAGATAAAATCTCCTGAGTAATTCGGGAGCATGGGGGAGGTAAGGCAGGCAGGGAACAAGTAAGGAACAGGATGGTCAAGCTGGAAGGAGGACAGAGAGGGAGAGCAATGAAACAGGTATCTAGATAGAAAAAAAACACCTTGGGGTTAGGGAGAAACCTGGTGCTAGGGAAGTTCCCGGGAATCCACAGGGATAATCACAGCTAAGAGTCCAAGCAATAGTGGAGAGGGTACCTGAAATAGTCTTCCCCGATAATCAAATTGATGCCTCCCCCTCCCCCCAATCGTCATCAGAGAGCATTCATCCAGCAACTGATGGAAGCTGGATAACAAGCTTCCAGTTCAGTGGAAGAGAGAGAGGAAGGATTATATGAGCGAAGGGGTCAAGGTCATGGTGGGGAAATTCACAGCGACAGCTGACTGAAGCTGGGAACTCACTGACCATAAACTCATATCTGGGGAACCTGCATGGGACTAAACAGGGTCCTCTGAATGTGCATGACAATTGTGTGGCTTGGGATGTTTGTGCAGCCATTTCTCAGTTTTGAACTCGCATTCATTTTCTTTTTGCCTAAGAAAACTGGCACGTCACGCTTTCACCATATTACACAGAATAGCTCAAATTCAGGCTTCATCCAGTAGATACCGTCACCACTTTAGTATCTGCTAAGAGCATCTGCATACTCCTTGAAAGCTATCTCTTTTCTGATTAATATAATTTCTAAGTGAAGTGGGTATTGAGCCTCTTGTAAGTTCATCCTGTTTAAATTCAACTGTAGCTACGAATGGTAGAGAGAGGCATAACAGCAGTAGTCCCAAAGATACTAGCTAATAACTTGAGAACAACTTGTTTATTACAACATTATTCTCTCTTAAATTTGCTAAGGTTGTAAAGGCTCTGAAATAACTAATTATTTGGGGAATGGATCTAATAACCTTTGGGTGTTTGTATGAATATATATTCCACATTACAAATCCTTTTCTCTATAATTAGGTCAATTAAGAGACACTAGACTTGTTGACATTCAAATTGGGTACCTGCCTTGGATGCATTTACTAGTGAGTGCTCTAGAGTGCCAAAATAAATGGGAAATATTCAGTTGCTCTGAAAACATGCTATTAATATTTTATAACAATTGTCTGAGGACATTACAGCATGAACAATAACTGAGACTATCAGAATAATAAGTGGCAGGAGCTAGTATAAAATTTTGCATCCTTCACCACTGAAGAACAAGTGCAAAGCTGAGTGTAAATGTGTTTGTTGGAGAATAAGGTCAGAAATTTGAATATGGAGTACCACATTCATTCTTGCTGTTCTTAAATGTGCCCTGCACTCTTACACAGAGAATTTAATGAGGTTGGAAAGATGGCTCAACGTTAAGAGCTATTGCTGTCCATTCAGGGGACCTAGGTTAGGTACCCAGAACACATAAGGTGTTGCACATCCATTTCATTCCAGTCCCAGGATATTCATTTCCTTTTAATGAGCCTCTTTTGGCACCAAGCCTGTACACAGTGCAAAGACACACCTGCATGAAAAAAACAATAAAAAACTCCACATAATTTTTTAAAGGTATACTCTACTAAATATGAGGGCATTTATATTCTCAGCTGGTCACTGATGAATTCTGATAAACTTGTATAAATGCAAGGTTTTAACTATTTGTTAAACAAAATGTACATGTCTACATAAACATGCATGCAGAACAGGAAACTGAGCCTCCATAACAGATGAAAATACAGAACAGAATCTCAACCATCTTTAAGAATAGAAAAGTGTGGATTCTTATCTAAGGAATTAAGGCAGCATTGAACTACCAGTACACTATGTACTGGTTGTTTCTTTAAAGTGAATAAGAGTGACCACCAGAGGTGATTTTAAAACACATCACAGTTTTCTTGCTCCAAATTACATTGAGTCTAAGTACTTCAGAATAAAAATTTTACCTTAATATTAGTACTCTTAAAATATTCATTAACTGAATCACATTAAAAGTCTTTTCATAGCCAGAAAAAAATCTCCATTTGTCTACATTTCATCTTTTGTAAACCATTATGTAAAGTATATTTACTGTTGTATTATTTTTGAACTATTAACAATGTACTTATTGAAAATGTTTGATGATAACTAACCTTTACATGAAATTACCAAGACATTATAAATGGTAATAATAGAATGTTCATAATTCACACTCTAAATTGGGATGCAGTATTAGGTAATATGATTTTGATCTATAACATGCCTTTTGTTATTTTTCATAATTCATTGTTCCGATTTTAAGTGCAAGTTTTTTTTTGGAGAAGAATATTCAGCTTCTGGGGCTGGAGAAATGGTTCAGCAGTTAAAAGTGTGCACTGCTCTTGCAAAAGACATAAGTTAAGTTCTCAGCACCAGTGTCAGACCTGATAATCCAGCTCCAGGAGGATCTGAAGCTCTCTTTGGGCCTCTGAGGTCACATTCATTCACATGCATATACCCACACCTAAATGTACATATAAATAATTGAAAACAAAGCAAATCTTTTTAAAAAAAAAATCAAGGTTTATTCAATTTTTTTATTATAGCTTTTGTAATGTCAGTAATTTCTAAATCAAAATTCTCCATAACGTAAGATAGCCTAAGCATATAAAAGAAAAAGACTTTTTAATATTCCAGGTCATCCTAGACATGTGGCAAAATATCACCTGTTATGTCAGTTCCATTTCTTGTAACAGGCTAAGGTTACATAAAAAGCAAAACCACTAAGTTGAAAAATTATGAGAGCAAATAAATATCCTAACCCAGACCTGAAAAGTATGGCCATGAATCTTCATGATAGTTCAGAAAGAGGATAGAGAAGTTACATCTTCAATCTACACATGCTCTGCTTACCAAGAAGACATAAAGTTCCACATCAGGGACCAGACAGAGTGCTTTTACCTGAGAGTGGTATTTCAGCTCTTGACAACTTTAACAGGAGGAAAAACAGACACAGGATCAGTCCTCTTCCATAAAATGGCACCCCCATGGCTCTTCAGAAAGGAGGCCGCACACGAAGATTGAAAAACTTAATGTCCTCGTACCTTCCAGTCACAACTGAGGAAAATGTGGGAAACCTGGAAAAGTCCCAAGATAAGCAAAATATTACTTAGTCTACTCTAAAATTTGAACACAGCAAAAAATTACACACATTTTGTAATTGTCAAGCTAACGAACTTACTATCTAATAATATAAAACATGAGTTTTCTTCTTTATATTCCAAATGAAACATTTAATGTATGATATGTTGTAAACTATGAATAATTACAATGAATCCTATTGGTAAATCAGAGTAAGATTTATAGTAAAAGCCATTTTTCAAACTAATGAGTCAGTGGCTTGAGAATAATTTCATTAATCTTATTCACAAAGTAGTGAATTCTCAACCAATTCTTCAAATTAATGTTAAAGATCACATAGATACATCTGGTAAAGTACATTTTCATATTCAAAATTTCACATTAGATGATATTTTATGTAAGACAGAACATAAGGAAATAATGGAGGGGGCTAGGTAGTTGGAATCAGTCATTAAGGTGCTAATCATGCAAGCATGAGGGTCTGGGTTCAAATCTAATGAAGCAAATGAAAAGCCAGGTATGGCTGGACTGGCTATAAAATCAAGGCCAGGAAGACGGAGACTACAGGTCCCTGGTGCTCACTGACTAAAGAGTCCAGCTGATTACTTACTAGAGGCTCTTTGAGAGGACCTGTCTTAAAAAGAAGCACTGGGAAGACTGAGCACGTCCAGATGACATGAAAAGATAGAAATTCAAAATACTCATGAATGAAACTCAATGCATAAAAGAGTAAAATCTATAAAGGTAGAGAGTAACGAAGGAGGACATCCAGAGTTGACCCTTGGCCTCCATATGAAAACACATGTGGACAGACTCTAGTGGACATGCACAAACAACCACATCCACATATGCACACAGACACACACAGACACACACAGACACACACACACACACACACACACACACACACACACACACACACACACAGAGAGAGAGAGAGAGAGAGAAAGACAATGAATTATACTTAAAATTTACAGATAATGTCACAGTTTTAAGTAAAAGAATAGTCCATCAGTTGATTTCCATTTGAAAATAATAAGAAATAAAACTTTGACTTTCTTTCTTGCCTACTGTTACTTAATTTTTCTCCCTGAAATATTATAGTAGCGTCTTCACACTATTCATTATATATTTCTGTGATGGTAACACAGTAGTTTTCTCTAGAATGTGATTTTTTATGAATACAAATTTCTTACTTTAAAGAAAAAAATCAATCACTTTAATTCTTGATTATCAAAACAGAGAGGTCACTAATTTTAAATTTACTTTCCAAGTATGTTAGCTTTTAAATTTCATCTCAGACTGCAACTCAAGTGATTCAGAGATCTAAGCAGCCAGCTAGCTCAGTGATAGGTCCTTGAATTCAATTGTCAGCATTGCAAAATCTAAAGAAATAAAGACAGAGTCTATGGTCTCACTTTCTTTTCCTGCTGTTATGATAAAAATACTCTGACAACTTAAGGGTTCAAAGGTTTATTTTAGGTCACATTCAAATCATAGTCTAACATGATGGCGAAATAAAGGGAGCAGGCAATTGGAGAGCCTGGTCACACTGCTTTCAACCCAGAAAACGACAAAAATGTTTGTGATTGTTACTTTCCCCTTTGTTGCATACACACATAGTCCAGGATCCTGGCCAGGGATAGGTGCCACCCACAAGAGATGTGTTCTTTCACTTCAGTTTCACACAGTCAATATGATGCTCCAAAAGTGTGGCCATACGCCTACGTCCTAGAGCATTTAGATTCTGTCAATTGACGATTAACGCAGCATATCGCATTTGTGTTCCCTATACATAAATGTGACATTTAAAATAATAAACAAAAACAAACTAATGCGATTTTTATAAATTGAGGATATTCATTGACAACGATTTCTTTTATATTTTGACTTAGAGAATTCCTACAATGATCATAAAGGACAAGATTCACTACTACAGCCACAAACTTCTCAGAGGACGTGAACTAGGAAAACATTTTATTTTATGCATTATTTTACTTCATCTGATCTTAGTTATCTAGCTGGAAAATGAGAATTTAAAAGCCAAACTTATCTTTACTTGCTTAAGAATATTTACAAGTATGACAATTTATATAACTAATTTAATCTATTTTCAGACATATCACTGTGGTGACTGACAGCTCATTTTCCTTCTGAAATAATTTATTCTGATCAACAAAACATAATGAATAAAAACATTACCTTTATCAGAAGAAAACAACTAAGTGCCACACATTAGCATAAAGCTGCAAGACATTCCATCTATTTTAAAAATTAAATGTACAAAGAAAATATTAACATTTGCCCCTTGAATTTTGCCTTTCCTTCCCTCATAAACAGTTGAAAAACTGAATTTACCACTTATAGTGTTGTACCATTCCTAATCTATATTATTTAACATTCTATTACATTAATGTTTAATACTGATGGCTTCAATGGCATCTCAGATATTTGTTTAATGATTTGACCTCTATCTATAAGGAGAAAAGTTTTTAAAATCATGATGCTATTAAGGGGCCACATTTCCAGGATAGTATCTAATATATCTTCATAACCAGAATTAAGGACAGTCAACTAAGTCAGAACTGGCTCATTTATTGATTCTCCTGATTTAGGCTAATGATTAAATGGTCTCTAATTGCTATAGTATAGTAGGTCATAAAAGCTTGTTGCTCTGGAGCATCCATCTCATTTGAAAGGTTAATGTTTTTGCCTGCATGGAGACATGGAGAGTTATAGTAATCTCTGTACTCTGGAGGCAGAGGCAGAAGGATCATGGTCAACTGGGTATGCATAGTAAGGTCCAAAATGATACAATTGTCAGTCTTATAACAAAACTACATGCTTTTTACATATCATATTCCAGAATATAGCTCATTTTTATCTTTTGTAAAACTGCCTTTCATTTACCTGTAATTTGCATGCTCATAAAGTATGGTATTAAAATTATTGAAAGGTAAAATATGAGACCAGTTTTAGGCAACACTTCAATTCTAAAGTCAGAAGCCCCACATAGCTCCCAGAGTGAGAAAGGAAGGAAGCCTTATTTTATTTTCAGAAACATAAAGGGCACATCATTAGGTAATTCTATTTTGAAACAGAAAACATCAATAAAATTATAATCCTATTTATCCTTTTAAAAATAATTTGAATTTAATGACTCATGCCAGAGCTCAAAGATGAAAGCAATTATTAAAGCACAGGGTAGAGTTGACACATAAGACAAGTGTAAGACATTCAAAAGTCTTTTGAGATCTAGTTGCATAGAGACAATTTCTAATAGCTTAGTTTTATGGCATTGACTATAATGCAAGACAAATTCATTCATTTTCATGAGTCTCAAAATTGAATAAGACCTTCATTATTTTAGCACATTGGGTGAAGCAGAGAAATTTATTTCTGTTACATGACAAAATAGAAGAAAACAGACTCTTGACCCTTACAATCAGTTAAGCTTCTCTGGAATAATCAGTTGTAGGAATTAAGCATAGGTTAGTTTAGAGGGACTAGTTTAGACAAGGACAAGCAGATTTGCCAAAGTGCTGCTTCCAATGCACCACCAACAAGGAGACGTCATAGATGTATCTGTAAATTTTTTGTTTGTTTGTTTGCTTGTAGTGTTGCAGACAAAACCTAGGGTCTTCTACATGCCAAACAAGTTCCTTACAACTGAGCTATTCCAAGGCCACACATCTAGCAACAATTTACTCTTTTAACTAATTGATCTCATGCTTTTAGAAAGGAACAAGTCTGGGCTATCCAACTTAAAGACTGCAGACATTTCACATCCCTATTGTAATCCTAGTCAATACCCAGCCAACCTGAACAGATAGTTGAGAACCAACTCTGTCATTATTAGTTATGGCTAGCAGAGAACAGCAGATTCTCCCAAAGAAACAATAGACTTTATTCTTGCAGATAAGCCAATTGCTTTTAGGCTGGCCATGTAACAAAAGCTATTATGTATTATGCAGATGGAAAGGGACAAAAATATTGGTGTAGTATGGATAAGTGTTAAGCTATGAAATATATATAACTTTGTGCCTTTTAAGGTATGTACTAATGTTTCTGTAACAAAGTCACTTTTACTCTGAGTTTAGTTAATAATAACCATTCCCCAACATTTACTCATTCCTTGCATGTTCAAAATCAGCCTTAAAATTACAACAGTTGAGGTGATATATTGTATACTTAATAAAAATAGTCTGGAATATCAAAAGACAGAGCCAAGCCAAGTGCCTGGCTGTTAGGCTATGAACTCACATAGATGCCTCTCAAGTGATAGTATTAAAAGTGTGGGTAAACACTCCCTGTCATACAGGGCTTGGCTCTGTGGGTGGCTCTGTCCTCTTATATTCCAGACCATTTTTATTAAATACACAATATATCACCACAAACAGTAGTAAGTCAATATTCTTAAATGCAAGCCAGACAAATTGTAATTCTGAAGGTCTAGTGGTATTTATTAAAAAAAAAAAAAAAAAAAAAAAAAAAACCAAACAACCAACCAAAACCAGAAAGACAGTCTTGCTAAGGCTGGAATGCAATCCACCTCTTATTTTAATACCTTTGAATACCAAACCTACATTTAGTATTATCTATGCAACCTATAAATACTATGAATCAATGTATTTTTTATTAGTTTCAGATCTTAGAAAGCCACAGAGTAAATGAAAATGCAAGTCCAATTCATAGTAATTTTCTAAATCCTGAGCTTTATGAATAAACTCAGTATACATCTTCATCTTTATTTTGTAATTTGCTTATTAATCAACTAATGTGTTTTTTATTGAATACTGCTTTAAAATATATAACAAAATATAAACAGGCAGAGAGGAATATAAAAGATTTAAGAATTCTCACTAAACATAAATGCAAAAGCATTTCATCTTTATAAATCGAACATTTAAAAAAAATTCTAAATTAGCTCAAAGTCTCTGACTACTATTGATGTATCCTGAATAATCACCATTCCCTAATAGCCATTGTTTTTCTTCACTTAGCAATAATGGTGTCATGTTTACAAAGAACCCTTGACCAGAGGCTTCTCTAATGCTCCTCATGAATTGTAAATACACTCATTTTCCACTTAGAAAATAAAATCTATTGAAATCTGTATGCTGGAACTTAAGGACAAGAGATTTTTCTTCTTCCTGAAGAGGAATATGAGCATGGAGAAGAATAAGAAACAATCTTAGAAAGGCTGCTAGTCTGGGACAGTACATTTTCGTCAGTGATATTTTATTTACAACCATGGCATTTTCTATTAGCAATTATTCACAAACCTATTCAAGTGAAATTTCTAAAGAGAAAATAGAATAGGCATATCCAAAGGGGGGAGGGAAGCAACTATTATGATCACTCTTTGAAAAAGTGATGTGTGGCTACTGCTAAAAAGTTTAGAACACAAAGAAGAAACATCAATGACACTCCATCTGCCCTTTCTCTCACAGATGTGGAATATACACAAAACGGGAGAGAAAGAGAGAGAGATCCTGTGACATTTCTTTCTACCACCAACAGAACCAAGCTGTCACAAACACCATGAATTCCAGAGACTGGAAATAACTTTGTATACTCTAAATCTTAAATATTTCTTCTATTCCTATTCAGGATGCTTAAAATACAATAACATATTTTATCAGAGCCAGCAGGAACCGGCATAATATGACACTAGTATTCAAATAAATAACACAAGGGGGTTTGTATAATAGAATTAGTCACTGTTGTAACTTGAAATTTTGTGGAATTCTTTCTCCCTGCTCCTGAAAAAGGCTTAAAAAATCGCCAAGCTGAATCCAGCTAGATGCCTTAGACAAAACCATTTGACACGTTCATGATGGAGGGGAAGTCACCTTCACTCCCCTCTGACCTCAAATCCCCCTTGATAAAATTCCTTTCTATGCAATTGTCACTTTGCAGTAAAAGATTTCTCTGATTTGAAATCAGGTCATAGTCGGGGTAGAAGGTCCCCAATTTCCATAAGCCTGACGTGTGATTGGAATCATTCAACACCTTGAAAATGAGGAAGGATAAAAACACAGAAAATTAAAAGGCTTTTATTCAATCACCTGCTTGGCTCATATTATGAATCAATTTACACATGCCATAAACAGAGTAATCCTAAAATAACTGCTAATGGCTTTTCACTGCGAAAACAAAGGAAGTACTGCACATTATAGCCAGCTCCATTTAGACTGTGTTTCATGTCACTGAAGTGACAAGACAAAGGAATTGCTTGAAGTGTTAATTCATCCTTCCTGTGGAGATGGCATATTTTCATACAGTGGATCAAAGAAATGTAGATTCTATTACAAGCCAATTGATTTTATTGAAAAACTACCAGTTTTAGTTAATAATTAAGTGAGATCCATTGATAACTTTTCTTTAAGCAGGGCAATACTGTGTTTGGGTAATATAGGCATACTTCTGCGTATAATATGCAGAAGAAACAAATACACACTACTTTTCTTTGTTGCTCTATATGCTCAACAAATTGTATCCTGTAAAGCTGTCTAATTGCTTTTTATTTGATGGGTTTTGGGAAAAAAAAAAACTACCTAAAACTGAAGTCATACAGTGATGGAGAATATTATTTCACTTCCCAATATGAATGTTATCTTCTGAGTATTTTTAACAGGTATACAAAACTTCATAGAATTTAAGGGTCCATGTAGTAAATTTTCCCATATGTATAATTCTGAGTAACTTCTCTTATCTCCCAACTAAAGCATTTCATTACCTTCACCTCCAGTAGATTCCAGGTGGATTTATCCCATAGCAGAATACACTTACAAGAGGACAAATCTGGTTTCATCACCAGCAAGGCAGCATCTCCCCTCCAGGGAATACTTGCTTTCCCTATGGACCATTTTACTTCCCATTGTGACTACAGAGTCCTATTATTATTTAGTGGGCAAGAACCATGGATTTAAAAGAGTTTATAGTGTGTATCACTTGCAAAAATGATCACCTTAGTATGAGATACCCTGGTACTCTAATTTTCTTGGTTAAATAGCTGTATAATAAATAATGATGCCATATGTGCATTGCTAAGGAAATAAGCCTTTTGGAAGACATTTGGGGATTCCTACAAAATTCAAATCTGACTACACGGTGTAGATTTTGTACCTTTTAGTTTTCACTATAGGAGTTTGAAAACACCAAATTCACACAAAGCCCTGTGCATGCCTATTTCTAGCACCTTTACGCATAAAACCTGTCAATGCCAGGAAGCAATGGGCATAACAGTCAATCAGTAGGTGTTGAAGGTTGCTTTATGTTACTGCAATGAATAATATGACCAAAAGCAACATGGGGAAGAAAGTGTTTATTTAGCTTAAAGTTCTTACCATTCTTACCACAGCTAATCATTAATCAGAAACTGAAGGGCAGAAGTGAAGCAGGAACAAAGGCAGAAACTCTAGACAAAAGCTTCCTTCCATATCGCCCCAGACTACCAGCTCAGAGGGGCCACCATCCACAGGGTAGGTTGTCACTCATCAATCAAGAAAATGTTCACAAAACTGCCTACAGAACAATCAGATTGAAGCATTTTTTTCTCAATTCAAGTTTCCTCTTCCTAGATGACATTATTTTTTGTGACATTGGAAAAAAATATTCAGTGCAAAAAAAATAAGGTCCTAAACACTCTGTGGCAATCCATATAGAATACTAGTGCAAAAAGAAAGATATGATCAAGCTATGAAAAATTAAAATATGAAAAACACCCTAAGTAAATTCTATTTAGTAAAAGAAGCCAATGGGAGTAGGATGTCTATGCACTACAAGCTTTGAATTGTGTGATACTCTGAAAGTCAGTCAAGGCATCACTGATTCCTAGAGATTAGGAGTTAAGATGGGAAAAGAAAAAGAGCAGAGGAAGTACTTTGTGTGAAGTACAGTGGTAAACATGTGTCTTTATATATTTGTCTAGGTCACCAAGAGCACATCCCAGTATGTCTCCATATAGAAATCTATGACGGTTGATGTAGGCTCTTCATTTATTGAGTGTGTATCACTAGTAGGGCTAATGGGGATGCTGTGGATTGCAGAGCTCAAGAAATACTTAAACCTCTTGTTCAGTTTTGTTGCAAATTTAAAAGGCTTTTGAACTGAAATGTATTTTAAAACCTCTGAAATATATAGGAAAAATAAATTGCAACAATTACAACAGATTTTTAATATATCACATTTAAGTCAACTTAAGGAGATAATATTTTTTTAAAGAAAGGATCCCTATAACCTCTCCCTCAGGCTTCTATATTCAGATTGATGCCAACACATGCACACGTGCACACACACACACACACACACACACACACACACACACACACGTGCACACACATGTGTACACACACACATATACACACACACTGATTACAATCACCTTGGTTCCCATCTGACAGTTCAGAAGCTCTTCATGCCTAATAATTTTTCAATCTTCTCATTATCTAAGCTTCTCTCCTCCCTCTGGTTTTATTTCTTCTTCTCCCCTTATTTCAACTTTGCTCAGTATCATGCAAGAAGCTTTAAAAAATAGTACAACCTAAGATGAAAGTTGTTTTGCTTATTGATAAATATTTAACTATTTTATTGTGTCTGAAAAATGATACAAAACAATCAAAAACAAGAAATTTGAAGCATAAGAAAAGGATAAATTATATGCAATGATAAGCTGCAACTAAATATAATAATAGAAAAGTAATTTTTAAAAGCACTTAAATTATGAGTAGTTTTAATGTTTTCCATATCTCTGCATTAATCAAATATTTATAGTGAGTGCTTACACTGTACTCATAAAACTAAAATATAGATGAACATATAGCTATATGAAAGGCCCTAAATCAATTCCTAACACTACAGCTTAAATAAGATATCATGGTAATCTACATATAATTAATTCAAATATTTGTAAAAGACAAAAAAAACAACAAAAAGTGTACATTTTCTGAAGCTGGTGCCATATTCTACTCATTAATATTGTACCTGCTGTATATGAAAATCAATGGTACTTTCGGAAAAAGAATAAATTTAATATATATCTCACAAAATATATTCTACACATAGAAAATCAATTAAATTAAATTTTTTCTGCATTCACACAAAGAATGTAAAATATATTTCCTTAAATACTTGTTCATGTAAATATAGTTCCAAATGTTTAAAACATGAGCTGCATATTTCTGGGTTTTCAGGAATAATTTTATAAAGGCTAGCAGAAAGAGAAGTTTCAATGAATCTCATTAATTTTATCAGTATCTAGTTAAGATCAACTATGTTCATAGGATTTAGTGGTTTTGACAAGTGCCAACAAATTCAAAGTATTACATTTTCTTAGGTTTCCTTTCAAATACTTAAGCACATATGTAATACTTACATGGATGGTACTGCATTTTAATCTTCTTCATAAGTAGGATGATATGAAATGGTAAAGTAGTTAAAACTTTTAAATATCTCATCAATATAGGAAAGTCAGTTATTATATTTAGCTTCGGTAGCTAATTTATTTTCAAAAGTCTTAGGAGGCCTGCTAGTTATCATAATGAGTATTAGAAGAGGATTACAAAATGGAATAAAATGTTTAATATATGCAGTAACATGGAAAAAAAATACAGACCAAAAATAGTTTGGTTCTATTTCTGATAGTACTTAGTCCTTCAATGACTATTTTGCCTTCTTATTTTTACTGCAAAATTGTTGATTCTAACCATCATCTGGTCTACCTCTAAGGAAGAGATTTTGCAAGACTCTGTCATATGCCTCAAAGATTTAACAGCTGGTGGTCACTGTCCTACAGGACATATCCTATAGCGTGATAGACATGTGTCCCCCCAAATATGTATGTGCATACAGGCACATATGCACATATGATGGCTAACATGTTTAATTGTATGAAAAATGTTAAGACACACAAACACACAAAACTAGGTGGCCAGTTGATAAGATAAATTATCTGCTCTCTTCCTTTAATACGCAGGAATGTCTAACACCTGTAAAAGATCTTAATGGAAATATAAAGAAGTCATAGTGAGTCAGGATACATGGGAAGAAATCATGATAAACTGTGAACTATCTGCATGGGATAAGCAGCATCAAAAACAAAACTTATAATTCTGCATAAGCTATATTCCATTATATTAGTTACTTCTGTATTGCAATGAAGAGACATTATGAGAAATGCAGCTTTTAAAAGAAAGAATTTATTAGAGTTTCAGATGATGAGTTCATGATCATCATAGCATGGAGCATGGGAGCAGGCAGGAATGGAGTTAGAGCAGTAGCAGAGAGCTTACACAATTTCAGGTGTGTGTGTGTGAGAGGGGGGGGGCGTGGGGAGAGAGAGAATTGGGAATGGCGTTGGCTTTTAAAACATCAAAAGGATCAAAAGGATACACCTCCTCCAATAGAGTCACATTTACTCATCCTTTCCAAACCCTTCAAAATGCTTCCACAAACTACAAACAAAACATTCAAATACATGTGCCTATGGGAACCATTTTCATTCAGACCGTAATAGTCATTAATTTTAACCTAAGTCCATTCACAGACTTTTACCACATGAATTCCAACATAAGTACTTCAAAATGTTCTCTTTTTCAATATTTGAAATGCACTTATATACCTTCCAGTGACCAGGAAGTTCACAACAATTATCAGCTTCTAGAGAAAATTAACTACCACAATGCAGTAGCAGTATATTTGGGTAAGTATTATAATAATATTACAAAGGTGAACATCTCTAACTTCTGTTTTCCACGTCATTTTATAGCCAGTATGTTGTTGCAATCACTTTTGTTTTGAATTCACACTTTTTGCTTTCACCAAATAAAATGCACTCAGAACAATTTATTGTCTTAAAACTCTGAAGGTCACATGGCAAAAAAACCTTTTAAGCTTATCTTCCCTATATATCATAATTTATCAATTCAACAATCAAAATAGAAAATAACTTGAATCAAAAAAGTAGGAAAGTAACCAAAAAGTCATCTAACAAATATTTGGAGAAAATAATAAATATTGATATCAGGAAGCTGAAATTGAAACCACATGAAGTAAGTTTGAAATATTTTTCATACCAGTAAGGATGGCTATTATGCAAAACAATAAATATTACTATATTGATATGTTATTTTTAGGATCATAGATTTGTACAACCATTATGGAAAATAATGTGGATGTGTAGCAAGAAATTAAAAGTACAGCTACAATCAGTAACCAAGCAATTTAACTCCCAGTACATATTCAAAGGATATGAAATCAGTAGGTCAAAAAGGCATCAGCAGAGGCAGGAAAGCAGCTCAGCTGGCCAAGTTCTCACCTACATGAACAAAGCTTGAATTTTTGTTCCCAGACTCACACAAACCAGGTACGTTGTCACATATAAATATTTAAGAGGTAGATCAAGGAGGATCAGAAGTTCAAGACCCCATAAAGATACTGGTTACAAGGCCAAGGTCAGCTTAAGTTACACAAGACAGAAAACAAAGGTCAACCAAACATACAAACAAAAACCAACTCTCATGTTTACAAGAAATGAGATGTGCAACTAACAACAGTTACCCCTTCCTTCCCCTCAACCCCCTCCCCCTACCCTACCACCACCATCTACTCCTCAGAGAGGGTAAGGCCTCCTAGGGGTAGTCAGCAGAGTCTAACATATCAAGTTGAGGCAGGACCAAGCCCCACTTCCTTGTATCAAGTCTGAACAAGGTATTGTAAAATGAAAACAAAAAAGTAATAAAAACAAGAACAAAAGCAAAAACAACAAAAGACAGAAAACCAGACAAAAATGCATAGAATGTGCCATCCAGCTATTAAAAAAAAAAAAGACAAGGAACTAATTAAATGCTCATCATCTGCTCATCATCAGACAAATGTATAAAGAAAATGTGGTATGCTTTTGTAATGGAACACTATTCAATAGTAAATAACATTTTAAAAATGCCATTACAAGGTTGGCATAAAAAAATGCATGATTTCATTATAAAATTTGGGATCAGAATCTATCCCCGAGTCACGTCTGCCCACCCATCCTCGAAAAGCCAATGACAAGAGCCAAAGTAAACTTTGATAGCAGAATAGGGAGGGTTACTAGAGGTGTCTTCATTGGAAATATGGACAAAGACATCCAGTAAATCTCCCAACTCTGGTTCCTGAAGTGAAACCAAAGTCTAGATAGAGGAACCACACACATGTGCATCTAAGCAATCCCAGAATATCTTTCTTACTACTGATCCATCATGGTCTGAGCTTTAATCTCTTCCCCTAAGGTGGTCTGACAAGTTGTTAAGATTGTCTAAAATCACTTTCCAAGAGAGGTAAATTCCCCCTCTGGCTGGTGTCTTTTCTTTCTTCCAGAATGAATTTCCTGGAGACTTTCCCATTTCTCTGGGGTCAGTTGTTTCAATTGTCTAATAGTTAAATTGAGAGAGACAACTGTTTCTTTAAAATGTCTTCAATTTTGTCAGACCTATTACAGTTTTACTCCTGTTGAAATAAGACCAGGCTGAAAGAGTAGATTGGTGTTTATCAAAGACTGGAGAGGTAAGGGGAACATGTATGAGTGTGTTTATGAGCACTACAAAGAAACATCTAGCTGCAATGACTTCTAGTGTATTGTTACCAAAGCATGATTACAATTAAGTCTTGCATCATATACATAAAAATAACCAGAGTTGATGTGGGAATGCCCTTCTGTATGCTGTGAATATCAATCTTTAAATACAGGAGCTGTTTTGGCCCATGACAGGCACCATAGAAAAAGTAGGTGGGGAATCAGAATAGATAGGAAAGGAAGGGCAGAGTCAGGAGCAGACTGAGCCAGCCGCCCAAGAAGAAGCATGTAAGGAACACAGGTGAACAGGTGATCCACGGGCCACGTGACAGACAGATTAATGAGAATGGGTTGAGTTAAGATGTAAGAACAAGCTAGCAATGTGCCTGAGCCATAGGGCAAACAACATGAAGTTAATATATGTGTCTGAGTCATTTCTGGGGGCCTAAGCAGTTGGGGGTAGCTAAGGGGTCTGGGGCTGCTGGCCTGTGGTTCTGCACCTCTGGCCACCCGGGACCTAAGAAACCTCATTGCTACACAAAAGTAGATATATAAATGCTTGCTTTGCAATGAGCTACCAAATGAAACATGTTTGGATGATGACTGACTTAACCTCAGTTGATCATCATGCCACATAATCATTTACCAACGTATCACAATATACTCCATAAATATGTAGTTATTACTTATCAATTAAATATGAATTAATTAAAATTTAAAAGTCATACTCTATAAATATATCCCTCTTGTCAATTCAAAACCTTCAGGGAAATCATAATGAGGCAAGTCAACTGTGGTCAAATTGATCTAAGGTACATTAAATAAATAATATCAATGCATAACCACATCACACAGGTGTCTAATACGATTTATTTATGAAAATTCACATTGAAAGCATAAGTTTTGTTTCAAATACTCTATTTTGTCTTCAAATGTTAAATTATGTTTTTAGTGATTTGAGGCCTGTCATTCTATAATTGGTAGGAGGCAGTATGTCCCATTTAAGACATGTGGGACAAAGTATGATTTTAAGTTGGCTATAAGAAATGTATAAAGACTTTATATTTTTCTTTGGCTCATCTTCTGCTCAGCTGATGGTATTAGAGCTGACAAACTTGATCAATTATTCTGAGCTCATTTCTGAGAGCAATTAATTGCAGAATCCTGGGCCAATGACCTAGATCCCTAAACCCTCTATACCTTGTGATCTCCTCCTGTGAATAAGAAATAAGAACAGGAAAGTATAATATCAGTTGACATGTCATTTTAAATTTATCATCTACCTTTGAGTGATAATACATACAATGTGTTGAGCTATAACTATACAGTTTACATGGTTTTGTATGTCTAATAATCACTACCTTTTGATCTAATACTAGATACTTTTCTATCATGTGATTTTAATGTTTTTATTTCACATTAAAGCAGAATATTGTAATAGAAAATATGTCAAAGGAAGTTATGAAACAAGAATGTGAAAGATTACACATATTTGTTATTTCCATTTTTACCAGGACACTTTGTTTAGTGTCCATATTATATATAATGTATAGTATCTCTAGTAAATGACATATACCTATGGTCTTTTATTGAGTGAGAAAATCCAGTTGTAGTGGATACAGAACTAGCAGATAATTATCTACGAGTTTTCTTGGAAATTTTACAGTTATTTCTTATTCTAATTGTTTATAGGAAAATAATAATTGAGAAAAACATTGTCAAGGATCTTGGTTTCCTAGATGTAACTTATAATTAAGAGAGAGGACGCCGAAACGCTGTAATTTCTCTTAAGTTTATCTACATTAACTTACTCAGTGTTTTAAAACAAAAAACATTCAATCTTATTTGTTGGAAGATATCTCCTTTATCTTTGTGAACAGAAAGAGAACACCAGGACCACTGAAATATCCTCAGGCAATGACAGGGTACTAAGTGTTCCAGAAATCTTTTCAATGAGGCTTGCAGTGAACTAAAATAACTTGTACCCACATAATTTCATCCCTAAAATTTGGATCTTTCCCTCAAATGAAAGAATTCAAATTACCATCTTTGCTGCTAATATACTATTAGTACGAATTATAGTACTAGAGAGTTGATGTTTTCATGAGTACTATGGTATGTCATATAATGTAAAGTCAATGAAACTAATACAGTCAAAAAGGGGAATAAACTTTATACACACTAGGTAGGGCTACAGTATAATTTATTAAGATTTATCCCTGGTGTATAAGGCTGGCTTTTTGGAGTTCATATCCTAGGGTGGGACACCTTGCTTAGCCTTGACACAGGGGACTTTGTTCTGCTTCAACTGAATGTACCAAGCTTTGTTGACTCTCCATGGGAGGCCTTACTCTTTTGGAGGTTGGGATGGGGGCTGGCCAAGGGGGAGGCTTGTGGAGGAGCAGAAGGAGGGATGGGAGGTGGAACTGTATGCAAAATAAATTAAAAAAAAACATTTCTTAAATAAAAAATAATTTAAAAAGATATAATTGACCAGAGAAAATCTCTCAATCATAAAGAATAACTTCTTTGTGAATGAAGAGTCACAGACCAAAAGGTGATTTCAATACAATACTTGCACAACAGCAGCAACTACACCATAAAAGAGTGCCTTCCTTTGAAGAAAAGTGATTCTCACAACAAGAACTCTGCATTTGTCCTCACACTTTCAACCAGACAGTGCTGAATTTCAGCAAAGATGTATGTCATTATAAAAAGACTTCGTTTTCTAACAACCAAAAATCCCTTTCACTGAAGGTTTCATTTATTCAACGGGGCCTAATATTGCTCAAGTGGAGCTGCTGACTCAGTTAAAACCCTATTGTTTGTGGAGAGGATGCTTTGGACATGAATTATATCAAGCAGCAAAAAATGGTGGACATTGTTGTTGTCTTCTTTTCCATTTTGCTTATTTTTTTTCTTCATTGTGGCCAGAGATATCTAGTTCTTTTTCCACAGACATGTTAATTAACAGTTATGGTATTACCTCTACATAGACTCATAAACATAACTAATCCCACATCCATGTCTTTTATTCAGTCCTATTGAATCAAGTCAATTCCTATCTGCCTACCCGCTTCACTAATTTGGAAAAAAAACAAACAAACCAACAAAAAAAGCTTCATAAGCCCTGTTAACTTAGAAGGACAAAAGTTATGTTAATTTATCCTCCTGTGTTGATTTCCAACTCCACAGTCTCATTTGTTATCTGCCCTAGTGACCCAGAGAAAAGCTGTAGTGCCACTAAATGACCCAAGTAGAGGGTATGCTGTGTACAGTACAGTGCTGAAGTCCCCCAAACCAAGTCAACATAACCCTGTTATTTTACCCATTAATCATCTCAGGCATTTGTTATAGTAATGGAAAACTAACACAGAAACATTCACATGCTGACATACAATCACTTTACTGAGAACAGTGAAGATTAGCTGTGAGAACTCAGGTGGAAATGGGAGTCCACTCGGGAGTACATCAGCATCAGCACAGTCAGAATTGATGATGACAAACATGGTCTATACACTCTAGCCCTGGACCTGACAGCTGCGCCTGACCTATGCAGTAGTCAACAGTGTGCAGTCTAATCCAGTTCTGTAATCACTAGCCCACTGAGACGGCTCAGATAACATTCCTACATCAGAGTAAAGAATTCACAATATTAAAATCAATTTGGCTTCCTGTTGTTAACCGAGGGTCTGTTTCTTCGGTCCTGCAGAGATTGGGCAAAAAAATAAAAAAATTAAAAAGATCTCTCTTTGAAGTTAACAAAAGCTAAAGGTCAGATCATCTCCACGGGATACGAAGCAAACCCAGGCAGAAGTAGCAGCTAAGTAGTATTTGAAGTGCTAGAGCAGAGAAGCACTTATGTACTATATAGTGTCCATTCATTATTCGATAGAGCTTTGTTCTGTCCACTCTGAAGCATTATATGATTAGGAAACATATTATGTTCTCCCATTGATTAAAATAGCACTATTTTTTTTTTTTGAGACTTTTCTTCTATTTGTTCAGATCACACTGAAAGCCATTGTAAGCCAGGCATCCATTATGTCCACAATTCTCATTTTACCTGATAGTCCTAATAATTCTAAACACTTTTTAACTGGCTGGGAAGAGTGGATGCACAGATAACAATAACAATGGTACTTCTATTTTCCCTCATGTTAAAACATTACACTTTCTAAACCATTATCTACCCCCCCCCTTTTTAAATCTGTATTGCTTGTCATCTTTCCTCTTACTGCCTGTGTCTTTTCCTGTGTGTCTATGTGTGTGTGCAGATGAAACCAGGGATGTAGGCCTGTCAGGCTAGACGCTCTCTCTGACCTGCATCCCCAACCCGTCCCTTTTCTTCATAGATGATTCACTATCTCCTAATCAGGCATCCATGCTAGATTTTGTCTGTATTATCCTCACAGTCACTCCAGGAATCCTCCACATCATCTCTGCACCTTATATTTTTCCCCATCATTCCTATGTTATATACATATTATCCTTATTTACCTATGTACCTTGTTGACATAATTATATGATCATATATCTAAAAATTAAAAATACAATTAATAGCTGTTTATTCTCCAATTAAATTACATGCTTCCCCTTTATTATTGCATTTATATACGTAGGTAGACTACGATACAATGTATAGTTACTTTTTGTCTCATTCCCCCCCCCCATCTCTTTCTTTCTCTCTAATGTCATTCCTTATTTTTCCCACCTACTGTATTTCAGATGTGGGTTTATAATCCAAGTTGGCATGTATTGTGTCTAGCCTCACCCAGAAACTGTGATGGGTTCGAAAGATGAACCTGTTACCCAAGTAGGCAACCACAGTTTCTCTGTAGGAATTTCTAAAGCCTCATTTCCTCTGTGGTCAGGACATTATAAAATCATGAGTCAGAAATTCCCAGTGACCATGACTCTAACCCCATGAAACAGTCAGTGAAAAGCTGACTCAGACACAAAGAAAAGAAGCAGAGTGGGAGGGAAAGAGGAAGGGAGGGGAATGGAGAGAAATGCTTCATATTCCAACTGCATCTCTAAAGCTAAGTACACCCAGTTTGCACAACTTTCATATATGAAATGATAAGTCCCAATTTTATTAAGTAAATTGACCTAGATTTGCCATTTACAATCAAAGTTCTAAATTTATAAAAAATATAAATCAGAGTATATTATACCAAAGTACAGATATAAGCCTAATTCTGTGCTAGAATAGGAAGAAATATAAATTAAGTATAAACCAATTAACAACGAAGTACATTATGGCATGAGGGAGCAGATATTTCTGCGGAGGCATAAACTATCTTCAGTAGCACCATCCAGTGAGCATGAATCACAGCTTATTAAGAAGGAGACTAAAGTCCTTTCAAATAATTTTAAACAAAAATGGATCTGTAATTGGGGTAGAAGTTACAAGTATTTCTTTGAGGAGTAATTGTATTGCAGTTCCACATCGATCCAATTCTGACTTCTAACAGAAACCAAATGATACAGATACAATTTGAGCATTTTATAGTGTAGATGCATAGACAGGCATAATCCTGGGATATATGAAATGCAGCATGTAAGCACCACCTACACAGTGTCAAGAGCAAAGTTAATACTAAGTGAAGTGCAGAAAAAGTCAGTCTTAGCTTGTCTTCTTCAGCTTTTGTCTTTGTGAGCATTGGGGTTAGCTGGAATCTTGATGACTGCAATTCAAATATCCAAAGGCACAGAACTGACCTTTCAGCATTTTATTGGTGCAAACACTAGAATATATAAAAATATATATGTGTATATATCTCACATTTTATATATATACATACACACACACATATATATATATATATATATATATATATATATATATATATATATCACCAAGTACATATATATGTTATGAAAACTCAGTTAAAAATGGGTGAAGGGATGATTGCACCTTTGTTTGAGTTACTTTCAAAGAATTAAACATTACCTTTTTTGACTCCAGCACCTCTTTCTCAACACAACTCCTTGCAACTTTCTAATGTGCTTTGTGTGGTAGTTCCTCTGATGGTGGTTTTGCTTTTTCTTAAATATTACACTTTAATTCCTGTTTATCTTCATAGTCAATGATTTTACCCATTATTCAAAGGGCAAGCACTGTTTAAGCAGCTGCTCCTTCTGTGCCATTTAGACACGAGAAACTCCCATCGTTAAATATTGTGTGCTCTCCAACTCTGTTCAGCTTTTGTGGCATGGTGACTATTCATGCAAGAAACACAATTCTGAAAAGAACTTCAGCCCCTCATAATTTCTTTTTCAAGAGCTGCCAGGTCAGTTCCCTCCCTAGACCCTGCTAAATGAGGTGTGTGTGTGTGTTGAGAGAATTCAGGGGATTAGAAGACAAAGCATATTGTTTAAATATACATGAGTGGTAAAAACATATTTATGGCCACAACAAGAAATTGAAGAAATAAAAAGAGGGTAGTATCAATGACTAATCTCTACAAAATTGTATCATTTTTGTAAACATCTTTAAATAGTGCAAACTAACCTAAAACATTAGGATATTGAGTGCTTAGGGACTAAATAAATATTCACTTATCAATCAAACAGAATAAAAGAGTGGCATGTAACTATGCTATGTAGGCAAAAACTCCTTTAGATGTTTACTGATGAATGACTTGGAAGCTGGAGACTGAAAGACTTCAGCTTTGTATGTCAAAACCATGCTCCATCCTGGAATTAAAAGGAATCATAGTCATCAGTTACATTTTCTACTTCAGTTTCAGCTTGTCCACATATACATTGTTGCCAACATACTCATTATGTTGATTTAGACAGAAAGAACTCTGGCTAGGGAGATGTTCAGAGGCTAAAGTTCTTACTGCACAAGCACGAGCTCTTCACTTCTGACCCTCAGCCCCATGCAAGTGCCAGGTACAAATGCACATATTGATAACTCCAGTTCTGGAAGACAGACATAAGGAGAGTCCCAGGACTTGTTGGATAGCCAGTCTAGCTTAACTGGTGTTACAGATCAGTGAGAGAGTTTATTTCAAGAAAATAAGACAGATAACAACGATTTTAAAAATGTATGGCAACATCTCTACACACCCACACATGTTTAGATACAAGAATGTGTGTAGGAAATGCACCACACATACACATATATGTGTACGAGCAAACAATAAAATAAAAAAAGAAACTAAAAATAACACTTGACACAAGCTAGGGTCATTTAAGAAGGAAAGTCCATTGAGAAAATTTCTCTTTCAGAATGGTCTGTTGTGGGCATGTTTACTTGATTAATTATTGAGGTAGGACAGCCCAGGCAACTATGAGTGGTTCTATCTCTGGGAAGTTGGTGCTATGTTGTGTAAATTAAAAATATAAAGCAAACAGGATCAATCCAGTAAGCGGGGTTCTTCCATGACCTCTGCTTCTAATCCTGCCTCCAAGTTCCTACTGGAGATCCTGCCCTGATTTCCACTTTTGAAAGGCTGTAAAATGTAAAGTAAAAATAAACCCTTTCATCCTCAAGTTGCTTTTGGTCTTATTGTCTGGCAAAATAATAAGAACCAAACTAAAGTAAAACCCAACGAAAAATAAAACATATTGGAAGGAAAAGAAAACTGCACATGTACTAACAATATAAAGTTTGCATATAGATTATTCTTTAAAATAGGGAATATCTATTACTTGCATAGAATTTTCATTATTTTAAATATTGTAAGGAATTTAGAGATTGCTAAAATTATAGATGATGTGCACAGATTACATGTAAATGCTATGCCACTTTATAAGAGTTTTATATATCCAAGGATTCTTTAAATAAATCTTTTATGGATAGTGAAAGAATTATATATTCAAGATGATCTAATATATATCTACCTTCCACAACAGTAAAAACAGTGAATAACAAAAAAAAAAAAAAGAATAACAGTGGAGAATCTTACTGTGACTGATTTTTAGAATGATAGTCACAATATAATTAGAATAGCTTCTAAAGCACATATAATTAAACACAGCCATCCCTCCTATATTTATTGGTAATTGGTCCCAATACCATAGTGCATTTCTTATGGAAATTTACATAATGCTTCCAAATAACCTTTGTGTTTCTCCTGTCTACATAATGTATGCATATAACTTCTGTATTTTCTCTTTCTCAAGGTCTCTCTAAATTATTTATAGCCCCCAACATGGTATAAATGCTATAGTTCCTCATCACACTGTACTCTCTTTAATAAACAAAAATGTAAAATAGTTTTTGCATCAGGTTTTCAATGCTATGGGAAAATACCTTAGGCACCAACTTAAAGGAGGATGGAATTCTTTTTAAGCAGAATATCAGCAGCCTCAGTACACCATGGTAAAGAGGACAAAATGGAGTAGAGTAATTCAGCAGCAAAAGCAGGAAAGAGGATGCTTACACCATCTGGATTTCTCCATTTTCATATTTTATTACATCCCTTCCCTTTCCCCTGTGGAATGGTGAAAACCACATCCTCTTTGGGAGCTTTTTCACAGATCTGTACAAGATCTGATAGACACTTTTCAATCAAACAATGTAGATTCACCATCACATAACAATAGGAAGCACAATTTAATATAAATTAGTATATTCATTAATATCCTCAAGTCCTAGTGGCAGATTTCTCATGTGGATTCTCTGATAGGAAATGAAAGATGGATGTAACAGAAATTGGATAGTATTTAAACAAACTATCATTTATACAGCTGGTTCTTTGATTTCTGAGTACATATGCCAATGTACTTTTGCTTCATTTTTACTTGCTATTATTTTCAGGAAAACAGGAAAGAGTCATGTAGCCTTGAATTCAAGCTATTCATCTTCCAGCTGAGTAAGTTTTCTTTATTACTATGTAACAACATCTTTTAATTTTACATATGTGCATAAAACCCTTCATTATTTTATAAAGCAATATTTATTGTATTAACTAACCATAAATAAAAATACATCTATACATATATCAAACAACCAATCAATAGACATTTATTGTATTTTTCTGCAAACCAATGAGTCAGGTTGATTAAAAATTATTGTCAATAGCCATTGAAACATAACTTGTGTAAAACATCGATTCTCTCTCCTGTAGTTGCCTCCCAGGATGTGGTGAATGAAATGTACCAACTACATATATCGTGTTAATTTTCACTGTGGTCTTATAATTACTATTGCTGATAAAATAATCTTTGTTAAAAGAGAATTATTTATTTTTGAAGACTTAATGAATGCCTGCATCAAATGATTCTCAATTTTTACAAATAAAAAGCATCAAATAAACATATGGCAAAGCCAGCATAACTTCTTCATTATAAACAAATAACCGGGATATTCCCCTAGTGTCTTAAAAAATCAAGCCCCATTCAAGCAACAGTCCCTCCTTTGCAGAAATAACATAGGGGCTGACAGTCCCGACTTAGAAGTGTTTTTAATGGAAACAATGTATCTGTCAGTTGGATATTTTTGCAGGATTTAAAACACAGAGTCAGCATCTCTAAAGTGTCAATTTGTCAGTAGCACTTTTATGATATCCAGAGATGTGCACAGTCAGAAAATGTAATAAAGCATGAGCTAGAAAAAAATAGACATTTTCTAACTCTTAGAAAAGTGCTAGATGAATCATTTCTGTCTTATCTTTTTTATGCTCAGCACTGGGGCCTTTGGATTCAAGGATGAACTTAAGTTCTTTCTCAGAAAGGCCATTTCCAAATACTCGAAGGTTGCATTTGTAAGATGAGCTGCAAAAGACAATTTTCTAACTGGGACACTCTGCTAGATCAGCCAAGTCAGCAGGATGCTAAAAGGAAAGAGGGAGAGAGAGAGAGAGAGAGAGAGAGAGAGAGAGAGAGAGAGAGAGAGAGAGAGAGAGAGAGAGAGAGAGAGAGAGAGAGAGAGAAAGAAAGAAAGAGAAAAAGAATGATTTTGTGGAAGTGCTTTTCCCCAAAAGACATCAAACTGAGACAAATCTCATTACATCTACTGACAATCAGTTTGAAAAGCTACACCAAAGTCTTCTCCATGGGACAATATAAGTGTGGATCAGCTAAGATTTGTTTTAAATGTGACCTTTATGGTATTGTATTTGTAGAGCAACACTGTAATCTTAACTGAAATAGTAATACTCAGAATTTTTATTACTTGCTTGTTCATAGTAAACTAATTATTTGATTTGAAATTTAAGTCAACAGTTCCCAAAATATTTCAATGTGAAGCTAAGTGTAAATTTACAATGATAATTTCTACCTTTCTAACACTAAATATTCGATCTCCTCTGAATAAGACAGAAAGAATTAAAACTAAAATTAACACACAGAATACTGGGAATTCATTTATGTAAGCTTTTGTAGTTGGATAAGACATAGGTAAAATATATTTTGTAGTAAGAGAAGCACATATTTCCTATGTGTGTCACATCATCTTGTGTATATTTATGTATCTCCTGGGAATAAACACAACATTCTTTAAATTTAGTAATTATAATATAATATTAATAGTTTCTTTTGTTAACAAGACTCATATTCTTGGATTAAAATACTTGCTAATTTATTATTCATATTTTAATACACAGACATAAAAACACATATACACATGCAATGATTATATAATGTACACTTAATTTATACACATACCTTCATAGATATATACATTTGCCCACACACATGCTAGTTTTATAGCAATAAGATCTTTATTAATAGGTTAAGTTATATAGTGCCATTCATAATGTCAGTTATATTATTAGCGATTATTGAAGTCATTATCAGAATATTTAGTGGCATTTTATGTTCATAATAACTTTGTAAACTACCAGATGAGTAAAAAGTTCACGTATTTCCTTGAGAAAGCCTTTATTTAGCCTAATGTCTAATCTAGAAACAAGCCAAAAGGTAAGGAGTGGAGGAAGATGAAGATATGAGTCTTTCCTAAATTACACTAGTCAGGCATGACTAATTAAAATTTGTCACTCAATTAAGAAAATAGAAAGCTAAGAAATGAAAGGAAATACAAAACCATGGTCAGCCATTGGCTTCCCAAGTGACACCAGAAGTAATTTCTTTTCCTAACCTGAGATGTAGAGAGCCAATCCTCATTATTAACAGGTTTTCTAAAACAAAGATTTTTTGTCATTTCCAGATGTGTACAGAGTCAAAAACTTTTACATGGTGTAACAAACATTCCCAGAAGATGAAGAAAGTTACGATGTCTTCTCATTCCATATCTTGTTCTGTAAATAATTGTTCTTGAGAAGTCTATTTACTTTTTCTAAGTTTTATACTTTCTTTTGGTGATTGCACTATTTAAAAACACCTAAATTTAATGAGTGTTAATGAGTGCACCTGAGAACAAGAAGGTTGTGGTGTGCCTCATGCTTTAGACAAGATAAACCGGACAGCTGAAGTATTGTGTATATGAGTATCATGTTGCTGGGAAAAATTATACTTTAAAGAATGTGTCATTAACTTATATATATTAACACACACACACACACACACACACACACACACACACACACACACACACACACACACACACATATATATATATATATATAAACGAGTGTATGCACTGATCAGATGATAAAACTGAGACCCGGGGTCAGTAAAATGCAGACTCCATGTTTCACCAAGAAGCAATCTTCTGTGTTTCCAACGCTGCTAGTGTAAATAGTGTAATATAGCTAGGTTTGTGCTTTTGTTTTCATCATTACTGCATATTACCTATTATTAGTCAATTAGCTTCAAAATAAAATAATTTATCATAATCTACAAAAAGGAATGAGTATTTGAAACAAACTATTTTGAAGTAATTCTAAAATGAGAAATTGTCAAGTTTTTTGTCTCTAAAGTAAATGAAAATACACCTGAGTGTAGTTAACTCTCAACTGTTACTGTTGTCATTGTCACTAGGGGAGGAGGGAAGGAACCATGAACTTGTAGCTGAAGAGACAAGCTTTACTCCCCTCAGAACCATCTCCAAGCCTAGTCAGTGTCTCTGTAGTCCCTGAAGTGTTATATGAAGATTTGCTTCACCAGTCTGTCTTAAACTAACGTGTTTGTTTAAAAAGAAAAAGTCCAAGAAATTGAAGCAAATTAAAGAAAAAGAGAATGTTACTGTAATTCATAGGGATTCGAGGCATACGTTTTCCAAGTATCCCCAGAACACATTGTATGTGCCATTTGCCTTATTTTCCAGTGCAAGGGATAACAATCAAGGCTATATAAGAGAATGAACTAGTTAGATGAGTAGAAAAATGAATCAGAAAAGTAAAGATTTGATTTTCTTTTAACTGATAAAATACCTGTTTAAGAAGATAAATAGATCCAAGTTCCTTAACATGGTTTTGGTTTCACATCAGTTTTGTTCCCAATTGTGTAACAGAAAGCTACTTCTTTATGTAAAGATGGGTACTCTGATTCTGTGGGCTTACATACTTTACTCTGAACCTGTGTGAACAAAAATCTGGCACTCCACATGTGCCACTTGTCAGGAAAATGCTGAGTCTCGACTAGTAGACTGCAGTTTGCCAACAGAGCACTCGTGTCTTCCTATCTGGGCCATTTTTGTGACAAACAGCATTTGTGAAATAGCATTTCAGGGGTCCAGGGAGAAACAGAAGCAATGGATCTGAGCCAAAAAAACAGACTCAGTGGAACAGTAAATCTGTAACCTTGACCTCATTAACAGCAAACTGTAACCAATTGCTAATTACCTTATGGCAACATTGTAAATTGCATGTGTGTATGTAAATTGTACATGTGCACATGCAAAATCTTTAGGTATTTAGCACCTGAAACTTATAAAGATTTTATTACAATGATAAGAGCTATGGAAGGTAGAGTCCAAAATGAATAATCAATAACTTTAATATGAAATAAAGAAAAATTTTAAAGTACTATCCATGAGGTGCCTGTCACACGAATAATTGAGACTCAGAGATAGATCTCTGAAGAAGTTGGAGATATTAGAGGGAATAAACACCACAGTCAGATCTTACACAGCTGTCTTCCAGCTTCCTCAGCCTTGCTTCCCTTGGAAAAATGCTTCCCTCTGGGTTTCAATCCTGTCTTAAGTACTCTTTTAGTAATTAAGGTGTGGCCCCACCACACCTGCTTGGGAGCCTGGAATTCCTTCTATAATCTAAAGTGATCTCACTCAGTTGGGATTAAGGGTGTAGGTCACCACTCCCAGGATACTCCCTGTGTTGGGATTAAAGGTTTGAATCACCACTCTCTGATTCTCCTAGACTGACTGTGGTTAGAGTTGTGGAACTTCTGGAGCTTTTATTAACTCCCCACATAGACTGTGGGTAGATTTCCTCTGATATCTCCAAAACTTCTGAAACTTTTATTGAATCTCCACAGGTGCTCTTCTATTGGCTTTTATCATTTTGTGTCATGCATCCAGAGTTATTTAAATCAGCATCTACATAAAGCATGGATTGTTGAGAAATTAAAGTTCAATGTTGCATCTAAGCACTACCACAAAAAGCATAATCTTTCTCTTTAAAGAGAACCTCACATACATATTGATAAGTAGGATGCAATTAACTAAATACTTTCTTTTAAAATCTAGTTAATAATAATTAAGTACTCCAAACTGAAGTCCTGCATTAATAATCTGTGTAGAAGAAGTTTTATATTAAATTTTACATTTACATGGAGGTACTTCAGTCTCTTTCCCAAAGCACAATTCTGGAAAAAATGGCTGTAGAATGATATGTCTCTCAGGTCTTGGCACATATTGATGTGTGAGTAGGTGAGGAACCAGTTGGATCTGTTAGTTTACTCCATGGTAAGTGTGCTTTGAAAGAGTATAGCTCTGCAAACTGCTCTGATTCCAGTGTCATCTGTTCCTGTAAACTCTCACGGGGGGTGAGGGGAAGGTATGCCCAGTGTATGACATAAAGGAGAGAGCTCAGAAAGAAACAAACTCACATTTCCTCTCACATGTAGAATCTAGATTTTAAAAATAGAAAAGCATAAGAAAGTTCTTTAGGAAGAAGTGGTCCAGCAAGAGGACGGAAGAGAGTGCATCATCCAAATGTGTTACGTTCATTTGTAAATATTCCTAAACGAATAACATCATTTTGTATAATTAAGTGATGTAAATAAAGATGTTAAGAATAGAAAGCAGATACTTAAGCCAGGTATGGAGTATAGAAGTGAGTTTTTGGGGGAATTATAAGGATTAGAAAATATCCTCTGTATAGAGTCTCCATCCTCCATCCATGAACACTTACGAAATGAATGATACTGGAAGACACATATACATGTTAGAATTGTCTACCTCTTGTCAGATGAATACTGACAGCTGGAAGATCATGCTATCACAAGACGAAGCTGGCATCTAAGTGGGCTGGTGCCTGACACAGGTGGTAAACTGGACAGACACCAGCATTGACCCACTGAAGTTTTCCATTGGGCTGATGGTGAGAAAATATGTAAGTAAAACAATTAACTATTGTGAAAAATGCCAAGAAGAGACAAATGGTGTCCCCCTGTTCAGAGCAGGGTTTACACCACAGATCCGTCTCATTCAGGGCATACACCAGAGATATGTAAGGAAGATATATATATATCCCAAATTTCTTATGCTTTATTACTTCTGAAATAAATAATAATTGTTGAATAAAGATGCAATTAATTTAGTACTGGCCTTACTGAGCTCATGTTTGAAAGGCATTATTATCCCCATTTTGTAGGTGAGTAGGCAGAGGTAGAACATAATGGTAAGCAGAGGTAGTATATAAATCATTAATCAGAAGTACTCAGCTGTGAAGCAATCCATTTGTCCTACAGAACACATTGAGAGTTGTGAATCTTCACTTCTAAAATTCCTATAACATACTAAAGGGCTTCTCCAGAGTTCATTAAAACACCCTGGTCACTCACCTATAAAGCTGGCTCCCATAAAAATGAACTGTGTTGTTTCTTAAAACCATCTCTTCATCGAGATGATTGGCTTGCAATTCCAGTTTTGATTTGCTCCATCACATAACATAAAAGGTGAAGTTGTGATGAGGCCATTATTCTAGTTAATATTTCAATCATGCTTGCAAACAGCCTCTTACTTCCAAATGATAAAACAACTCTTAGATGGCAATCATACATAAGACACTCCTATTTATGCTGGATATATTACCAAGCATAACAAAATTTGTAATATTTTATCTGATTAATCGAAGGACAGAATGGATTCTATGGCGGTGTGCACTTAATGTTATTAACTATTTCCCATGGAATTATAAATGACCACAGTATTCAAAAGATTTTAGTTTTCCATTTCCACAGCATATAATCATCTAAAATATAATTCACTTGGCTTAGATATTTTGAAAGATTACCTCAGCCCAATTTAAATTTATGAAGAAATTGAGAAGTCCTGAGTAATGTCCCTAGACTGGAAAAAAAGAAAATAAAGATAAGCATTACTCTCCTGATTTCTTTCCAACACATCAAGCAAGAGTCTCTAGTCACTGTCATTTCCACAAATGACATACAGAGCCATGAAAAATGAATCATAGTTATCTTGTACTCTGAACACTTTCTTGTACTTGTCATAGAGGATTATTTGAGACATGCATATTGCATGTGGTTTTCACCTTTTTTCTCTGGCCTGAGGACCTATACTCTGTTAGGACCACACAGCCTCACTGTAAAGGTTAGATAGGATTCTTAGTGAACAAGTGTTGCCCACACAATACTGTGGTGTTTTTTCACAAGCTTAAGTACATAGTAGGTTAATATACTGTGAAATCCCTCTGGACATTTACAACGAATTGTTTGCATTCCATAAAAAAATAAGTCAACATGAGTGAATAATTCATTCCCATCACTGCTTCCCTCTTATTTATTCACTTCATGGTAAATGCCATCAAAAATAAAAAAAAAAAATTAAAACACCTTACCTTGTCTAAACACAAGGCACCTTCCAAACTTTCCAAACTTTTCCCCGCAACAACTCTCCTTAATTATGAACAAAATACAAAAACTTTTGTTCAATAACTTGTTTACTTTTTTCCTAATTTCATTAGAATCCAGGAGCTTCATGGAAGCAGAAACATTTCATCAATAATTTCTCACCATGTAGAAAATAGAACATCACTGATGAACAGCAATGCTTGTGGAATGAAATGATCAAAGCAGTTAATATGCAAGCACAAAAATGTCTAAAATATCATTCATCTAATAAGATGCTCCATCATTATTCACTATTAAGTATATATCTGAACTATACATATTATTGGGACAAGGAAAGAAAGAATGGCCTTATCCCAGTGGCTGATTCCAGGCAGGAGATGCTTAGGCAGGAGATTTCTCAAAAAAAATAAAAATGTTATCAACAGTAAAAGAAATGTAAGAAATAGGATGATAAGTTGGGAAATATTGTTGAACCCTCCCACAAAGATGTAATGGCAAAATATGGAAACAAACACATAACACACATTTGGGACAATCTATCAAAAGGTCAGTTATCAAATCTGCCATAACAAATCCATACTAAGTTCAAATATATTACACACTCTTAGGATAAACAGAAACTGGAAGGACAATTGAACAAAACTCTCTGGCTTCAGGTCATCTAGAAATGAAAGTTACATGCATGCCTATTTATGAGCTGAAATAGACTCTCTTGGAAAAGCAAACTAAAATACCATCCTAATATTTGATGAAATGGACTTTAATTGAAGCAGATATTATTGTGTTAGACAACAGTGGTTTGACTTGTGGTCTAGACTTGTAGACTTGCAAACAAGCAGATCTGCAGCCCCACAGAAATGCGTATTTATAATAATTTTGTGTTGATCAATTTAGGCCCAGGCATATAACTTGATAATTTTTTATTTTTAAACTAAGTTAGAATTTTTATTTCATTTAGCTATGTGGTCTAATACCTTTTCTCAGAGTAGCATAGTTGACCTCTGCATCTTTTGGTGTTTTTGGCATCTTTGTGTCATCTCTGCCCTGTTCTTCCTGTTCGAGAGATTTTTTTTTTTTTTATTCTGGTAGCCCCACCCACACTTCCTGTCTGTCTTTAATCATCATTTTTATAACAAGAAAAGCTCCAACCCATGACAAACATGCAAAAGTTATAAACATGTTTATACCTATCAAGGGGTTTCTAAAGTATGTACAGGAAAAAAAAATCAAAGCAAAGGAAATAAACAGGTAAGTCATTAAAATGATGACAGACTTAAACGTTTCACTTCACCGATGGCTAAAACAACCAGGCAGATAATAGACAATTGCACATAAGACAAAGATCTACAGATGCTGAGGTCTTAGGTAGAAAACTTCAGTGCCACTGTATGAAGGCTACATAGATCTGCACTTTTGAGTGTTCTCCAGAGAAACCATACAAGGAAGAGAGAGAAGTGGAGAGAGAGGGGGAAAGGGAGGGAGGTATAGAGAAGGAGAGAGAGAGAGAAAGAGAGAGAGAGAGTATTTTCTTGTGGAGCCCATATTAGTATTAATCCAATTTCTATACAGTGCCCAGCAAACTAAAAATCAAAATCCAACTCCAATTTGAGTACCAAATCTATCATTTGGCAAAATTTTCTTGTTTAGAGGCCTGCCACTGCTCTGTAAAGTCTTTTGCTTATCAGTGAGCTACCCATATTCTGTAGAGCAACATAAACACAACAGTTGTGTGGTGATATAATGATCCACTCTAAAGAAATACACTTTGCCTGAAGATCAAAGAGCAGAGTCAGCCACAGAGTCAGCCACAGAGTCAGCCACAGAGTCAGCCACAGAGTCAGCCACAGAGTCAGCCACAGAGTCAGCCACAGAGTCAGCCACAGAGTCAGCCACAGAGGTCAAGCTGTGACACACACCTTCAGTTCTAGCACTTGGGAGGCAGAGGCAGAGATCTGTCTGGATTTCAGTGAGTTCTAAGCCAAATAGTGCCAGGCAGTGGTGGCACACACCTTTAATCCCAGCACCTGATTCCCATGCCTCTGCTCCCAGTACTTGGGAAACATTTGTATCAATATACAAAATTTGTAACAGTACATAAAATATAATCTATTATAAAAATTTTAAAACTAGAAATTGCTTTTTGAAAGTGGATTCAATAATCTTCTATCTTTTATATACTTATATCCCCCCTTTTTTCTTTTTGAAGTAGATTCAATAATCTACCCTTTCACCCTATCATATTTGTATCTTTTTTCTTTTTTTAAACCAATTAGAATTTTTGGTACACCTGGTTCCTACTTTTGCTGTCAATAATAAAATAATTCGCCAAAAATTTCGGATAAACCCTTCCTAATATATAAAGTATATACATATAATATATGTTTAAATTAGTTAAAATGCAATTACCTGTAACAGGAAAGCAACTATCCTACAAGACACCGTAGGCTAACAAGGAAAAGGCCTGGTGCCAGGAATGGAGTAACAGCTTTGGAGTTCTTGGCCAGTGAAGTGCCAAACATTATAAGCAATTGCCATTGCTCTAGGTTATACACATTTATATATTTAATAAAATTAATATGGAATGTCAGAATTAGCACAGAACCAAGCCATGTCAGAGAGGGGAAACCCACACCTTTAATTCTATCTTTAGGAATGTACAAAGAGGAAGTTATGAGAGCTGAGCAGAGCAAGAGAAGAGGGTTTTTCTGCTTTTTCAGAGACCTTCTTTGCCTTTTCTGCTGAGGAATCAGAGGCATACACTTGGAGTACTTCGGAAGACAGGCCTGAAAAGTCAGCTGGATGGCTGTAGTTTTCCAATATTCCAACTTGTCCCCAATATCTAGCTCTGGATTTTCATTATATACTAACTAAAGTTTGTGTAATAAACAACTGTTCAGTAAAGCCCCATAGGGGAAGTCTCTATGTACTCAAGTCATAAAATATGGAAGTATTTAGTTGGAAGTCACCTAAAAATGTCATCTCTTCTGTCTAAATCTCGCAGTTCTGGAAATTTCTGTGCACAATACCAAAAGGGGAAGATGTCATCCTCAATCTTACCCATCTGTGAGAGAGCTACAGTAATGATCTACCCAGCCAGACACACCTACTTGTGCAAATGGATCATGACCATCATGGAAGTACACAACTACTTTCCTGCTTGTATTTAACACCCAATCTACATTAATCACATAGAAGATCTATTATTATAGCCAAAAACCTATGCCTACACTTGTCATAAGACCCGAGGGGAATTTACTACTATTACTCTGGTAAGTGAACATAGTATTAAACAAAGTCCTGGTGACTTATCACTATATCCGTAGATTGCACATCTCTCATCCCTCACCAAAGAATCTTCTATTTGCTGTAGTTGGTGATTAGGGCAGAGACCCATCACTGGCAAAGGTTCAGTTAATAAGAGACTAAAGAATTTTCAGACTTAAATAGCACTAAGTAACACACCCTCCTCCCAAGAATCATTATGGAAGAGAGTAAGAAATAGTATAAGAGCCAGGGGTAATGGATGACTGAAAAGAAGCAGTGTTTTGGGGAAACAGTAATATAAACTCATAGTTACTGTACACAATATGCATAAGAGTTGGTCAGCCTCAAGCCAGACAAAAATCACAGCACAGACAGGGAAGCTGTGTATGATGTGAAACCTTAGGCAAGAAGCTGCTTGGAAAATGACAGCTGCTGGAATAATGAGAGTCAGTTTTCTTTCAAGGTTATGGTCCCGGTTACTTCAATCATGATCCCTTGAAAGGACACACACTCAATAATATATGGGCAGCACAAATTGGAACTGATGCATTTGAAAAATAAAACAGGTCATAAAGTTGGATGGTTAAGGAAATGGGGGAACATGCCTCTGGGAAGAGTTGGGAGAGGAGGGATTAAATATGGACAAAATGCATGGTGTCAAATTCTCAAAGAATTAAACATAAAAAGACTATTTTAACATATTATCTTTATTATGAAAAAGTTTAGATACTTTGAATAATTGCATCATTTAATAAAATAAATTTGGTAAGCCACTTACAGAACAAAAATGTTTATTTAGCACACAGATACAGAAGTTCGTGATCAAAAAATGGTACTTTAGTTTGGGGGCCCCTGGTGAAGACATCCCATGGAAGTATCCAGCAGCCTAAGAAAAATTGTTGCTGCAATGCACTCCAATCAAACTCCCTCCCATTAGGCCCCACCCCTTAGAGATTTGATTACCTCTTAAAAGTCAAACACTGGGAACTAAGTCTTTTGTGAACTGGCTTTTGAGACACAAATCCAATATAACTAACATCACTCATCAGTACCAGTCTCCTGAAAACCTCTGAGCCTCACTTCTATTGTTTAAGCACAAAAGTCTTATAGTATGACTTTTTCCTCCTCTGTAATATTCCCTCAGAGGGAAAAGGGGGATCCTGAGACTCAATAGAATATACCATGTGTCTGAAAGAGAGGAGACTTTGAAGATTCTCAAAGGCTCATTCTAGCTTCACAGAAGCTCTAAGTAACTGCTGCTGAGGAGACTGAGCAGCCCAGTTGCTCAGATGAAATGTATAGGATATGCTCAGCTGTCTGCAAGATATGCAGACGGGTCCAGGAAATCAGCTTCCGTAAGTCCTCACTGTGTTGGGGTGGGCTTTCAGTGATGTAGCCACATTCCTGTTAGCTGTGCTCCTATGGTAACCTCTCACCCACGTTCCTGCACGTAACCCCCAATAAAACCCATTAGTCTATCATATAGGGATTTCTGCAGTCTGTCCTTTAGTGTGAAATGAATTCCATTTCTGGGACAAATAGAAGTCTGTATTGTATCTCTCCAGAAAAAAGTCATTCACACAACTGCCATCACCATTGCTGGCATTCAAGAAAAATGTCTTTAATCTACCAAGAACATCTTGAAATGTGTTTTAAATTAGCAAATATATTAAAGGGCCTTATTCCAAAATACAAACACAATGAAGTGTTCTTACAGACCTGTTTTTATTTGTTTTATATTATTTTATGTTTTGGCTGATAAAAATCACATTTTTTTTTTTGCCCCACATACAACCATCATCTGCAGCAAAAAATAAAGACTGTATTTTAAAAGGGATAAGTAAATCTGAATTTTCTTGCAGTGATTTTACACTCAGACTGAAAGGGGACAGAAAGAGCTTGGCAAGTTAAGGCATTAACACATTTTCAAGTAAATTCTCAGCCGTGATTTTATTTTCCCCTGGCTCAGCATTTCATTTTTATAGCTTCAATTAATCAAAGCTGAGCAGGCTTTAAGTCTACAGTTCCTCCTTAAGATCTTCTAACAATGGCTGTCCACCTTCCTCACTGTTCCCAGTGTTATCTACCTTAGCCTCCATTGTTTTAACTTAGCTTTCCTTCAGCCTCACTCCCTCAGTCATCACCTCTCCAGAATCCTCTGAGAGCCGTAGCCATCCATTTCTAAAAGCATGTAACAAGGACAAATGTTCAGGCTTCCCCGGGGAATTTACTGAATAATAAAGACCATTTAAGAAATGCCAGGAGAAATTGATTACTCCACGAGTCAGAACAACCAGCTCAGATCACAGAAGAACAACACCATTTAGGAACTGGCCAAAGACAAAGGGGAAGACAACTACATTCATCTTACTCTGCATTGTTTTTGGATATCAGAATTCCCAGAAGCTGAAAGACATATACTTTAAGAAGAGACTAGTTGTAGAAAATAGCTCCTTCCTCAATTCAAATAAATATTTTAGGAGGCTATGGATATGTAAAAAGATCAATACAATAATGTAAGGACCTAGTTACTCTCTCCATTGATAAGTCATTTGGTTAAAAATTATTACACTGAGGTGGAAAGCAGAGAATACAAGGATATTCTCTGTTTTATCATTAAAAGTATCTAGCATTTAAACATTTTGTAATTCACCTTTCTCGGTTTTGCAATTATTATGAAGGTTGTGGTCTCATAAATCACCCTTTTAATTTCTCTTCTATTAAGATAAAAGCATGATTTTTTTTAAAAAAAGGAGTGAGATGATTTCTGTTTTTGGAAGCCATTGAAAGTTCAAGATAAATCAATATGTGAATATCAAACCTGCTGGATCTTTGATCTGTAAGACTCAAAATAATATATTTTTGAAAGCTTTGCATAAGAGAGTACACCTGCTGCCTCAGCAGTATGAAAGTGGGGGCATGAGAATCAGAAAATAATCAAGACCAGGGCTATATGAGAAGCTGTTTCAGGAAAATCAAAACAAAAATTGCATATTTTCTTGCTTTGTTCAAATCTTAGAGTACTGAGTTGAAATATGAAAGCATTACCTACAGAGTAAGACTTTCAGATACCCATTAAGATGCTCCCAAGCTACCACTCTTAGAAAACATCAGTGTGTGTCCTAAAGACCATCTATTCATAAATCATATGAGCCAGGGGACTTTAAATGTCAAAAACTTCCAAATACAAATACTTCTAATTCATTTCATGGCTAATGTTAAAAAGCAGTAAATCAAAGGCAAAAAACATGTTAACTTTATGTCAATCATGAAACCTGCTGACAGGTGTCGCCATATGTTACAACAAGATCTCCTAGCCATGGGTCATTGCTTTGTAAAGGAACTAAAGGACACTTGAGGGACTGTGACACAGTGAAAGCCCCCCTGGGATCTTACACAGTATCTCCTGACAGGTACAGAATTAACTCATGGCATCGTGGTATTTTCCAAACATGACAGTTCCCAGATCCATTGCCACTTAACACAATGGGGGTTGGGGAAAAGAATCATGGTGTATAAGTAATGCAATCTTATAGAATTCCTAAAGACAGTTAAGTTCAAAGAGAATATATAAATAGTTAAATTCGGAGAAGTCAATAGCTGAATACATAGACACTAAATAAATTTATTCTTTTTTTCTGGGTGGGAAGGGGAGCTTGTAATTTTAATTTGCTTCCTAACTTAGTTTCCATAGAGCCAATGAATAAAGTATTCAGCATGATATGTTGAAGCATGCTTTATTTCCTCTTAAATTAGAAAAAGAGTTTCAGGGAGCAGCTGAGAAAGCAGCTAGGGTTCCCCACTTCCTCCCAACACATACAGGCACTCCCACACAGCCCATGCCTCTGCATAGCACAATGAGACATACATGCTCAAACTCTTAAGTTTTATATTTACAACACATACATGGATGTACACTCTATAAATTGTGATCATCACACTACTCATTGAGGAAAGATTCTTGCAGAGGAAGGCAAATAATTTATACCATGTGATAAATAAAGTTCACAAAAAAATTCAAGAGTATTTTTGAGATAATTCTCTGTATGACCTTAAGTCCACTGTCATGTCAAAGATGACTGAAGGCCTTAGGAATATATAGAAAAGGTAAAATAAATGAACTTGTAGAAAAAAAATCAAAACAAGTATTTATAGCCTTTGAATTTCTAACATAAAATAAGTTCTAAATGAAGAACTTGAAGCATATTTCCCAGCATACAGAAAATGAAGTAAGTTATAAATACAATATGATAATTTGAAAATAAACCAATTTAAGTTTGTAAAAAAATAAGAGTAACACAATAAAACAAATGTAAGAGAACTAAGATTAAGAAAATACACCAGACATGATGCTTTATTCAAAATAAGCTGCTCCTAATCTTATGAGCATGCAGATAGACCCAGAAGAGTGGACTGTAGCCTCCATGGGAGGCCTACTTTCTCAATCCTGAGTCTTTATTTTCTTTTTTAAATTATAAACTTCTGTATTTTATATTGTGCATTAGTGTTCATTATTATTCCAAGATCTATTCATTTAAATGGACACTATTCATTGAGTACGACATATTATCTAATAATATTTTTCAGACCCCACGAAGATGTACAAATATTAAGATCCATATGCATTTAGTGTATATAACTTAGTTCTTAGATTTGATAATAAAGAATGGAATATGTCATGAAAAAGATATTATTACAAAAGCCTCATAAATAATTTAATGTTCCTAATAATTATTCATTAAGAAAAGTATTATAAATATCCAAAATTTTATTTTTTAATTTAATTAACTATTTTTATTTATTTTACATACCAACCATAGTTTCCCCTCCCTTCTTTCCTCTTGACTCACATCCCCTGCTCCCATCTACACCCTTCCCATCCACTCCTCCTCCATCGCCATTCAGAAAAGTGACCACATGAGCTCAGAGAAGTCATTTCAACCAACTGATAAAGAATTATTCTGAACACTGAAAATCTGGCCTACAGCCCACACACTTAACCTTCACGCCCAGATACCATAATGTTCTTTTCCAGGTCAGCACACAAAAATCCCTTCAATCATGAAGTTTTTCTTGGGATTTCAATTCTTTCAATGGTCTCTTATAAAAGCCTCATGATCAAAAAAATAGAGCTACAGGGAAGGTGTTGACTCTGTAGCTCTTTCCTATATCTTGCTCCACACACAGTTTGTGAAGAAAGAATGTTACAAGTTAGTATTTTAACTACCCCAGCCATTAGAAGACAAGACAATGTCAAGGCCTTCTAGTCTCTACTTTAAAAAAAATTACATTTATGTATGTATGCATGTATGTGTGTAGTGGAATTATGTTGTTACATTGTAAAGAATTATCCTACTTATTGGTTTAATAAAAATGCTGATTGGCTGAAGGCAGATACGAAGTGTGACTAGGGTTTCCAGACTAAGAAAACTTTGGGAACAGGAAGAACAGAGCAGAGATACTATGGAGATGTCAGAGAAGCCAGCAGATGCAGAGGACAACTATACTGCTCTGAGGAAAGGTACCGAGCCACATGGCTGAACAGAATAAAAACCATGGATTAGATTAAGAGCAAGAGCTAGCTAGCAATATACCAGAGCCATAGACAGATCAGCAAAAAATTAATACAAGACTTTGTGTGATTATTTGGGACTGCTGGTCTGGGATCTTGGGGCAAGTCAGGGCCAGAAGTTTTATACAACATACATGTGTATGTGTGGGAACTTTAATGCCATGGATGGATAAAGTCAGATAATATTTCTTTGGGATCCATTTCTTTTCTTCTATTATGTGGGTTCCAGGGATCCAACACAGTGTGTAACAAGTACCATTTAGCCATCTCACTGACCCTTAAAGTTATTTTTATATACATGCTTTGTTTTCAAAGAACTATTCTTTGGCCTCATAGTAATGACTTTTATTCAATCTCAGAAAATAAATATTTCTCAATGTAGAATATGAACTAGCTTATTAAATTCTCCATTCAACATATTCACAAATATGTGATAAGTCAGAATATCAAGTAAGAGTAACTCATGTTCTCTATGTGTCTACTCATCCCTGCCAGTGATGTCTTGAAAAATCATCTGCTATCTTGTTCTATACCAAAGTAGTGATACAAAGGACATGATTTCATATAACAAAATTATGCAGAGATTTTTTTTCAAAGAGAGGAAAAAATCTAGACAAAATCTTCCTCACTGATAACAATTATTCAAAAGAAGAAACTTTATCATGGAAAATAAAAAGCATCCATGTAAACAGAAAAACTAGTAGAATATTTGCTTCTGCCTTGCAAATTATTGATTTGTTTTCTCAACCTGACAATAAAGGTCTGGTTGAGAATTAGGAGTTTTAAATAAGTAATTTTCACATAGAAAATGCTTTATGTAATGTTAGCATAATACTATATAATGACACCCAGAATGATGAAGAGCTCACCATTAAGCAGCTGTGTGAATTTAAACAATCATTAAGCACTCCCTAAGGGGGGAAGTTTCATCATTAGTAAATAGGTAGACTAATATTAGCCCACAGGCTATTGCAAGAATTAAGTACCATACTAGGAATAGAAGATAGCAGTGATCCATACTAAGAGAATGCCTTGCATTAAATACTTTGTAACAAAAGGGAAACACTGCTTCTTCCATTATGAAATTGTTGAGGACCTGTCATAAAATTCCACTAGAGTAAGAAATGAAGACATCACCAGGGTCAGAGCAAAGTATGAATAGAAAAGGAGGAAAGTGTCAATAGTGTTCCCTGCATATTATTACAAGTTGGGTAAATGATCGAGTAAATGAGACAGATTTATTTATTGATTTCAACAGATAAACTGGTATGTTCTAAGTTATGGAAGGAGATGTCCCAGTTGTCTATGACTGATATGCTACTGGAAATAGTCAAAATATCTATTTAAAATCTTGTGCATTTAATTAGATTGCTCAAAAAACTATGTCCTGAGTGCAATGAGAAAAAGTGACAGGCTTCAGGGTATCAGCTTCTGTCTCACTGGAGTAAAAACAATGAACTAAACAATGAACACACCTGCAATATCTGGATATAGAATGTTGTGGGTTAATGATCTTGAAAAACAATTCTTTCCTCATTTCACTAATTTGAATATTAGGCATACATATCCTGCTTGCCCAAAGATAGCTCTAGACAGCTTAATGGTTTTGAATGCCCTAATTTACGCATGGTTTCTCTTAGCCAAATAGGTTTAAATTGAAACAATAAGATTTCAAATGTCACTGAGAAAAGGAGAGAGAGTGATAGAGACAGACAGACAGACATAATCACACTCACACGCACACACGTACACGCAAACACAGATACACACACACACACACATGCGCGTGTGCGCACACACACACACACAGATACACACCAAGGGGACAGGTTCAGAGTGAAGAGAAATTTAAATTAAATTTAAAGGTCATTATATATAAGCAGAATCGTACTGTGATTAGACTTGTATTTCAAGAAGTACTTTCTAGGCACAGAGTGGAAAATTACAAGACTGAAATAAAAGAGAAATGTACTAATGTAGCAACTAACTTTGTTGAATGCATACCACCCATCTACCTGCCTCTGACTTAAATAAAGCCAGGGATATTCTGATCTGAAAATAAGAAGCATGTGTTGGATATCCTTCTGATATTAGTGTGCAATCTCGCCCACAGGATCATGTGTTTGAACACCTGCATGCCAAATGGTGATTCTGGACTGGGGAGTTTTTGAGGACCTGGGACTGGTGTCTATGATAGAAATGGGTCACTGTGATCTAGAAAGTTAGACCTACTTAATCTTTTTGCTTAAATTCTCTACTCCCTAATTAGTCACATCAATGGGGCCAGATGCTTCACACTCTAGCCAACACACACGGACATGTTCATGCTACCATGTCTTTCCTTCTAAGTGAACAGAAATCCCTTGAAACCATGAGAGAAACTAAATTCATCTTACCATAAGTTGTTTCTGTCTGGCATTTATTCACAGCAATAAGAAAAGCAGCTAATATCTATACGGACTAATCATCTGTGAAAGAATGCATCAAAAAACTTAACCCTGACATTCATGGTTCTCATGATTTCATGATACTTTTACTTTTGTCCTTACACAAAAAAGGGGGACAGAGAAAGAAAAGAAACGTTAAATTCAGCTGCAAGCAAATATTGATGAGACGTAATCGCAAAGCAATAAAAGTCTTTAGAAACTAGGTAATGAATAAGATTAAAGGAGATAATGCAGAGGCTAAGAGGAAAATGATTACACAAGGGAGTGACAATTATGGCTACAGAATTAAAGAGCTTAAGTATTTATTAGGGAAAAAAAGAAAAGCTAAGTTAAGCCATATTGATCCAGGTATTTAGATGAGGAAAGTTCTCTTGGACTGGAATACCCAAACTACTTTGAGAGGATGTATTAAAGTGGTCAATGTTGTACCTAATTATTCTAGTCATGAAATCTACACTGAAAAGTTCTAATTATGACACAGTTACTTCAGTCTCAATGCAAATGAGACTGAAAAGTGAACATTGGTTTCATATGGAGCTAACTTCTTCCCATTTCCCACTTTTCTGACTCTGTTATGTCCCCACACTCCCAGCTTTCCCAGGGTCTTTGCTCCTGTTCCGTCTTCCACTGGGACAGCCCTCACAGATATCCACAGAGCTGTCCCTGTTTCTGATCCATGCTGTGAAAGCAACACATCCAAGCGGTTTTTCTGAACCATCTGATGTGATGCAATTTCATCCAAATTGGACGAAAAAGCTCCCCTCAACAACAACCACAATAACAACAAAGGCCAGGTTCAGGAGGAAAGGAAACTGGGAAGAAGTCTGTGAAAGCCAAAACTTATAAGGTTCCCAAGGCTCATTCTCAAGGTTAGGAAAGCAGCAAATAACTGCTAGGCATGTGCATTCTCCTCGATTCTTGGAGCCAGCATTCTCCAAGCCCTACAGAGGGACCCAGGGCCACAGGTTCAGCAAGTTTTCACTCAGTCTAGAATGGACTTCCAGTGACAGAGCTGGTTTAGTGTCATGATCCTGTAAGTGTCCCCTCAGCCAGCAAGACATCTCATTGTGGAAACGTGTTTACTGTTAATCTGATGACTTGAGTTTGATCCCTGGAACTCACATACTAGAAGGAGAGAATCAACTGCCCCAACTTGTCCCCTGACCTCTAAACATTCATTCCATGGCATATGCACCCATGTCACTTACCTCATATACATAAATAGATAGATAGACAGACAGAGATAGATAGATAGATAGATAGATAGATAGATAGATAGATAGATAGATAGATCAGAAATGGAGAGGGAGAACATAGAGATTTAAAGCAGTATATCTATATTGTCAAATCTAAAACCTGGAATAAAGTTCTGTGGTCCATGTGAACATAGCATAGAATTACACAATAATACAGATCAGTGTAAACGAGAAATATGAAGATGTTTGCCACTCTTGTCAAGATCTGAAGAAGACAACAGGGTTCAGACCAATAACAAAGAACAAGAAAACAATAAAAATTAAACTATGATTCCAATTAGTGCAAATCAAGAGAAGTTTTAAATAAAAAATATCCCACTATTATCTAACATTGCTACATATACTTGTATAATCACAACAGCAATATGACAATAAAGTACACAGTGACCACATAAATGGTTTAATTAATAATTAAATAATCTATATTGGTAACATAATCATTCATATGTACTGTACAGAAATGGAAAAAATCTCAAATGTTGAAACTCTAGTAAGTTGTGGGAAACATCTAATCACATGACTTTATAGCTGGCATGTATCAAAACACTGTTTTATTACAATGTGGCTTTTAATAGCTGGCTATGACTACCAAGTAGGAATGTCACAAAAAACATGATGTCCTCTCAACATGAAAGATGACTTTTCATAAGAGTGCTTCAGACCCAGCATACATATTAAATTGAAGAATGATAATGCTTCCCCAGCACAGAGTCCTCCTGCTCACATTTATCAATGTTCACTTTGATTTCCTGTTCTTCTTTTTGCAGCCTTTCTGAAGCCATTTTTGAGATAACCATATCACACATTTCCTCATTTTCCCAGCTTAGCATGAAAATATCAGCATTTTCAGTTCTCTATTGATGCCAGTGTCCATTCCCATTTACAATTGTTGGCAGTTTTCCTACAGCCTTACAGATGAAGACTCTCTTTATGCAAACCCCTTCATTTTCTCTTGTGAGAATCTCTGTATGTTTATTAACTGTTAACACTAAGAATAGTCCTTGCAAAAAGCCTTTGGTAATTATTTTTCCACATAAGATTACATATGAGCCTTTTGATGACTAATTTAAAATGAGTTATTATATATCTTGATCACATAATTTCTATTGTTATTTATTAGTGATGAATCCTATGAGCTACTATACATTCTTCATTGCTCACCTCATTTAAAGCCTTGGTGTTAACAACAAAGCATGTACACATGCTGCCATTTTAAGGGGGATATTAAAATCAAGATAAAATGACTTGCCCAAATTCAAAGGTGGCATATTGGTGATGTGGAAAATAGGCTTTATTTTTCCTTATTTCTTGCTGTATTCTTAAAAATATATATTTATGACAAAATATGAGTTGTTTTGATTAGACTGGAAAGATTGGCCTGGCTATTCATAGTGTGAAGTATTTAAAACATGTCTACAGATTTTATACGTCTTCCAATAAGAAGATGAGGTCTAGGTCTCTACCATTCAATTTGGCCTTAGTAATAACAATAAATAATTATTAATAATAGTAAATCAAAGATAATATGCCATGAATTTGAAAAAAGAGTAAGAGGGAAATAGTGAAATATGAAATTTGACTACCCTGAGATTTTACTATATAGAGGTCACAGCAAGATGCTGTGGTCAATGGGCCCAGTTGACCTCCAATCTAACAGCAAGCATCAGTTATCAGCCATGGTACAGAGACTTTAAACATATAGTCTAGAAGGATGCTTGGTAACTGTACTCTATTCACCATCTCAACTATGAGGACATGAAAAGTGCCTACCAAGAAGTGTTCTTATTCTTAACTTTCAAGGTATTGTGCAGTATGTTTGTCTCTAAATTCTTCATTCCAACCCCTCAGCCTATAACTGGCTAGAAAATATAATAAACATGAGGGTCTAATGCTGCCACAATAAAATAGGAAGCCTTTAGAATTACTTGGTCCAGTTGTCACTAGCAACACATGAGCCTACAACTGCTTCCTGTTGGGTCTACAATCACACCTTTCCACACTATTTTGTAAAATTCTAATTCCCTGTCTCTCTATAACTATCTCATTATTCCAGAAATCTGATGCCATCGCCTACCAATGAAGCTCAATCTAATTTAAAATGCACTCCTTTCTCATTTTTAGGCAGGCTTGTAACTGAAATCAAATGAAGTGAAAAAGAACTTACTCTTTTCTATTATTTCTCCTACAGAGAATTCAGAATCAACAAAATCACTTCCAGTACAACTCCTGCACTGGATGAACTCCATCTGATCTCCCATATCTCCTACACCTCCTACAGCACCTTGCTACTGGATTGATGTTTTGCTCCTCATGGGTCAAATGTCAGGCAGGCTATTCTAGCTCAACAACCAGTATGAAATGTGTATGATCTAAAGAACATGGTTGTATCTGTGAGGAATCCAAATAAAACAGGGAATCTGGACTTCCCACAGCCTACCTTACCTCTGGTTCTGCAGTAGTATCTAGCCAACAATGGTGCACAAATAAGTGGATAAATTCATTATTAATTTAGATAACATAAAATTGCTTGCACCTCTCTTTGCAATGGCTGTCTGTAAATATAGTAAGTTCTCCCCCATATCACTTGAATTTGATATATTAAAAGCATGAAAAGCTCTGTGAGGGAATTCTCCCTACATACAAATGGTTCACAGGCTAAAAGGCTAAAGCATTCCAAGAAACCACTCATTTCAATTTTACCTTCTTATCTTGCCATGCACAGGTGAGTGACTGCAACCAAGTTTCCTAAAGTTGAACTCTTTTTCAATTCTTAGGAAACCACTAAGGATAGATTCTAGCCTCATTTTAAGTGTTTTATTTTCCTATGTAGTAAGTACAAATCCCTCCATAGTAAGTATACACAAGTCTCTAGTTAGTATTTGGGAAATTAAAAACAATAGCCACAACATTCAAATTTCCTTTCAATATCCTTTTGCTATATCTTTATAGTTCCCAAAAGACTTAAACCTTGTAATTTGGTTACCATCTGAATAAATTCTCTGTCTTTACATCATTAATTCTGGAATGCTGAGGAAAAAAAAAACTACTTTATTTCTTAAACCTTATTTCTAATATGTAGGAGGAACTTTAAGGACAAACTTGAAAATCCCAGAGATTTCTATTTCTTTTATGTGTATCAGTAGGGCTATTAGATGTATACCTGCCTAAAATGTATTATTAATAAAATTCAAAAGATATATTTAAAAGCTGTATGATATTTAAGTTATGAAATATTATATTAATGGTATTAGAGAACCTAACTCAAAATATATCTGATAGCATAATTGAGTATCTAATTAATAAATAGTCTCTTTTCTTGTTAACTGTTCTTGAAAGCTCCATATTATTCTGAGACATTTTACTGACAGTTTAATGTAAAGTAATACAAACTATAAAGATCTTGAGAAATACATAACCATTCTTAAGTGAATGGTGTATCTATCAGCATGTTTGGAGCAAGACTAAACAAAATATGTGATGAATTCAATAAACTACTAATTGTGATATACACCCAAACAACCAACAGTGATGTAACATCAAGCAATGTTTTATAAGAAAGATACACCAGGTAGAATTGACAGAAGAAAGCATCAACCCCAAAGTTTAAAATGACAAGATTGATACATATGAGGCCTCATAATGTTTTTAATAAAATGCAGGGACTGGAGAGGTTGTTCAATGTTTAAAAGCTTTTGTTACTCTTTCAAAGTCTTGACTTAAGTTTCCAGAACTCATGCTGGATGGGTTACAACCTCTAATGAGGATAAGTCTGAAAGTATCCAATACTGTGATACATGTGCATATATCATGCATTCATGCATGCACACGCATTATACATATTTAACTTAAAATGACTTTTTAAAACTTAAAAGAAAAAATGTAGGAATGAATTGAGGATATAACTCAACCAAAAAAATGTACTTGTTTTAATAAACTTGATGATCTGACTAAAAAATTCCACAGCATTCATGTAAAAAGTCATGTGTGTCTTGTGTTCATGTTATCTCAGAGAAATGGAAGGCAGAGACAGGAGGATCATGGGACTTACTGGCTGCTGACCTAGATGCAGGTCCAGTGAGAAACCAAGCATTAGAGAAATAAGAAAATGGTAGATATTCTGGCTTCTTCATGATCACTTGCATTTATATGGGCAACACACAGTTGGAGGGAGTAGGTAGGCAGACAGACAGACAGACAGAGAAAGAAAGAGAGAGATACATAGAGATAGTAGCAGGCATATAGCATATGCTTTTCCTCATTTCCTGAAAAATGTCTTAAAAAGAAAGTTTAGTGTAAGTGCTTAGTGTCTTCTTTTTTAACAGCAATGGAGTAGTAGAAATTAATGGAAAAGTTGCTTTGCCTTCAAGATACATGCAAGGGTTTAATTATGTATTTATCTTAAAATTACTGAAGATAATGACATAACTTATAAAGTGATTTTATGTACTACAAAAGGGAAATTTCAAAAATTGTATTATTTTATTTTCACCTTTAACTAGAATAAAAATTCTCATAGCTTTAAGACAGCAGTGGCTAGAAACTTGACAATGACAGTTTCTGAAGAAGTGAAGAAGCTATGAAGAAAGAAAATATGAACATAAAATAAAAAAATTAATAATCCCAGTGCCCCCCCCAGGCCTAAACCACCTCATATTGGTTAATTAGGATCTTATGCAAAATAAGTTACTGCTCGGGCAAGAGAGGAATTCTCATTAAATTCTGTGCCTTGGAGCCACCACGGAAGAACAGTGAAGCACTTTTTAGCATAATTCTGACCTTGCTATTCAGTAACATTGGCCTAACCAAAAATAGGTGGCAAAACTACCTATTTGTTTAATTATTCAATAGACATTTATTAAAATTCTGCTGCATGGTGTGAAAGCATATGTAATAAATATAGCAGAGAATCCTAACCTCACTTGTGAAATATGAAATGCAATCTGAAAATACAAAGAATCAGGTTAACTAGTCGAAATAGCAAAGAGAGCAAAGTACACAGGCAAATGCTGCACATATGCTGGCCCATGAACTGTAGACAACTCATGAAGATGACTTCAGGGTACTCAGATAATCAGAACTTCTTCCTATTATTAATAATAAATATAAATGTGTTGTGGAGTATGCTGATAAGGTTGGAGTTCTGTTTGTTGACAGGGAATAGCCATCCTCACCTCTGGGAAGAGTGGACATTCACAGCATGGCATAATTGCTCTTTCTGTTAGAGGATCAGTTTTTATCTCATCCTGAAACTTTTGGATCAACAATACACAATCATACTCACATTGCTATAAACTCACATTGCTATCTTGTTGTTGCTGGCCCCAAGGCCAAACCATTGTACCTTGGGAGGCTTTTAAGAGCATTCATGGTGCCAACTCATCTTTTAGAGAAAGCTATGAAGAAATACAGTTCCTTTACAGTTCCTGTCAACTCCATAGAAATGTATATCTGTGCAATAGTAGCAGTCCAACTATGTAGCAGATAGAGCTCCAGGCACGTAGCCAGCTATGGTCACGGAAACCCTCTGACTATAGATATGTCTACTTCTGCCACTCAGAAATATGATTCCTATAGGCTAAAATCACTACTATCTATGGATCCAGAGAAAAGATTTGAGCTAACACCACCATAGCTATGGAAGCCTGTCTACACTAAGTCACCTGATTCTGCATGGTACAAGAGAAAAGGATCTTTTACCTCAGTATAAGTTAAGGCTCACAAAGGAAAATGTAAGCAAATATGATCTCCATGTTAACCTCAGAGATGTTCACAAGAAAACCACTGGAAGAGCAAGTTGCACAGTTAAACACCACCATTTTCAAAAACCAAGTGGCCTGTTTCTTTGTCTCCCTCTGCAATGCTTGTTTTGTCAATTGTTTTCCTAGAAAACATGTTATTTTTCCCAATCTTGAAGTTGCTTAAAGTGTTTTCAACACTGAAAAATCTCTGCTGTCATAGACAATTACTAAGTTTTTCATTATAATTCATAATTTCCATTCTGTTCCCCTTTCCAGAATTCATCAAGTTTATAACCCTTAAAATATCATCTCAATCCTGTCCCTGCTGCACTATGAAAACTATAGACCCAACTTCCCATTATCACCCTCCCCCACACAGACTTTGCAGAAATGTGTAGGACTGTAGAAGCAGATCAGGTACAAACTCTGTATCTTCTCATATGGGCACTTTTATTTCACAAAAATATCAGAACTTGCATTTCACTTGAGAACTTCAGTCATGCTCTGCTAAAGAAAATGATGTGGGGCCCAGTTACTCAACTAAAGGAAGACTTCTTTGATTAATAATCATCAGTAAATCACACGATACCTCATAATGTATGCAAACTGAATGACATCTTAGAAAGCCACAGGAAATCTTCACTGAACACTTGCTCTATTGTCTCAGCATACAAATTATTTGATCACCTTCCTTAACACTCTACCAGGCTAGCATTTTTATGGTCTGTTACATAAGCAAGCTGAGACACAGAGATGGTAGAAACTTCGGCCAACTTCACACAGCTGGCAAGTAAAGAGAGGTACAGTATGAACCTCAGCTGTTTGTCTTCTGTGTCTACTGTCTTGCCACCTGTGCAACACAGGCTCTTAATTAAACAATTTATATTATACAAATACAGACTGAGGACTTGGTACAATAGGGATCTGACTTGTAAATGGTGGTCATGTTAGTAATACTAGTAATGCTTGAGGCAAAAGGATTAGACCAGCCTGATGTTCCTATTTTATAGTGTGTTTAAATATTAGCAAACTTACCAAAAGTACTTTCTTATGTGGAGGCCTATCTATGGCTCCTTCTTAATGTTTAGAACTAAAAGGTTTCAGTGCTCTCATGATCACTGACCAGAAATCAGTGACTGGAAAGGAATGTTTACACAGTGTGGTAGATGTCTCATTCACTAAGCACTCCGGTCTTTTATGCAAAACATCAATTGTGCAAAGAGACAGAAGGTCTTTGTTTTCTGAAATGACACATTTCTCCAACTACCCAAAGAAGACTACTGATTAATCAGAATGTTCTTTCTGAAAAGGCCAAGGATCATTCATTCTGATTTAGATTATAAAGATGGGACTCGAGCTTCTCAAATATCCCCAGACTCGGAGGATGGTCAAAATGAGGAGTGGGAGATTCTATGTTTGAAACAAAGTAGACCTAATTATATATGTATGCCAAGTATAGGAGATTTAGAACAGGGACATTTTGCTTGACAGTCCGATTATTTCTTAAAGAGGAGGGTTCTCAACAAAAGTACTCTCATGATTTTTAAAGTATGGCTTTCAAAACTGCTTTGTTTAATATGTTTATTGGAAAAAGCAAATAACCTTCTTACTGGTGATTCTTACTTCTACCACAATGCAAAATAAAAGATTTTTAAGTTCCACTTTAAAATTATACTCTGACATAGTAAAGAGACCAATAAAAGCCATAGTTATAAAGAGGTATCCCTTATTGTGCAGGTTCACCTTAAAATTTGTAATAAAGAAATAATTTATTTCTTCTATTCATGTGGCAATGGTTTTAGTGTCATTTGAATGAGAACATAAAAAGATTCACTCAAGTCATTTAACTACTAATTGGTTATGCCTACAGTAAAGTCTGGATGACCCAGACAGAACACATCGTCCTGGAATGGATTTGTGATGTTACATTGTAAATGATTGTCTCGCCTATGAGTTTAATAAAAAGCTCTGATTGGCCAAAGGCAGATAGGAAATATGGGTGGGGCTACCAGACTAAGAAAACTCTGGGAACAGGAAGAACAGAGCAGAAATGCCACAGAGACTCCAGAGTTGCCAGACAAGCTAGAAGATGCAGAGGACAACTATACTGCTCTGATAAAAGGTACCGAGCACCATGGCTGAACAGGATAAGAATCATGGGTTAGTTTAAGGGTAAAGAGTTAGCAAGTTATATGTCTGGGCCTTAGGCCGTTCACCTTAAATTTAATGTAAGCATCTGTGTGTCTCTGTGGGACTGTGGGACTGTGGGTCTGCAGGTCTAAACCCTGAGGCTAGGCTCGAAAAGTCCAGGCCAGAAACCTCATACTACATCATCCCATGAAAAACAGAATTCTGAACTTCAAACTCTAGGGCATTTCTTTACATCCAGGGATAGAACGTTTTGTTAGGACTATCCATCTCAGGCAAACAGCACAAGCAAAGGTCATTCTTTAAAATCAATGCTGATATTTTACTACTACTGAGTACAGGATACGGACATAGTCAAATAACACAGTTTAGACACATGTTTGTGGCTAAGAACAGTACAAAAATATACTGCCTCATTAAAATAATTCTAATGTGCAGTAGACCAACACAGATGTAGTAAATATTTGCCTTATAGGGTTGCAAAAAGCTGGCAATAGAAAGACAGAAGGAAATGTATACATAAATCAGCTAAATAATATGACATTGAGAAAGGGACTTACTTGATAAGTCAATTATTGGAACAAGTCATAGATACCGATATAGATGTACAGACACTTGAATGAGACGGTGAAGTGAGAAATGAAGGTGGAGGACAGGGACCTATATGGAGTGCTGTGTAGAACATCCCTTCTTTGTTAAGTTTCCAGTAGCAAACAAATCTTTCCTGTCCCTATCATTATGAATCATAAACAAACAAACAGACAGACAGACAAACAAACAAACAAACAAACAAACAAACAAATAAATAAATAAATAAATAAATAAATAAATAAATAAATAAATAAATAAAAGACCTGATAAACAAGAAGAATGGTATAGTATACAAAAAGTAGATAATTCAGAGCCATTATATTGTAAATGAAACGTTTTCAGTAAAGTGGTTAGACCAGTCAATTGGCTTTTGTTTGCTTGTTTCTCTCAATTATTCCAAGCTATAGCCTTTTTAAGGCAACAGTAACACCCCAGGGTTGGAACCGAATTGGGTCAGTCAGACAGCCAAGAGTTCACATCCCAATCTCCAGTAGGCTCAGGACACAAGAGAGAACAGAAGGAGGTCAATTGGGCCATTTTATCAGCTCTAGAGCTTCATGCAAGGGCAACTGAATTCTATCTGGGTCCAACTTGTTTAAAAAGGGGGAGATGTTTAAATAATCCCTTCTCCAAATTACACTTGCTTGGCACAGCATTTAAACTGAACTTCAGATTTCACAGTTATTGGGAATTCTGCAGGTAAAGAGTTTTTATCTAAATGAGATCGTTAGAAAGCAGACATTAGGGATGGACAATTGATAGCTCTCCTACGTGTTGACCCAAAGAGAGGAAGACATCTCCAGAGACCGTAATGGGGATGTCCCTGTGTCTTTTGTTCAGTTTGCACACTGACTTCTTTTGAGGTTTCATTTGGCTTCCATTTCTCAAACATTGGGTGTTACCGCATCAAAATTCTTATTTCTTTATTTAATAATGAAGAAAGTAGGACATCCTTAAGGTGGGCAGGGCAGTGAGCTTCCAGATCAGAACAAAGATTTCTATATGAGAATAATTATTTCTGCCAGTACTTCAATTCCAGTACTCTTAACAATGTAGCAGGCCTGTTCATCAACATTGAGTTCTCTGGTCCCCAATGTAGTCTGTGTAGTAGCCCCACATTGTGAGCAAACTCATGCTACAAAAGCTTCCACACTAAATTATCAACCTCAAGAAAGTAGTAATACATATTATTTGATTTCTATTAAAATACTAAAGACTGAATTATGATCTAGCCATAAATGTACTCTACAACCTATTACCTTTTTATTCAGAGTTCACTTATTCTGATACATACTGGTTTAGCTCTTCTACAGCTACCCTTAAATATTATAGCATATATTTTGCAATTCATATGTTCTATTATGTGCCTCAAACCTGACAGACCCAGTGTAAATAAAAACGTCTTATGGGTTTTATAATTGGAATTTTTTTCAGTGTTAACATTCTGTGGTTCATATATTTTTACAACATGTTAACAAATAAATTTGTTACTTTAGAAATCACACAGGCTGTAAATAAAAATTTAGTTTGAGGCTGATTTTTGTAAAGCCGATCTGATGTGTTCTGTGATGCTTTGTGGAGAAATGAGGATCATTTTCCAAATTTCTCTCTCTGATTTCTCTGGTTCTCATTCACTTTTCCTTTCTCTGTAACCTTGGTCACTCTCCTTTAGTTCTCACCCCTCCTCTCTTCTTTCCCTCTTTCCTACCTGTCCTCATGTCCTTCTTCCTTCCATCCTTATCTTTCCTACTTTTACTAACTGGACCTCATAGCTTCCATGGCAATAATCATTACATAAATAAATAGAGTGATAAAAGAACAAAACAGATTGGAAGGGAGATGGAGTGAGTATGCTTATTTGTGCTTTTGTTTGTTGGCTCATGTTACGCAACAGTGACACCTCTTTCTGTGCAGTCATCAAGACAAATCATGAGATGTGTCCCTTCTGAAAAGCTAGAAGCAGAGTGAGTGGCTGTATCATTACAGTGATGAACATATTAACTCATAATTTAAATGATTCTATTTTTCTTTGGGGGAAAGAAAACAATGGATTTAATAAATAAGGGGGACAGACAGTGGGTTTCTCAGACTATCAAAATCAAAGCAATATCTCAAACCATGATAAGTGATGACCATCTAATGGCCACAGAAATGCTGACGCCTTCTGGAAAGGTCTGAGAAAAAATAATTTCATTTAAAAACCATTCTGGATTCTCTAATCTTATTTGTTTCTCATTGCTCTTCCAAGTTATTTTATTAGTAATGAAGTTTATAGGAAAATAAGAGTTTTTCCTCCCAGCCAAAGCCTTTGTATAGACCTCTTTGTTCCATTGTTACCCTTGAGGTCTGCCTTTTGAACCATTTATAAAATTACTTCTCACTACAACAATTACATACCATTGTTTATGGTTTCTCTGGTCCTGGTCTGTTAAGCTGTTGGATTGTGCATAGGCCCACATGTGATTTGTTCTTGCTGTCACATTAGCCTGAGAATGTGCTAGGAAACAGTAGTAAGTTCTCAAGCTTAGCACCATAAACCAAGCAGGATCTGACTGGGATTGTTTAAAATATCAAACCTTTGTTACAACAAATACTATGCAATATGGGATGGTCATCTGAGCACTCCACGAATATGAAAGTAGTTTAAAATTTGAGATAAATATGGTTGGGTCAATGCCTTCATGCATAAGAACATAAAGACACTTTCAGAACATCAAGGAAGTTTGGTGTTTCTTGCACTCAGCTTTGAAATCACTTATATAAAATGAGTCAAATTAACATTTTAGTATGTAGATAGAACAAATCCCTGAGCTCTATTGCCATTTTATTTTCAGTATGTACCCAAGGCTGGCTTTGAACTTGAGAATCCTCCTGCTTAAGTGTCACAGTGCTTGAATATTACCAGACAGGTACCTGTGAGAACTTCTAATTATTTATCCCCAAAAGAGGGTTAAGAATGCATTTTACACACACACACACACACACACACACACACACACACACACACACACACACACACACACACACGAGATAGAAAATGGTGACCTACATGCATCTTTAATCCTATTATTAGGGAGGCAGACATCCATCTGAATCTCTGTGAGTCAGAGGCCTAGCTCAGCTGGGCAGTGGTGGCATAAACCTTTGGTCCTAGCTCTAGGAAAGTTGCATCAGGAACTATGATAGCTGGGCTGAAGGAGAGAAGGGAGAAGTTCGGCTTCCCATGCCACTTCCCTTGTCGGGTGTAGATAGAAAGGTTGGAGTGAGAGGTTTCTTTCTCTATCTCTCTGATATTTTAGCATTTCCTCAATATCTGGCTCCAGGTTTTTATTATAAGACCAAATAGAATCCATGCAATAGTCAAATAAGCCATTAAACCTGTCTTCAAATATCTGAAACACACAGAAAAGAAATAGATTTTGCCTTATATGATCTCTCATTGAAGAAACGTGTCAAAAATGAAGGAAAATTCCTGAAAGAAAGAATTGAAAACTTTTATAATACAACTCTAGCTTTGGTGTGGCAAGTATAATCTTGGAAACCTGGAAAAGGAGACCCCTTACTAAAACCTGTGAAAGTATGTAACAGTAGCCAATGTGAAGAGTATCAGGCTCAGCCCATAACCATGAGGCGCCCGCAAGATAAGTCACTTATAAAGGGAAATATTATTGTCCATAGCTGTAGAGACTTTAATCCATGACAAGTTGGTCCAATTGTTGTGCACCTGTGTTGGACATCTGTGATGAGAAAGTATACTCGGGCAGAAGTGGATGGTAGAGTTAAGTTGCTAACCTCATAGCCAGGAACTAAAAACAGAAAAGCCAACTGCTGAAATCTCCCTTCAAAAGCAGGCATTCAATGACCTGAAGGCCCCCTAACCAACAGAATCACTGGGTACAAATCTCTATACACTGATCCATCTGGAATAACAAAGTCTGCCACATCAAAGTAGGTGATAATTGAAAGGCCTTCAAAACCCAAAGGAGTGGTTGTATTGATTGCTCCTGACCTCACTGTGATTCATAATTCTGTGACTCATTATGGTATGATTGATATCCACATGAAACATTACTTCTTCTTACTGTCATACTAGACACCATACGGGGGCTGCTGAGACAGAACTCCACATGAGAAAAAGTGAAGGTTTCAAGTTGATGGCACTGGCCTATAAAATGACCCTTTATATAAGTTTCCTCTTGTTAGGACCCTCTAGACACACACATTGGCTCTTTAGAAATCATTCAACCAAATGGCAAACACATTCTATATCTCCATCAAAATAGACAACAAAGTAATAAAATTGTTCACAACCCACTTAAATGGCACAGTCATGGTTTTTTTTTCAGATATTTGTGTTGCTTGGATTTATAAATAATAGTTACATTTCTGTTTAAATTGAAGTTTCTTAGATAATCTTGTATGCTCTAACTATCTCAATTAAGAAATCAGCCATGTCTCAGATAAGAATGCAAGCACCAAAGGCAAAATGGTTGTGTTCTCAATATAATCCTTTGCCAGTTGAATTTCTAGTGTGGGTATCTATTCTCTCTTGAAAAGAACAATGTAGAGACAAGGATGTAGATTGGTTGGTAGAGTGCTTGTTTAGCATGTGAAGATACTCAGGTTCAATCCTCAGCGACACATAATACAGTTATAATGTCAACACTGGTGAGGTGAAGGATAAGAGGGAAACAGCAAAAGTTCAAGGTCATCTTTGGCTGCACAGTGATTTCAGAGCCAAATTGAGCCACACAAGTCCCTGACAAAAAAGAATAAACAATTTATACTGGTGAAAATGAAATGAAAGCCTTTAGTATTTCGAATTTTGAATTTTCTCCTTTATAAATTGTATTACTATCACATGCATGTTGTCTCTGTATATGTATACAACAGTCATGCAAGGTAATAATGCCAGGAAGCAAAGGAGAAAGTCAGGGGACATCTCTGTGAAGTTGGTCTGCTCCTTTCAGCACAAAACATATCTACATGCTGAGCCAACTCATTGACCCCCAAACTGGAGATATTTCTTAATGATTAATCCTGTAAAATTTAGGGCTTGAGTATATACAAATAGAATCAGATGTGAAATTTTGTCCTTTTCTGGGCATAAGTTACTTGAACAATTGATAATAATAACTAGTTATGTATTATAAATCATAATTGCTTAAAATATATGAACAGGGTTTATAGACTTACAAAATTCTTTGAAACATTTACATGTCCCTTTAAACTTAGAAGCTGGAGATCTGTTCATTTCGTTGCCTAAGTTAAGAGATTTTTATTAAACCACATTCAGTTCACTCATTGATCAAAACAATCTTTGCCCAGAAAATAATAGCTTTTTTTTTAGATTAAAATTCTAGTAGGAAGCTAATCAAAATATCTAGAATAAAAAATTACTACTTCAAAGGACTTAATTCAAGAATGATTTCATAGGACAGAAATCAGCTCCAAAGGGCAGAGTTTTTGTACTTAAAGATGGATCAAACAAGTTCCAATATAAAAGCAAAAAGAATGGAACAAACCATGGAAAATTAATTTTAGTTTTTCTTGTTTTCAAGTGTTGATTGGACTCTTTTCCAAACCCAGGTGTTGGTTATATGCATAGACTGATAGTGTTATGTGCCATAACCTTGGAAAGGTAAGTAAAGCAGGTCTGTTCTTATAGCAATGAGATGAGGGTTGTAGGGATTTTAGTTACATCTTCATGCATTTCCAGGAAGCATTTTATTGTCTGAATCATCTTAAGAGATACATCCAGGAATCCCCTTTGGAAGGGGAAATAGAGAAGATGTCCTGAGTAAATTGGGATCATAATGGGTACCGAGCAACAGAAGGTGGGGACAAATCATGAGAGAAGAAAATGGTTGAGTGGGAGGAGCAACAGAGAGGGAGAACAAAGAAATGGATATTTTGATAGAGGGAGCCACTGTGGGATTAGAAAGAAACCTGGTGCTAAGAAAACCTCCAAGAACCCACAAGATGTCCCTGCCTAGGACTCCAAGCAATAGTGAAGAGGGTGCCTAAAGAAGACTTCCCTATATTCAAATGAATGATCACACTAAGTGTCATTATAGAACCTTCATCCAGCAATGGATAGCGGCAGAAGTGGAGATCTATAGCTAAGCACCAGGACAAGCTCCCAGTCCAGATGAAAGGGAGAGAGAGGAGAGAGAGTATATGAGCAAAGGAGTCAGGATCATGAGGAGACGACCCACAGAGATGGCTGACTGGAGCTAAAGGGAGCTCACTGACTCAGAAACAACTGCTGAGGAACCTTCATGGAAAGAAACCAAACCCTCCAAAGGAAGACAACTGTCAAATGCTGTGGGCAGTTTGTGGAGTCTCTTGCAGTAGGATCAGCCTATGATCCTGGTGCATGAACTGACATCTCAGAGCCCATTCCCTACAGAGGAACATCTAATCCAGACTTAATACTGGGATGAGGAACTAGTACCTACCTCACCTGGATATGCCAAACTGAACTGACCCACCTTGGGACTCCTTGCCCTTATTTGGGACTGGATGGGGGGATGGGGTGGGGGTGGCTGAGGGAGGTCCAGGAGGGATGAGGAGGAGGAAAAGGGGGGGGGGGCGGTGGTAGATATGGAAAAAAAACTTTTAAAATAAACAAAAAAGACAAAAAAAAGATGTTTTAAAATAGATGATAGAGAATTGACAGGTATCTACTGTACAAAGGGAACATACACTTTAATAATAAACAAGAAATAAAGCATTTGAAGTAACAAGTATTAAATTAAAGAATTAAAGAAAGAAATTAATATAATTGTGCTATTGGATTATATTAGCAGGTCACCAAAATAAGGAAGAAAGAAAACAAAACAGATTTAAGAAACTTTATTGGCACACAGACCAAAGTTATAGAAAAGGCACAGATAGAAAAGACCCCTTAGCTCCAGGACCATGAAGTCTCATGATCTTGCTTCCTCCCTTAGTCATTCTTTGAGTCTGTTATTGTGAAATGAATTCAGTACATTCTCAGTAAAAGAGTCTAAATGCTCCATGTTGCTTGACTAAGTCATAAGTGGATGTGTGCAAATCTCTGTGGCCAGGACATTAAAATGATATGATGATTATTGAGCATTTATTAGTATGGAATGTAGACTATAATAGTTGTATGAATGCACCTGTTCAAAATGTCTACGCTATTTCTCCTTAACTCATGAGAATACTGAAGCTCTAAGACATAAGTAACTGTCAAAAAGCACACATCATTTACTAGTTCTGAAGGTCAAAGGAACCCTCTGCAATCACATCTTTTATAATCACATCTCTTTAAAGTACATGCTTCTAGCCACTAGACAATTAGGTCTTGCTAATGTTAGTTTCTATATATTTATATTATGGCAACCATAATTATTTCATTACCTTAATTAATGTATGCTAATCAGTTTCCCACCCAACAGGAAGGCATGATAATTGGACATTTGCAAATGAAAAGTACATCCTGACAGAGTTTGACAACATGGAAAATCTTACAAGGGGAAAAAATGAAAGGGTAAATCAACATGAAATATCATTTAATGTTGTAATGAATGAGAAAGTCAAAAAAGAATTAGCAAGGCTAATTCACACCAGGTCTGGGGTGCTTCAATTCAGGTACAGGTCTGTATCATGCTGGAAAACCTGACATGGATTGTGATCTAATTCTCATTTAACAAACATAGTTGATCTGGAGTAACTCAACTGCTTGCTGTTCTAAACCATAATTTAGGTACAGTAACACATGGGCATCCCACTGAGTATGTTTAATTTGTGTCCTCTAAGTAAAAGCCATAGGTTTTAGCATGCTTATAATGCAGACTTTAAAGGTAAGATTGCAAATATTAAAAAGAGATAAAACATGGAAAAAAAGAAAAACATGTATCTGGGTTCCTTTTTCCACATGTGTCATTGATGGGACAAATTACATGTTTAGAATTAACAAAAGTAAACTTTGTTAAGCTAAAACAATAGTGGTGTAAGTAAAGTATGGTGTCCAAAAAGGTGCCATGAAACTAAATATTTACATATGTAAATAAATAACAGGGAATAAAAGAAAGGTTTTTCACTTTCCTCTATCTAAAAATAAAGTGCAATTTATCTCAAACATGCAAAAACAACTTCAGATATATTATTCCACCTTCTTAATTACTTTCCTTGTGTGTATGTGTGTACACCCACACACACATTCATGTTTCTCAGTACCTTGTCTGGGGGGGGGGGGGCACATGCAGAGGCCAGAGGCCAACCTTTGGTATTTCCCCTCAGGTCCTTTCTACCTTGCATTGTGAAATAGAATCCCTGGGGAAGACCTAACACTCACTCCCAGGATTCCCCAATCTCTGCCCTCCCCTTCCTGGGTTTAAAGATGTGTACCACTGGGCCTAGTTTATTTCAATAGATAATTCTCATACTTGTTCAGAAAGAACATTACTGAATAAGCTATCTTCCAGCTCATGTTCTATATTTCATAAAGAAGCCACTATGTTTTCTTAGTGGTCTTCATGTATTGTGATGATAGAAAGCCTTGTTGTAAAGATTGATTTCTCAAACACTTGGTAGGACAGTTCTTGTACTTCAGTTTCCAACTCAGCTTGATATTTGCAGCTGAAAAGCTAAATTCATTTTAAGGTGGACCACAAAATGTGACAATTACAAAGAGAATGACTAAAGAAGCCATGATGGAAAATTAAACATCCCACTGAAGTTCTCTAATGGCATTTTAGTTGGAGAAATATGTGTTCTAAAATGTAATCTAAGACAGAGGGAAATTGTTAAGCTGTTTATTAATAAAATGTAAGTAGAGTCACTATAAAGTGTTAATTCTCTGTTATACTCTGTTTTCTCAAAACAACACTACTCAGAGCTCGTGCATCTCAGTTTCTGTACTGAAACTGACAGCTTGGAAAATATTTGAGACTCAGAACAGGCCAGTGCTCTTGAAATCATTTAATTCCATGCCTCTATTTTGTAGGGATTAGGCAGTTAAAGTCCTAAGGACTAGAGGGATTTGCCCAAAATCACACTGCAAGTCAACAGGAGATGAGAAGGAAGACTCCGTCAGTCAACCCTCTGAGACACAGTGGACAATAATCCCCTGATGAGTGGTCAGGAGCTTGAGTGTCACAGAAGTTCACAGATAAGCTCAAAACACAGTAAGAAGTTGCCAGGTTAGAGCTGTAATAAATATTTTTTTTTACTGCCTCTAAAGACTATTCATTTAATAAATTACCTTAAATATTGTCCCCCATATTGTAATTAGATTGAGTTTTCCATGAACATATTCTCAAAAGTCTATGCTAAAGGAAGACAAAGCATCTAACAAGGCTCCTAATATTTCTACCACATATTCAAAAATACATATAGAAACTGTATATTGGGGGGTATGCACTTGTTTCTGTAGATGTGTATACGTGTGTGTGTGTGTGTGTGTGTGTGTGTGTGTGTGTACAGCTCTCCACCTTAAGTTTTTAACATGGTCTCCCAGTGAGGCTGAAACTAAACAAAACACTATGAAACCCCATGTGTTTTGGGCATCTACCTGTTTCTGCTGCTGCTTCAAGGTCAGGATTCCAGCAAGCTGAGGCTACTCACTCTCCTCTGCTTTCTGCAAGGGGTATGGGGGTCAGAACTCATGTCTGTGTGTTTCTACACCAAGTGCTTTTCTGACTGAGCAAACTTTCCAGCCCCTCATTGTTTACTTTCCATATTACTTCCTGTCAGGTGTTAATGATTCGGAGAAATCATTTTCTGAGGACAACAGGTCAAATTCCCATATAACTCCCACTTCTGGAACTCAATAGAGCAGTAACTTTGAACTTGTCTGCATGGCAGTATAAGTAATGTATGCCTGCCAAAATAGATTAAATCTTCCTAAATTAAGAGTTGTGTCTATTTTTCCTGAGGACTGTATCCTTAGCTAAGGGGCACTTTATAGTAAAAACAATTACTGAATGAATAAGTCAATGCATCTAAAATGTTTAATTCATATAAACTAATTAAATGCTCTATTTTAGATAACAAAAAAGGAAATCTGATAAAATTATCATTACTTTCATAGTACAGGTTTAAACTGGTCTAACATATAAGGCACAATGACATTAGGACATAATGGATAGAAATTGGAAAAGGCCAGAATGTCACCCCAAAATAAATCACTTTCTCATGACTTATTTTTGAAGGTGTTGCAGAGATAGCGTAGAAATTAAGTGACGGTTTTGCTCTTGTGCAGGGACCCCAATTTCTTCTCCCAGCACGGTCGTCAGTAACCCCTAACCTTTTGTAATTCTAACTCCACGGGACCCAATTCCTCTGGCCTCCATGGGTACCAGCTCTTGTGTGCATATGCCCCAAAGAAAGAAACAGACACATAGCCAAAATAAACAAAATAAGTATTTTAAAAAGAATTACTTTTTAATAGAAAACAGCTGTAAATCAGTAAACTCAGAGACAGCTGTCTGTTCTCCCTACATCTGGCTCAAAGCCCCCCCCCCACTCATACATACACACACAAACACACACATACACACACACAAACAGACACATATACATATACACATACACACACATAAACACACACATACACACATGCACATACAAACACAAACACACACATAAACACACACATACACACATAAACACACATACACACACAAACACACACATACATACACACATACACACATGCACACAAAAACACAAACACACACATACATACACTCCCACAGACACATACACACACATAAACACACACATACACACACAAACACACACACATACATACACACAAACACACACATACATACACACATACATACACACACAAACACATACACACATGCACACACACACACACACACACACACACACACACACACACACACACATGCACGCACATTTCCCTTTCTTCAGGGGAGGGCACACTCCTCTTCCAGCACCAGGAAAATCCTTGTCTATGCAGTCAGAAGACAGGCATACAGATGGTTCTGCACAAACAAACCTCTAAAACTATCCTGATCTTCCACTAGTACCTCACACATATTTACCTTCCCATAATGTACTCTGCATGCAAAGCCATTGCACTTGGTTCTGTCACTTCTACTCAATTCACCACTCTTCCTTTAAAATGCTATATGCAGCTGGTGTCTAGAAGCTGTTCTAAATCTTCGTATGTTTCTATGATGTTCTCTATGCATATGAAAATCAAATCATTACTGTCAATGAAATGTAAATGCCGTTTCTTAAAGTTATACTCAGATTGTTGGCTTGATTTTCAAGCACAGGCACCGATAATTGGAATATAATCAAAGCATGTTTCCAGTTGTGCCAAATATTTAGATAAAGCTAAGAGTGAGCTACACTCAGTTTATACAGAAAATGACCAAAAAATATCATACCAAGTTTGAAATAGCAAGTTTAAAGAAATAAACAATTATTGTGTTAGCATGGACTGGAGTCTCTGACTCAATAGAAAGTCAATTGATAGTCTCTCAAGTAGAAAGTTATGTACCTGTTGTTTGCAGTTGTAAAGAGACTTTTAATGTATGCCAGCAAAGACTACAAACAGAAACATTTTGGTTACAAGCACAGCCTAATGTGTGTCTGCAAAGAATTTACCTGAGCCAACAATACCAGCACCCAACAGTCTGAAAGGTGGGATTCAGCCACACTGTAAAGCTCGTTTGCACTTTTCTACTTTTATATGCTCTCCTTAAGAACAGGAGATTTTATCACACCGGGTTCTCAGAGAGCTTTGAGGTATGACTTCTTTTTTCTTTCTCTCTGCTTTTTTTTCCTACCCATAGGGAAGGGGTGTAGTGTTCTATGTTCAGATCCTAATCTTTGATCTCTGTGCATGAGGCTTATTTCCATGGCAGGATCATTTATGACAGGCTAAATTAGTCTTTGATCAAGGACTGTGATTTACTTCTTAATGCCCTACTTCATCACTAAGCCCTCAGTGATGGCCCGTTCCCACCCTGCCTAGTTCAGTGCTGGGAGTCATGACCTATGTTATTGGTGTACTTCCTTGCCAAAGCCTCAAGTATTTGCACATGTGTGCAATCCAATAAAAGCCACTGTTTGTGGAGGATGTCTATGATTCATGTCTATGTTATACATGATCTGTTTCTCCAACATGATTTCCTTAGGGCAAAAACAGCATTTTCTGAAGGAAACACAATTTCCTCTTTCCATTTGATTTTGTTTGAAGTCATTTGTTTGGTGGTACTATGTGCTTTCATGAGTATTTTGTTTATTCGGTGCATCTCTTTGCTCTTTAAACGATTCATTTAAATATCAATACAAGAGCAAAAGAATCATATTAAAATGAACTCCCAGATTTTGTTGTATTTCAGTGTCTTTCAGTTTTTCATACTTTAATGGTCATGTTATTTTTTTTCCTCTACAATACAATAGCAACTGTTTTCGATTTTTATACAGATTTTGCTTTCTGAACTTGGAAAAAAGTGAAAAGTCAATAAAACCAAAGAAAATTTCTTTTCTTCCTTGTTTTTTTCTTAAAAAATTTTTAAACGTATCCACCTCTATTTCCCCTTCCTCCCATCTTCCCAGTCCTCCCTAGCATCCTCCTACCCCATTCCCTCATCCATTCCTCAGAGAGGGTAAGACTCTCAGGGTAAGTCAATGCAGTATGGCATATCCAGCTGAGAGAGTGATGTGGGAATGTCTTTCTGTATGATGTGGATATCAATCTTTAAATTAAGGAGTTGTTTTGGCCCATGACAGGTACCATAGAAAAAATAGGAGGAGAAATCAGAGCATAGGCAGGAGAAGCAGGGGAGAGTCAGAGAGACTGAGCCAAATGCCCAAAGGAGCAACATTTAAGGAACACAGGTGAGCCACGAGCCACATGGCAGGGAAGATTAATGGAAATGGGTTGATTTAAGATGTAAGAGCTAGCTAAAAATGTGCCTAAGCCATGGGCCAAACAACATGAAGTTAATATAAGTGTCTGAGTCATTTTGGGGGCCTAAGCAGCAGCGCAGCTAAGGGGTCTGGTGCTACAGGTCTGTGGGTCTGGGCCTCTGGCTGCCTGGGGCCAAGAAACCACATTGTAACAAGATAGGACCTAGGCCCCGCCCCCCCCCCGCCCCCTCTCCCAGTATCAAAGCTAAGGAAGATGTTCTGTAGGGATTGGGCTCCCAAAAGCCAGTTCATGCACCAAGAATAAACTCTGATTTATTTAGTGGCCCAACAAACTGCCTGTGCCACTTGATTGCCACCCACATTCAGAGGGCTTAGTTCCTTCCCTGCAGGTTCTCCAGCTGTCATTTCAGAGTCAGACCCCAATAGCTGGGGTCAGCCATCTCTGTGGGTTTCCTCATCATGAACTAGACCCCTTTGCTCATATAAACTTTACTCCCTCTCTTCAGCTGGGCTGGAAACTCTTAAAATTAGAAAGACAAAAGGGTCTAGAGGAAATTTCTGGAGATAACAGATATATATATATATAACCTTGATTATGAGTGGTCTTGCTGATCTTTGCATATATCCAAACACTAAAACTTTATAGCTAAATACATATAGATCTCTATATTCTCAATTGTGTCCCAGTTAAGAGATGAAGGAAAACTCATAGATAGACAGTACACACACACACACACACACACACACACACACACACACACAAAGCTTTACAATATGATCACCTCTGCAAAACTTTACAATGCAATTCTTCACATTCTTCACGCAGCACTCACTCTCTAGTCTTTTCATTTGGCAATTCCGTTTTTTAGGGACATAAAATCTACCTGTACCATCTCAACAGTGTGTTTGTGTACTTCAGCTTCCCTTTAGAGCCTTCACTGAATTTTCATGCCTTGGAAATCACATTTATTTGTATATGTGATTTGAATAAAACCAACTTCAATAAAACTCCAGTTGAAACAAATGTATTTCTGACACTTCAAGATCCGAATTATATATACAAACTGGAGGTAATCCAAGGAACAGCCAAGAAAGTAAAGAAGGAAGTAAAATGCTTGACTAAGGAAGAAATGCAAGGCTTCACACATGCCCCTGGAGAGGGTAAATAACAATAAAGCAAGATAACAGCTCATAAATATTTAAAAGGTGTAAACATCAAATATGGATAGAAGTGATTAATTCTGTGACAAGGGCATGGTGTTCTTCTGACACATTCATATCACTGGAAAAGGATACTGTTTACTGTCAACTACATGAAACACGACACATTAATTATTTATGCACAACATTCTAGCACTGATAGAATCTTCTATCATCTGGGCACACCCATCTCAAACGATGCTGAAAAACTACACTTACTTATTCAACAGAGGGAAGATTCTTTCCAAGGAGATCCATTTTGCCTGGCTTCCAAACAGAACTTCTTGAAAGGAGAATTTGGCTTTGTATAATATGCATGGACAGGAACTTAAACTTTTATTTTCTAATAGTCCTTAAGGGAATGAGCAAGAACCAATGCCAGTAATAAGACCAGGAGCCACTTAGCTGCCTAGGGTATCAAGAGCTGATGGATTGGAAAGCATTAAAATATATCACAGCCAATGTTGAAATGAAATTGGGAACTCTTTGTAAGATTGCCAAGGCAATTACAGGATCCAGAGAAGCAATCCAGGAACTCTGCTGCACAGGTGTCCAAAAAGCCATTTATAATGAGAGTCTTGCCGGTCTCCATTTCTCACTTCCTTACTTCCTTTTTCTAACCCACACTTATATAGAATGTGACGTGCTTCAGACTCTATTATAAGTGATAATGATGGAAATTAGAAGAAAGCAGGATCAAAGAAGCTACATTTGGGCAGTATATGGAGCTATTTTACCGAAACCCTCTTACAATACAGAGTTGTGCTATCCTTTTCTCCTTAGAGGGCAGAGGGACAGAGGCCAAGATCGTGCATGCATGTCAATAGTCTGTGCCAGTGGACTTAAATAATCAGTGTACAAAAATCAATACCCCTATAAAAAAAAACTTTACATATCAGTTAGGGGAGGGAGCTGTAATCTTCTTTCACACAACAGCTCATTATTAAGATTAAATAAAAATATTAATCTCTCTTCTGGACAGCCAGGACATGGAGCTAAGGTTTTTATATAAAAGAACACATAAAAATCTATAAATCAGTAGGTTTGCAGTGGAAGAGATAAGCACCATCAGTCAGTCTGGGTGTGTGCCCCAAGGTGACCTGCTGTTCCAAGTATTCTCATGAATTCCTACAACAAAATCATCTTCTCTGTCATTCACCTACTTAAGCTGCCTGTGAAGATGCCTGGACAATAATTCTTCACATAAACCACATATGAACATAGCAATGAAGGACATGTAAAAATAAACATGCATGCATCTCATAGGCATAGATTCAGTCTCAGAAAAAATTCTGACACTTTCAGATTGGGCAGTTGATAAATCCAACAAGGCTTGGTTTTGAAATGTGAGAGCAAAATTAGTATCCTTTTCTACCAGAGCACTGGCAATTAGTTTATTCTCCTAAAAAAAAAAAAAAAAAAATGTTTTTGATGGGGCTCTGTGGCAAGAGAAAAATCTCCACACAAAGGATTAACAAAAGAGTATTATGGTGTGTGTGTGTGTGTGTGTGTGTGTGTGTGTGTGTGTGTGTGTATTCTAAAACCATGATCCAACAAAATTTTCCTAGAAGCTACAAAAATAATTTCTCAAGTATCACAACAAAAACTGAAACAGGAAACATATATAGAATAAAATAATTATTTGATCAATCATTAGGAACAAAAAAGGAATGTAATTAAATAAAATAGAGTATGTAATGAATAGTAACGAGTGAGCAGTAGTGTATTTCACAGATCTGTTTCTATTTTCATGCTATAAACAGATATGATTATTAATAATATTCCATTCTGGCAGAAAGACAATTAGACTTTCTATGATAGAGGAAGGTTTACTCGATAAGATACTGGGTTGTTTTTTAATTTTTATTTGGTTAATTGTATTATTTTACTGAGATATGCATTGTTGTTCTGAACCCAGGGCATTTTACATTCTAGGCATATATTTTACCACTGAATTATGTTTCATAATCCATGGATTTATATTTAATCCTTTAATTTCTAGAAGACCTACCTAGCTATCTCATACACTAGAAATGTATTACAAGTAAAGTCATAAATGGGCTTTAAAAAAATAAATGCACCCCTTATAAATTGTATTATCAAAGGACTTGAGTAATCAGATTTCTGGAGGCCTTTTCCCTTGAGATATTAGAATATATCACACATGGTTTATGATCTTCTAATAGACATACTGATTAACTGACTTAACATGTCTGTTCAGAGAAATTCCAAAGACACAGAGGACAAAAACATTGCACTAAGAGAAAAAGAGGTCACATGATTGATTCCCAAAGCATATGCACGCGCACACACACACACACACACACACACACACAAACACACACACAAACATGCACACACAAACACATACATACAAAAACACACACAAACACACACAAACATACACACACACATAAACACACACATAAACACACACAAACACACACACAACACACACACACAAACACACACACACAAATACACACACACAAACACACAAACACACACACACAAACACACACACACACAAACACACACACAAACACACACACACACACACACACACACACACACAAATACGCATGCACAAACACAATATCCTCAAATGTTTATTCCTGAAAGAGCCCTAACTTCATTTAGAGGGCCTCTAAAGGTTACCAGAAGCTAAATAATGTCAACAATAACTCAAAGTCAAAGTATCATGTCTGTGTTCACACTGTATTCATTAGGATCCCATTTATAAGCAAAACATTTTGCATACGTTAAGTTATACCTTAATTTTTTTAGGCATATTTTTTTTCATTGGCAAAATTGGGCTCTTAAAGTATGAGAAGACATTTTATAGTATTAAGAATGAATCTTTCAAATCACTTAGTGTTGAGAACCAAAGATAACACTAATTGTTGACCTTTATTCCTGAATGGAACACAATACTACAAACCAAGCATAGCATTGATATACATGATTAAAACAGTCAATTTATAATATATATACTATAGAATGTATATATATATATATATATATATATATATATAGGGAGATTGTGATGTTTCCTTGTAAATAATTGTCCCACCCACTGGTTTAATAAAAAGCACTGATTGGCCAAAGGCAGGCAGGAAGTGTGGGCGGGGCTACCAGACTATGAGAACAGGAAGCATAGAGGAGAATGCCAGAGAGAAGCTAGAAGAATCAGAGGACAACTATGCTGCTCTAAAAAAAGGTACCGAGCCCCATGGCTGAACAGGATAAGAAAGAGTCATGGGTTAGATGAAGGGTAGAGAGCTAGCAAGCTGTGTGCCTGGGCCTTAGGCGATCAGCTAAAAACTATTGAAAGCATCTGTGTCTCTGTGGGACTGCGGGACTGTGGACTGCGGGACTATGGGTCTGTGGGTCCTAAACCTTGAGGTTAGGCCCGAAAGTCAAGGCCAGAAACATCATACTACAAATGGCAGCCCAACGTGGGGCAATGATGCCCACATAAAGCCACAGAAAACTTAAAAAGTGGTCTAGAGCCCAAAGCAGCCTCTGAATTGTGTCTCCCACGTGAGCCATGGTACAGAGACACCCTGGTGAGACACATGGGCTTGAGCTACAATGGTGGGCTTTTGGAGTGCAGCTTAAGGTGTAAAATGGCTTGTTCCTCAAGTCTCACAGGAGCCTCAATATAAGCAAAAAGTTGTAAATGATGTATTTAAGGGTTTTGCTCATAAGGACAAAAAGGGAACAGAATCAAAAATGGCCTCTTAGTGTCAATGTCAGCTCTGTTTGCCGGAGGCAAAGTGAGGCTTGGCTTTTTGAAGAGAAGCTTCCTGATTCAGCCTTAGAGGCAAACCACTTGTGAGATTTTTACTTGTGAGTTTTAGGCCCTACTGCCTAATACTTAAATGGAGTTAATGAGCAGCAGATGGCAAAGCTTGACTTAGTGATTATGTGGACCATAAAATTCCCCAGAGTACCTGGGCTAAAAAGATAAATTCTATGAAATTAGATTAGGAGCTGGATGGAGCCATCCACCCATCCTACCAACCTTGAATCCTGGAAGATTAAAGGTGTGTTCAGAAACAGAAAGAAATAGAAGAATCTGGGTGGAGTCATTCACCCTAGCCAAGCAAAGGTGTGGTGAGAGACAGAAAAAGTTAGGAAATAAATATACAGTAAAGACAGTTTAAAAAAAAAAAGTCTAAGTGGTTTAGAGTGTGTTGAAAATATATATACATGGGCTTAGAGAAAGAAAAGAAAATATAAAGCCCTTAAAAAAGAAATAGAATTAAATAAATAAATAAAAAAATAAGCCACATAAAGATGGAAAATACAAAGAATGTCTGGATACTGTATATTGTCTTATCTTTAAGCCTCTTGACTGAAAATGACTTAGTAAAAGCTGATAAAAGACAGTTTATTGTAAATGTTGTTGGACTAATTCAACCTATATATTTTATAAATGAGTTGACTTTAAAACTGAAATCCAAACATATGTTACTTTGGAGAAGAGGTTTTCTTTTTATTTTCACAGAAAATGAGAGGCTGTGGATTTATTCCTGGATAAAGAACATAAAGTTTGATAGAGGAAGACCCCCTGAAAAATCTCCAATGGAAATGGGTGGCCCAGATGATTCAGCATTTCAGAGCTCCTCTGTTGACGTTTCCAGAGCTCTGTATCCAGAACAATTTCAAGGAGACTGGCTGTGATGACCCAGCCTTACAGATTACTCCACTAAAGAATTGACCATAATCCTACATTTTTCTTTGGATTCCTATTGGATTGCCAGCATCCCCACTCAGCAGGAAGTAGCCTAGAGAATGACACCCACATTCCCAAAACATGGATTATGGATGTTTGTGTTTATTTACAGTGTTGTTTATAAGTTGTTATAGATAAGACAGGAAAAGAATATTAGATTTGGAGTTCTTTTTTTTTTTTTTTAAGAAGAGAAAGGGAGATATGTGGGAGATTGTGTTGTTTCATTGTAAATAACTGTCCCATCCACTGGTTTAATAAAAGCGCTGATTGGCCAAAGGCAGACAGGAAGTGTGGGCGGGGCTACCAGACTAAGAAAACTCTTGAGAACAGGAAGCATAGAGGAGAATGCCAGAGAGAAGCTAGAAGAAGCAGAGGACAAGTATGATGCTCTAAAAAAAAAGGTACCGAGCCCCATGGCTGAACAAGATAAGAGTCATGGATTAGATGAAGTGTAGAGAGCTAGAAAGTTGTATGCCTGGGCCTTAGGCTGATCAGCTAAAAACTATTTTAAACATCTGTGTGTTACTGTGTGTCGGTGGGTCTGCGGGCCCAAACCTTGAGGTTAGGTCTGAAAGACCAGGCCAGAAACCACATACTACAATATATAATAATCACAATCCATATGCTATACATACATGTAATTACAACTTTTACATTAATAGGAATTAAGAAATTAGATTTCAACACAGTTTCCTTGGAGGAACATCATTGTGTGTGTCTACCCTTTCAAAATAGACTGGCTGACTTTCAAATTCTTAGAAACGGAATATTATGCAGCCTAGAGTTGCAACAACAAGTCATATTTCACATTAATCCAAATCCCAGGGATAGTTCAAACTCCCTCCAGACCACAAAAGGGCAAACTCATGACCCCTGAAAATATAAATATTTCCTAGGTAAACATTAAGCCTCCTAAGAAGTTAACATTTTCAGAACTCAGAAGCCAAACTCATTTTTCCATTAAAAATGACTTTTAGATTGTCAAGATATCATTTTCAAATATGTCAAGAAGTTAGCCAACAAGAGAAAAAGGTTTTCCTTAAAAAAAAAAAGACAGCATTTTAATGTAACACACATATATGTATATACAGTCTCTCTCTCTCTCTCATACACACACACACATACACATACACTTACACAGACATGCACATACATGCATATACACACACAGACACATATATTCACAAACACAAAGATATACACACATACATACATATATCCATACATACACATTCACGTAAACTACAATGAATCTGGTTTATACATGCTCTTAAAACTGGTGAATATTCAATTTCTGTGACATTTTCTTACTCTTTGTTACTCCCTCTTGTATACTTGTATATTGTGTAATATGATAATTAAACAGTATAAATACATAAAGAGACTGATTAAGCAAATACTCTTACCAATAAATTTAGTTCCACTATGATCTTCCTGGAGTATCACAACAGAATCATTGTCTGCTGCTTACAGAACCTGGTGACAGACAAAAAGTTGCAGTTTTAGAGATAATATCCAACTATGGAAAAACTTCTAAATTAATTTTTATCTTTGCTTTATCAAACATATACTAATTTATCTTCTCTCACTTTGTATCAAAAACAAACCAATGTGTAAATACCTAATAGCACTGCTGTGTTCCTCAAAATTCTGGGCCTTTATATCTCAGAGCATCAGGAATCAAAAGGGTAGACGTGCAGAAACAGTCATGTAATTATACTTCACACAGGAAGCTTTATTGATGTGTCTGCCCTCATGGATTCAGGTATTTTGGAACAGACCGCAATTTGTTAGAGTTCATCCCTGGCAGCCCTCCACAAACTGTTGTGAAAAATAGCCACTTGCCTTGGTCATATGTGGTGACCGATGTATCCAAATAAAATGATGCCACTGAAATGAGGAGCTTCCTATTAAAAAGCACTCCAAAAACAGACCTGCACCAATTATAGTCAGCATAGCCTTCAATTCAAGAGGCCATTTCCCACCTACAAGGGTTCATGCCAACCTCTCATCTTTTAACAAATGAACATGTGAAATGAATGATGTATATCAGTCATACAAAAACCTCGTATTGTTAACTCCCGGATCATTTGAAGTGTGGCACTCAGACTCTAGAGAAGCATCCATAAGCTAGTTTTCTAATTCAGAGCCATGAACACACCTCTGATGAGCTTAGCTTTTCTTTCCGGCACCAAATGGTAAACAAAGGTCGAGGAGATTTTTATAGGTCTGTTGTCAGTATTTATTAAGCATCATTCATACTGGCTTAATTTCATTTTATAATCCCAACACAATCCATCAGAAATTGCTAATTAAGGAGATTTATAAAACTATAACTTCTTTGGCAATAAAGGAAAGTCAAGATTATTTTTTTTAAAAATATAAAAGTAACCTTCTTCTATTGTAAGCATTAACAGGCAATCATTTTGGCCTTGATCCAAAAGCTCTTGCCAGGAAATTTTAAATAGATTGTGATGCCTCCAGAGAGAACCTCACACCAGTACACTGGGAAGAAAAATTCCACACCAGCCAACAAAAGAAAGTCCCTACTGTTGTGCAATTGACCAAGTAACACACTGCACAGACTGTGCCCTCTACATTTTTGTTTTGTAACTCCCTTTCAATCCCATTAGGGCTGTTTCTGAGGCCATTATTTTTATTTTTATTTTTTTTTTTTGCTTGATTAAAACAAATAGAATTGCTTATGGTCAACTAACAATGCAGAAAACAGCACTTTATGTGGCTAAATGGTATACCCCCCTCCACCACACTGAGGTTTATTGGTATCTGGAGGCTAACTGAAGATTTGTATCTAACTAGAGAAATACACAGAAGTCATTCTGGGACGTACGACATCCAAAGGGTTACAAATAATCTTTCGGTGGGAACAACAACAAAAAGCCAAAACATAGTGTCTGTACATATTGAGTGAGGCTTACTGATTCACCCATTCCCTACTCTAGACTAAAGTTAAAATATAGAAGATTCAATATAATTTTATTATTCAAGTGATAAAGACACCATATAGTCAGTTTATTGTACAGTTAGGTCCAACTTTAGCTTTTCAAATATTAAGTCTTGGTTAAACAACCCCTAAAACCTGCTCATGTCATGCAACAACATAACATAGGTTCTAACAGGTGTCAGCTTCACATCACTGTCAAACGAACACCATGACACTAGAGATCAGGTCTGTGCAGAATCACTACATTCTTACTTGGGCTTTTGATGAGTTGTTTAGCATCAAGGAGGGATGTTGATGTCGTAACTGGTGATCAGATTTATTTGTATGCTCACAGAGGCTGCCTAGGCCTGCTGGGCTTTCATGGGCTTAATTCAACTTTGGTTGAGAAAACATCCACATTAATCATTTAATCATGGACATCAATTCTTGGCTAATCTAATCTGTCTCTCTTCCTCTCCTCCCCTGCCCCTCCTCTCTCTCTCTCTCTCTCTCTCTCTCTCTCTCTCTCTCTCTCTCTCTCTCTCAAGAGAGAGACCTATTTGTTTTTCTTTAATTCTTTCATGATCTAAATGCATGACCATAAGGAGAGTACGGACAATCCTTTAGACCATGAGTAATATGAAAACATGTACATACAAATATGCCTATGTTTATATTACTTAAGCAAAATGGTTTCCCCCTATCTTCTTTCTTTCTGATAAATGTTAGAACTAGTGAAATTCTCTCTCTCCCTCTCTCTCTTTCTCTCTCTCTCTCTTTCTGTATGTGTGTGTGTGTGTGTGTCTATATATCTGTAACTGTATAGGGCCCAACAATGTCATGATGGAAGCATACATATATGTAGATGATATTATTATAATCTGATAATCAATTATTTTTCCAAATTTGCTGTTATTCCATTTAACTGAACATGTGGTCTTTTACACTAATTTACTCTAGTAATACTTACCTTGTCTCTCACTACTGTTACTGCTTGGTACTAATTTCTTACTTTTTAGACATACTAAAAAAATTCCAACATCCCTCAAATTCATATACGTAAGAGCTAGGAATGATTATAAACATCAAACATAAAAGAAAAACTGACAGGGATACTGAAACCTGCGAATAATCTACAAGTATAAGAACAAGTAGATATTTGGTTGCTTCTTTGAATAATAAGGAATTTTAGCAGGTATGACTATCTAGTCGAACTTTGAACAACTGAGAAAAAATATTAAAACAGAGAATTTACACAGGACAGGGAACCAGAACATCCTCCAGAACAAAGGTAGTAAGATGTGGTGGGTCACTTTGAAAATAACATATCTATACCCAGGAAATGTGAGACAAGAGCTCGGAATTAGTTCATTTCTGGCCATGACAACCTTTGTTTGCAGATGTGATGCTGTCTTGCATCTGAACATAGTATTTTTCACACAATGATATAAGAAACCCCATGAGGTTATCATGTGCTCAGCAAGATAAAAAGCAATCTCTCTCGGCGCTGGAGGAAAAGTTGGCTGCATAAGAAATCTTTAGAGATCTGTCAGTTTTCAGCATGGAATCTTGCCGAGATATTTCCCAGGTGAGTTTCTGCTCAGTGCCTGTTAGAGTATAACACATAGAAATGGGAATCCATTCCTTGACAATATAAAAGACGGAGCAGTAACTATTCCTACTAGGCTTGACTCTAAACACTTAACCAAATGGCATGTCTTGATAATTGCTGCAATCTTATTGTCACTGTGTGGCTAAATACAGCCTGGATGATTTCATGAGTGAATACATGCAAAATACACATATAAATTAATGGTGACTGACACTTGGTAGGTTCTTAACTTGACAAGCCCAGGTATATACTCACAGAGCAGGAAGGTGTTGCACGAATAAAGGAAACTCAGAGCCAGATCTCTGGGAAAGGCAGAGATATCAGAGAGGAAGCACCACAGTCAGATCTCACCCAGCTGTCTTTCAGCTTCCTCAGCCTTACTCCTCCTGGCTTCTTCTGCCTGCTCTGTCTTTCTATGCCTGCCTTAAATACTTTCTTCACTCAGTTAACGCGTGGCACCACCACTGCCTGCCTGGGAGCCTGGAACTCCTTCTGTAACCTAAAATGGCCTCGAATTCAGATTGGATTAAGGTCATAGGTCACCACTCCCAGGATATACCCTGTGCTGGGATTAAAGGTGTGAGTTACCACTGTCTAATCCTCCTAGACTGACTGTGGGTAGATCCCTCTGAAATCTTAAGACTTTTTTATTATATTTGAAAATGTCCCCAGAGGAAGGAGCACATTTTGTTAGGAGCTATCAAGAGAGAGGATAAAAGAAACAGCAAAAGAAATGCTAGCCCGTGTGGACATCTTCTGTGAATTAGTAAGACAGGCTTTTAGAACTTCTGTTATCTCACTGGCAAACAAGGAACTACAGAAATGTCCTTGAAGAGTGGGTTTAAACTTACATTTTAAATAGGTTAGCACCACAAGCATCTAAAAGGTATGTAATGAACTGAAAGGACTTCAGCAGTAGCACTTTATCTGCATCACATCAAGGCAGGTCATCATGTCAGCATCTCCAGTTTCCTACATGATAAGCTCCTCTACTCAAAATCAACCAACAAGAAGCTTCATGGTAGCCCAGAAGACAGCATATAAACCATGAGAAGTCCTGCATAAGTCAAAATCATATGTCTAAGGAGCTACATGCATTTATTCCCCAAGGAAAAAGGGGGATTTTGTTTGTTTATGTGTGTATTTGGCTTGTTTGTTTGTAGGCATGCTTATGAGTTCCTTAAAACCAGGGAGAAAGTATTTCCTCAGTAATTTTTGGTGCTCTAGTAGCTAAGTTTAGAGGATATCAAATTGTCAGACATCCATTTCTTAACACGGATAGAGCAAATGTCTTTTTAAATGTGTGTGTTTATAATGAAAAATATTTCTTTTTCCATGAAAATCTGCTTAATATCAATTGGCCTATAACATTGTAGATGTTTTTGTGATTTAAAAACTAATCATTAGAAAAAGCTGACACATCTCAGTGTTAGTCAATATTGGGTCAATAAACTTAAGAAGTTATGATAGAAATATCTCTTTTTCTATCATCAGTTGACATTTATCTGGCAGGAATGAGCTCGTCTACACTCAAACTGTGTGTCAGAAGTTCAATACATGTTTGTTGAGTGACTATATATTTTCAAAAGTGAAGTAATATATGATGTACACAATAGATCCTGGAATGTGAGTCAGTAAATGAACAAAAATAAGCACACAGCAGAAACTGGTTAATAAGCCTAGCTCCTCCCCCCCCAAATATGATGCACAAAAATATACTAGAAAATAGATCAACAATGAATGCTTATTATGAAAGTATGTATAAGACCAGCTTTATATGAGCAATATGAAGATGCTGATGGTTTCTCCTACAAATGCCTTCTGAAACAGGACTCAAACAGTTTGTGGTTCTCATTGCTAATTTAAATTTTTTCACTAAAATTTAACTTTCAAAATGTATTAACTTAAGATAAACTATAAGCTTTACTTAGTTAGGTCTTTATTGCTGTCGTAAAACACGATGACCAAAAACAAGTTGGCAAGGAAAGGATTGACTTCACATAGCAGCTTATAGTCCTTCATGAAAGAAAGTGAGGGCAGACACCTGAAGGAAAGCAGCAAGTGGAGAAAAGACTGTGGAGAAGACGAGCGAGTTTCCACTGTCTTGCTCTCCTAGACTAGCTTTTTTATGAACCTCATGATCACCTGCCCATGGTTAGAAACATATACAATGGGCTGAACCCTTCCACATCAGTCATCAATTAAGAAAATGGCCTATAGACTAGTTCACAGGCAATCTGATGGAGGGATTTTCTCACTTTGGGTTCCACTCCCCAGATAACTCTAGTTTGTGTTGAGTTAACAAACAAGGCAAACAAAACAAAAAACAGGAGACTATTTGACATTATGCTGAGCAATTCATGTATTATTTCACTTAATGAAACGTTTTTCCAAACTATATGGAACTGATCAAAATTATATAGATGTTGAGATTAATTTGCAAACAAGTTTTCGTGAATGAGTAGTAAATCCTGACCTGAGAGACTCAGCGCAGAAAGCTGCAAAGCAACTTCCTTGCTGTACTAGACTGTCTACATATATCAAATCATTCATATAAAGTATCGTAAGTTTTGTTAGAAAAGAATTTTTTCTACCCACCCTTCTCAATGTTTGTTGCATATTTTCAATAGTCTGCAACACCATAATTCAGACAAATCAGCAAAGAATCATGTAGGTCCAGTCTTGATTCTGATGAATTTTGTTTCTGATTATGTACTAACACTGCTTCTAAGGGACTTTTTTAAAAAACAAATACACAAGTATACAAATCACAATATAAGCTTCAGAATCCTTATCGACGAAGAACTTTATTTTATTAACGTATTTTCATTTATTTTACATACTAACTACAATTTCCCTTTCCTCCTTTCCTCAAGTCCTCTCTGTTCCTTTCTATCCCCCTCCTCTTCCACATATACTCTACCTCCTTTTCGTAAAGGGCAAGCTTCTTGAATAAAACATGGCACATCAAACTGAGGCAGGAATGAGCTCTCCCCCTGCATCAAGGCTGGGGTAGGTCATCCAGCATGGGCAACAAATTTCCAAAAAGGCCAGCTAAAGACTTGGGACAGGTCCTGATCTCTCTGCTAGGAACCTTACAAACAGACCAAGCAACACAATAGTCACACACATATAGAGGGCCTTGGTGGGTCCCATGCAGGCTCCTGACTGTTGGTCCAGAGCTCCCACAAGCTCAGGTTGGCTTTCTGTGATCCACAAAGGATGTTAACTAAATGAGCTTTATGGTTCTTTTGTTTGTTGCTTGCTTTCCTGTTTTTGTTTTGTTTTGATTTTCTGTCTGTTTGTTTGGTTTTTTCCCAAATGTCATGAAATAGAAATGTTTGCTTTCAATGAAAGTGAAATAAGCAAAGGCGGGCAATGAAACTATTGAAGATGTAGAAAGTTTGTCAACCTGTGGGGGCTTCACTGATAAATTTAACAGAGGACTGTGAAGAAGATTAAAGATATTAGAAAATTTTACTGTAGAACAATGAATATACAGAATCAAACAAATACAATCTCAAAAGATAGAAGTGGTAAATAGAACTCTGATCACACAGGCTTTTGGAACTTAGAAGAGAATTTAACCTTCAGAAGCAAAACTGGAAAACAAGATCATATACAATAGGGTTCTAATTCTATTACTATATTATTATTGCTATAACAGAAGCAAAGAGGTCCCAGAGACATTTATATGCATGCTCCTTTCCAGTATACTCATATTATATTCAAAACAATAACCATATATGTTTATTTCATCTGTACCTCTCAGAAATATTTAAGGGAGCAAAGTGATCTTCTCAAACCCATGACTATATGACTACCCCAATAGACATTAGCCTGGAAGGTCCTGAATGACATGAAACCAGTAATATCTAGGTAGGTAAGGGCTTGTCACAACATGCGCATGCAACACAATCAGTGAATGCACTCAATCTCTGTGTCACTTAGGAAACTGTCTCCTCACCTTCTCTTCAATTATATATTGGTATGGCAAAACCCCCTGGAAACACAAGAGCTCACCATTGTGGAACACTGGTGTTTTCGAGTAGCGTCAGAGACGATGGGCTTCAGTAGAATGCTCAAATTGATAACTGACCTCTTGATAATCTTTCAAAACTTCTGATAACAAAATTCTACCATATTATACAGTCAAACTGTAAAATTCCCAATATGGAAGCAGATATTTGTGCTTATCAAAATCAGACAACATCAAAACCCTTTTCACAGAGCATACAATCTTTCTTGTTTTCCAGTTTCCTGTAGACCACCATGAAAGAACAAAATATCTCATTTCACAGACTCAAGATTAGCTATAGAAAGACTAATCTGTTCTTAAACTATAAAGAAAAATTATCTTAGTCACCGTTCAATTGCTGTGAAAATACAGCATCACCAAGGTAACTACTACTATAAAGAAACAATTTACCTGAATCTTTGCTTGCAGTTTCAAAGGTTTAATACATTACCATCATGGCTGGGAGCTTGGTGACATCCAGGCAAGCACTGGAGCAGTAGGTGAGCACTACATTCTGAACCATATGCAGAAAAAGAGAGAGAAATTCTGGGCCTGGCATAGGATTTTGAAACCTTAGCACCCAACCTCAGTGACATACTTCCTCTAGTAAGGCCACATCTCCTAATCCTCCTAATCTTTACAATAGTGCCACCACCACCACCCTCATGGTGACTAAGCATTCAAATAAATATATGTGCCTATGGGGGCCATTCAGATTCAAACTACCACAATTGTTGTCAAGGAAAATATCTGTTAAGAAAGAAGCCAGGAGATGCAATTAGGCTCTTCTAGTGGATCCTTTTTCCCCAGAAAAGATTTAATCAAAGGCAGAAGAAATGGGGTTGTGAGACATTACCAAATCACATATGGCAATGGCGGGTGACATTATCTGACCTTTAGGTAGTTCGTGCTGGGTGTGCCCCTTCTCCCTAAATCTCCCATAGCCTGCTTCTCCTGCCTTGCTCCAAGAAGCTCGAGCCCTAACTCTTCTCTCATAATCACCCACTGTTGGGTCCTGCTAACTTGTCTTGATTAAGGAAGTGAAGATCTATAAGAGTCAAGAGACGGAAAATAGAAAACAGAAATTGGGAGTGCTCTCAGTCAATACTGTAGAAGCCCTGAGATTATTTCTCAGGGCCTTTTGATACAGAAGCGATGATGCAAAAGACCTCCCCAACTCAAGGACACCACGATTCAAGGTACAGACAAGATTAAACTCCTCCTTACTTCTCAAATCATCCAGTAACCTTACCTTCATCCAAAGATCCTATTATTTGGCCTTGAGGAATAAGACATCTGGTAAGCATGGCTTTGGCCATATATCCTGTATTCAGCCTCAAGGAGAAAAAATAAACTTGCACTCTCTAATCTTAAGTCAAGATGAAATCAAGCCACAGGATGGAGTCACTACAGGATTTGACAACCCATATACACACATTTGGTTACCTCAGCATCTTTTTATTTATAGATTTTTAAAAGATCACCAGAGGTGTAGCAGTGAATAAGAAATATCTCTACCTCCTCCTAGAATCTGATGTTAGAAGTAGTCTATCTTCTCAGATGCTACTAAAGATAGTGTTTGAAATGGTTTTGAAACATGTAAAATGCCAATGTTTCAAGTGAAAAATAAATCCAAGATCTAACTCTATAGGCCCCAAACTGGACCTAGCTCTGTTATGACATTATTTTCTGATTCAATTGGAGACTACTTCTCCTGTAGTAAAATAACCATTACACAATATTTCCCAGCAGTACTGAAAATAAGTTATAAAGAAGCATTAATATGTATAATTTTAAAAAATATGATATTAACTTCAGTGTCGTGAGAGTTCTTATCTAAGCCTGCTCAAACCAGCTGGTTTGAGGAATGTTAAATATCAACCTCCATTTGTGATAATAACAAGATACATTAATACAGGGCTAATTCTCTACAAGGAGACATTTTATTTACTGACATTGACATCACTGTGGTATAAGGCAGTTTCGTCTTTGTATAAGTTTCTTATTTAAAAATGGAAAACAAAACAACAAAGTAAAAAACACACAGCATAAGAAGATGACAAATGCTTAATGTTACATAATCCAGAAATATTATAAAGAAAGTATCAATGTTTCCCATGCATTTTTAAGATAGACTATTGTTCTTTCTGACTACAGGCTTAGTGACAAACATTTCCAAACATGATAAAATAGCAGGATTATAGCTCATTAAAAATGTACATATGAAAACTGCCTGGAAGTCTGTCTGTTACAATTAGAAATGCAAAGGAATTCTCATGTCTATTATGAAGACTTTCCATCCCTGAAGCATTCACTATACAAGGGGCTTCTTGTTTATTCATTCAAATATGTATTATTGAGTACTTGAGTCAAGACACACGCCCTAAATGTGAAGCCCTGTGTCCTCAAAATAGGAACTTTTCTCAAGAAACCCAGATCTCAAGATAATAGTCCCCATTTCCTGTTTGAATCCCTGCACCTGCTACTGTAATCTGAATAACTGCACAAAAGTCTTGCGGTTTACGGAGAGTACTGGGGTTTGCACCAGTTCCCCAAGGAAGCCAAGAGATATGTTCTCCATTCTCCTCTGAGATATAAATAAGTTTCTGTCTGCCCACCATACCATTTCAACACTTGCCTTGGTTTAAGTTTTGATAAATCCTTAATATCTTTTACCCCAGTGAATCTAAGAACACAGTGATATTCTTTTGTGGTTTCACTAGTGCATCTATGAGAAATTCACTTTCTATACAGAAAGCCATTCAGAAAGGATTTGGAGATGGCAATTGCTTAAAGTATGTAAGTGTGAGGAGCTTGTTCTATTATGAAAGGAGTGAATGTTCACTGCACAGATTTGTCAAAATAAACATTCATGCAATGTGTATACATATATACATAATTATATATACATGTTTACACAACAAAATGAAAATTGTCAAAGGTGTTGACTATTCATATTACTGTAATTTTCTAAGAACTGACATCATAGTATGTTTTCTGATTGACAGCCATTAAACAGAACTAAAAGTTGTAAAAGGATAAATCAAAAAGGTCAGTAGAATCCTTATTATAGTCAGGTCACAAGGCAGTAAGCATATTAGTTTTTTACAATATGCAAGATTCTCAGTCCTGTTTGTTGAGACTGTCAGAGTATTACATACTTACAGCATAGAAAAAAGTAAGGTTGATCTATCTTAAAGGTAAGAAAGCCTTTGGCTTTAAGCATGTTCAGTTGCCATTCCAACATTCTTGTTTGAAACACATCTATGGGAAAAGAATGCTGCCTCTAGGTAGCAGTGTTTATAGTGAATTTTGTTTGTTGTTGAAATTCTCAACTCTTTCTTGTCATAAGACTAGTGAAGAGTGTGAGGGGCCCTTTCCTTTGCCCAGAGCTCTGTCATGTCCCCTTTGTTTCTATCCTGTCTCACAACCTGTCACTATGAAAGTTCTGTGCTTTTTTTAAAAAAAAATGTTCACATGCTTTAGTCCATATGCACATACAAAACTAAGTGTAGATAAAATAATGATATATATGTTCAAACACCAAAGTAACATGTTACTTACTAACATCTTTTAAGCTTAGACAAAACATTGATATATGTTCAAATTTCAATGTAGAAATATGTTTACTATCTAGAGTTTTAAGAAAAAACTTTGACCATAAATTAAGTATCCAACAATAGCACAACTGTTAAGTATTTCAAATATATTTTCAAAGAAAACCGAATACTAAGAGAAACATGACAATATAAAGGATGAAATAAAACACCACAAATTTGATGCGAAATGTAAGCTAAACTTTGTAGAAAAGAATTTTGTACATGTAAATTTACACAGGAAATAATATCAGAAGAAAATGCATCAAGTGGCAAGAACTACTCCTCTGGAGGAAACAGATAAGAAAATAATACACTCAATTTAATAAACTACATAGTATTAAATCTAATAATCTACATAAAACTAAATGTTAACAAATAAAAACCACTTCCTGACCACCGATGCTTTGGTTAGGTAGTGATGACAAATTCTATGAAACTAAAATGAAAATAATGGCCTTCCAGTCTGAGAACTGAGGCTGGGTTTGAGAATCATGAGATGCAGATCAGAATCACGCAATAACTGAAAATAGTGAGGAAGATCTATGGACTCTGTGAGGCTGCTGCTGAGGCAGATGAGGGCAGAGAAGAGATCGTAAAGAGACGTGGCTGGATTAGGAGGGCTGTAATGACCCTGAGCAGAGCCCTGGCTGTCAGGCTTAAGTAATTAACCTTCATCTTCTTAGAGAAAAATATTATAGGTTTAGTAGAAAATGACCTGATCAGATTTAGATGTCAGGGAGATAACTCTAGTTTGACAATTTTATAGGCTCAGAATCAATTAAAGTTTCAATGACACTAGATGTCCTGATTTATTAAGAATGAAAGAAAAACACCTGGGGTGATGGCTAAGTTGGTTAAATGCTTGGCTTGCAGGTCTGAGGACCTGAGTTCAGTATCTTGGCATGGTAGCCTACAATTGTAATCTCAGAGCTGGGGAGGGAGGAACATAGAAAATCCCTGAGCTCACTTCTACCCTGGCTTCCTAGTCATGTCCCCGACTAAGGAGAGACTGTATCTCAAACTGTGGATAGTATTTGAGAAATGACATTCAAGGTTGTGTTCAGATCTCCACATACAAATTTACACATGTGCACATATAAACACATAATTGGACACACAGGCAGAGAGAGAGAGAGAGAGAGAGAGAGAGAGAGAGAGAGAGAGAGAGAGAGAGAGAGAGAGAGAGAGAGAGCTAAAAGAGAGAAAAATGCATTTGGGGATGGCTTGAATATAAGGATTACCTTATATTTAAGTAGTTCCCTGATTTCTTTCAGCACAGAATCTTTAACAGAAGGGAAGTTGAGAGCCAGATATATTTCTAGATAATCACGAAAACTTCAGTGATCCAAAAGCACCCATTCTGGCATTTAGTAGCCTATCTTTGAGTTTGTCACAACCTCTCTGACATGTTCCTCATTTTTTATTTTTAACTGGAGCTAACACCTCCCACATTCACCTCCCAATGACAGCTCACAAAAGACAAATTTTATTATTCTGTGGATATCTAACGTAAGGACAATTATTATTCACATAACCAACAGCCCATGGGAATTGGTGGTAAGAAATAGCTCAAGGGCAAACACCTAACTCAGAAAACTGTGAAACTAAGTATCTAATCAGCAATGCATGAGTAACTCAAATATTTTAACATATGTCTAACACTGCTATGAAGAGATGTAGTAAGGCATTTAAAAGTAAAGGAAGCTATAACTACCAAATTATCCAAATAGTACCAGTTATTTATTGTCTAATTTGGTATAATAAAATGTTTATTAAATACTAGTTATTATGAATCACAAATACAAATTCAATAATATCTGTCAAAATACTTCAGTGGACATAAACCTAAATGACAATACTTTAGTACAAAGATCTAAGGAACTGGTAGAACTGCAATTCAGTAGTATTTGACCAGTATGATTGAGGCCCCAGATTTAATTCATAACACTACAGAAAATTAAAATGAAGACCTCTACTGGAAAGCATACAGCAGAATGGTGTGTAAAGACAGCATTGCCACTCAAATGCCAAACTAGTATTTTGCAGCAAGTTATGAAGACTAGAAGCACTGACCCCAACATCTGCTCTCTGCGTCCTCAGTGTCAGGCACACACATGAACTTTCTCTGTTAGAGAGATGGACGTGGCAATGCTAAGCCTGTGGCTGTCAGTCAGCAGCTGTCACTTCCATTCACCTGACTGCTTCTACTCCTGCCTAATCCTGACCAGCACATTAGTAGGCAATGGAAGGGAACCTAGAGATGTTTTTAGCACATAAGTAAAAACTTCATTAGGAATGCGATGAAAAAAAATTCATTAAAAGAAAGTTATATTTGGATGGGAATGTTGAGAGTATAGTTGAGGAATATAACACATTTAGAGTGAGTAACTCATTTGGAATGGCAAGATCTACACATCTATTTCCAACTGAATATTTCAATTGGCATAAATTTCTTTAGAAATTGAAGTCAAAATTTAATACATTTAATAGGAACTAGACCTATATTTAATTCAAACCCAATTTGCAAAATTTGAAACTGATTTCACCTATGAACTAGGCTACATCTTCTCTCTATAATGTGCATCTATAAAGAAGTGGCCTATGTGGTATTCTTAGTATTGGTAAAAATGTTAAAGAGAAGAAAGAAAAGAAAAAAAATTCCTTAATCATGTAAAATAAGTCCCTAAAGAAGTTTTAACTTATTAATAAATGTCAGGAAAGTGATCAGATGTCTGCATTCTCCCCACCCTATGTTTCATGTGTTTTATAAATGAATGGTATATATATGTGGGATATGAAAGTGTAGTATATGTGTTGTATGTGCACACATGTATTAGTAGATCCACTCATGAAAGCTAGAAAAGAAGACCCAGTGTCCTCTTTTATTACTCTCTGCTGTATACACTTGAGATAAGTTCTTTCACTAAACCCAGAGCTTGTCATTTCTTGTCTAGTTTGCCTGGTCAGCAGACTACAAGGATCTGTGTTTATTCTTCCACTCTTCTGGGATTGGAGGCACATGCAGCCACACACTGCTTTTCATGAGTTCTAGGCATCTGAACTCAAGTCCTCATGGTTAGGCAGAATGTGTTCTTACCCACTAAGAAATTTTCCCTAGCTCTCCACTCTGGTTTGTTTTTTCCCTGAAGTTCCGGCAGCTATTTAAGTTATAAGATAAAAATATTTTACAGCACAGAAATATAGTTAACAACTCTTAGCAAATATAAACAAATATACCAAATGCACCCTTCCTGGTATCTGCCACCATAGAGGCAAGCAGTGCAATTAATGTGAGTCAAAGCCTGGTTGTTGTCATCTGATTAAGGGCTTCATAACTCTTCTCTTGCCACAAACATACTGAAAAATCTGGGACCTCCAGTGGCTCTCAAAAACCATGCACATTTCTTCGTGCATAGAATTCAATGAAAACAGTAAGGACATTGGTTCATTCAAGGTATTTAGGACAGAGTTCAACTGTAAAAGCAGAATGTCCAGAGGATTGAAAGCTGTGGTCATCACTTGAGCCTTATTCTAATATACTCACAATGACAGAGCATTCCACAACTGACAGCATTCTAACAAAGGCTTGTTTAATCCATGAAAAAGAACTTTGGGTGTATATTTTATTGAGATAATTTTAAAATAAGGAAATAGAAATCCTGAAGGCTGAATTAACTCTTTAAAGTCACATACAAGATACGACAAATACAGAATCTAAGTACTGTGATTTTTGATTCATAAACTGCAAACCAAATTGCTATTTTTCTTAAGAAAATGCTTAAATGTATGTATGTTTATGAAGGTGATCCACAGACAGTGGGGCAGGGATAGAACACTCTTAGTCTTCACTAAGAAAAGAAGACTGGTAGGGTTTTTTGTTTGTTTGTTTTGGTTTTGTTTTTTTTGTTGTTTTTGGTTTTTTTTTGTTTTTTTACAAAGAAGCAAGCAATCTGAGGATGCACAGTTTTTTTGTCTAGGAGGGTGTCAATTATAAAGCCTGTACTTTCATCTATTCCTGTTTAAAGCAAATGACATAAAGCCAGAGTGCAACCACTTCCTTAGACTCTCCACATAATCCAGGCAGCATATAAGACCTCAAAAGACTTATTTTCTCTTCACTACATCTTCGCGGCTCAGAATTTATTATACAAGGGGCCCTTTGATGGTGAAGAACTGAGCTCTTTATGAAGCTCCAGTAACAGAGTGTCAAAGAGGGCTCTTTCAGGGACAGTTGTCATCTGCATACATGCTAAGTACCCACTTGGCACAGATTTTTCTTATTGGACTTTCAAGCAAACACAAATTCACACAGGAAGGATGGAGAAGAACCTCCTTCCATCCCCCCCCCCAAAAAAAACAAGATGTGATCTTTTTTTTTTTTTTCTTTTCAAAAGACAATAACAGAAGGAGAGTTTTTTGTTTTTTTTTTTTTTTGTTTTGTTTTTTTGTTTGTTTGTTTTTTTTTTTTTTTTGGTCTCTCAAAGTAAAGTCAAGGAGGAGAATATGGGGCAAATGCAGGTGAGTGATTTTTCTTATTTTGTGAGAGATTTTTTTAAAAGGTTAAGTTTTAAGTAAAATATACTGAATGTATATGTATATACAGCTTAATATATAAATATTTAGTTTAAATGCCAATGTAACAATTAATGTCATTTTACCCCAACTCCTACAGGATAATAAAGTTTACTGTGTTTCCAACCATCATGATATTATTAAAATCCCAACCCCAGTGGGCATTTCACCATCCTATAGAGATAATAAAGTAGTGGTTGAGTGCCAGCTTAATTATTTAGAAAATTCCAGGGAAAAAATCCTTTAATCTTTCTAAAGCTACAAATACCTCCCTTTTCTTTACTAATACTGAATCTAAAATTATATTTTCTGGAATTGTGGAGATTAAAATGGCAATGAAATGTCCATAGGAATCAGACATGGTTCTGAATAGGTCTTTCTTCAGATGCTCAAGCCCTTGTGGTTGGAGAATTATCAAACTTCCTAGCTATTTCTTAGCTGGTCCACACCTGGGGTGAGCCCAATTGAATTTGCTTCTTTATATATCAGCAAAAGCTTCCAGCAACACAGAGGCTTGGGAGAGACTGACTGGCCGGAGAACCTTTTGTTAACGACATTTTCTCTTACTGTGTTTTTACACATCAATGCTCAAAATTAATGAAGTTTCAGAAGGGCATAACAATTAGAAAAAAAGATTATAAAAGACTTACAATAAATTGTATTGGTCATAAAACATGTTGGCAGAAATTATAATTAATAAGAAGTGAAATGTAACACCATCTTTGAGTAGAAAGCAGGATCCCCTTGGAAATAACACATGGGGCTAATGCAAAAATCAATGTTCACTATGCTGGTTGCTTGCAAAATTACACAATTAATCCTGTGTAAACTAACCTATCAGCGATGCACACTACAGGGTTGCTGACGACTGCTAGATGGCTCAGTCTATTAAAGAGTGAGAACTTTAATTAGATCCCATGAGACTCTAAAGATTTAAATCACCTTTTCTCTTCCTAAAAGGATATTTTTATTCTCTTTAATGAACATTGCTCTCCATATCTCATATACACATGGTCACATCCTCTATTAAATCAATCACCAGTAACTGGAAGATAGTCTAGTCTGAGTCTAAAATATGTTATTTAGCCAATTTGAATGGATTGGAGGGCTTAGAGATCCATGCGAGATACCACCTTGTCTTCATCATGGAGGCATAATCTATTGCCATCCTGTATTACCAAGCTCTCAGAGGCTAATGAACCATTAGAAAATTGCTTCCTTCACATACTACCTATCATATCTAAATATACAGTCCCATGTGTACTTGATGTTTGATAGTTTGCTTTATTCCATAGGGGGAAAACACAAATAACATAACCTTTTAGGTATAGTCATTTAAATGTTTTTGCCCCTGCTTCCAGAGAATACATATTTGTAAATTGGAGCACAAATTAATTTATCTACATTTTTGTGTGAGTATCTTACTGAATGCTCAGCCATCAAAGCAGACAATTGTGCACAGGTTCAGTAGAAAACATAATTTTCCACTGATTGGAAGATGTCTTTAAGGCATTTTTCAACGTTTGGATTGATTATAATCCAGAACCATGCCACCTAGATAGAAGCTAAATGAGTCTTCACACACTCCCTTGTGTTTTCATTACACAGTTAATTGAATTGAAATTGACAAAAAAAAAAGCATATTATTGCTAAAAGTGTACATTCCACATTTGTTCTTAACTTCCTCTGTGCCCTGATTCTTTAGTCATGACTTCAGTCCAGGAACAGATCAAATGTATAAAATCATTGTTTTCCTGTGTTAAAAACTATGTTTCAACAAATAAATTGGGGGCGGGGTGGATGGATAGATGGATGGATGGATGGACGGACAGATGGACGGATAGACAGTAGGGCAGACAGATAAATGTGAGAATTAATGTCAGTCAGAACAGAGAGTGACCAGGAATGCAGCCATCACCAGCTCACAGACTCCCCTGACAGGCACTGGCTGTTTTCTTGCTCCGCTTTGCTTTGCCTCCACTCTTGGAAACACATACAGCAGAGCGCAGGCACGGTAACAAAACAACTAATGGGCCAGATGCTGAAAGCAAATGGATTCAAGGTTCTAAAGGAACAAAGAAAATGGAGGGGAGAGTTGATAATTGGAAAAGCTAATAGGAGGGAAACAGATGAAGATGCACAAAGGGCACAAAGGTGCGAGCTATAAAGGGAGACTTGCTTCTGTGATGCATCAGCCAAAGGTCCCCATATGCTACTGTCTGCAGACTTCGGACACTTCCCATCACTGTTTGATCTCCATCCCATGCCTTTTGAAAGCATTCTAAATACACACACACACACACACACACACACACACACACACACACACACACACACATACACACACACACACTATACACACATGAACTGTCTATCAGCATAAGATGAATTTTTTGGTTGTGATTTTCATATGACAAACTCAGAAGATGTTAAACAAACAATATTACTTTTTGCTTATGTGTTCATTTTTCTCTTTCCCCTTAAGCAGAAAGACACAGAAGATGCTCAATCTAGAAGTCGGCTCTGAATGTTCAGAACATCATTCCATCTTCTACACAGGTACAGCACAATCCTTGACTTCAGCTTCAGGTCAACCTTCAGCGAGCAATTATTCCCAGTCTTTGTGCCTCTCTTCATAGAACTTTTCTACTGAAAAGATTCTAAAACTATGGAAAAGTCAAAAGAGGAAGAACGATTTATACATTTCTTCCATTGTTGGAGTAGACATTCTAGGTTGTGTTTGTTCATGCAAAAAGATGTGTATTGGATGGAGAGGAAGCAGATAACACAGAAAGTGAATAGCAGTTATTCCCCCTTTCAAACCTCGGTAGTGCTTACACCTGCTATGATTAAACACAGTGTAAACATTAATTTTACCTATAAAGACTCTCCGTGAAATTATTTACCCGAAATAATATGCATGAATTAACCTGCCATGTGTTGTAGCTTTTGCCAAAGATTTCTTATCCTGTTCCCTAAAAGAAAATATTTTGACAAAAATCTAAGACACACTTCACATGCTGTTTTCAAAATTCTCCCATAGGAAGTCTATTCATTCTATTACTGAACTGCATGTTAAGCATTGGAGAAAGATGATATAATCGGGAGAGTAACAGGAAAGGGAAACTTTGAAAGTCCTAGGGTTAGCATGACAATTCAGTTGGTAAATTGCCTTCCACACAAGCATGAAGACTTGAATTTAGATTCCTAGCATACATTAAAATGGCTAGGAGGGAATTTAGAACTCTGGAAAAGGAGAGACAGAGAATAGAAAATCCTATGGGCCTACTGACTAGTCCATATGCTTGACTCGATGAGTTCTGGGTTCAATGAGAGACCCTGTCTCAAAAAAGAGAGTAGAGATCAACTGAGGAAGATATCAGCTTTAACATTTGGCCTACATGCCTACACACACACACACACACACACACACACACACACATATGCAGGCATGGAAAAATACAATTACTATAGAGAGCAAAACTATTTTCTGTAAAGAGACATTGACATGTTTTCACATTAAAAGATAGTAGATATACAATAGTGTCCCTTCTCTCAAAATTCCTTATTTGAATTTAGAGATTTTAGTGCAACAGAAGTGTTGCTTAATTGAGTTGAGCTGAGTTGTGTGTGTGTGTGTGTGTGTGTGTGTGTGTGTGTGTGTGTGTGATGTGTCTAGGTGTGTATATTTTAACTTAGTCCTGTTTGAATTATCTTTCATAATTATTTTATGAACTATTTCCTGAGAATGAAAATGTACTCCAAGAATTAATTGAGCCTTATTAAATAGCTCTCTAATTTACATGCATTTTTCAAGCTTCAAAGATGTAAATTGATATAGAACTTGAGAGACCAAAACAATGATTGTGACTACAATTTCCACCGCAGTATTTACCTTTCACTCTTTTGTCACCTACCATTTGTAACCGACTGCGTGTTCTCTGAGGATAAGAAATGCTTCAAGCTTTTTATTATTAGCCTGAATTCAGTAGAAATCTTTGAACTTACGCACTGGTCAGTAAATCTATACTAAATGACCTTTTGAGATTTTGAGCTAGTCAACTGAATTCTTCAGGTTTTAAAATATGGATCTAATAATACCAAAAATTTCAACAAACACAACTTTAGCAAATACTTTATCTTAGTCACTGCTGTAACAGTTTAAAAAAATAGTTTGTGTATGAACTGGGACAATTATTTATACCTTTTACAATAATAGTAGTCACCAAAAAAAAAAAAAAAAAAAAAAAAAAAAAAGCCTGACCATGCTATGAATAGGAAGTTGTATAACCACCTACACATGTTATTTTAGCTTTATGAGTCAATATTTAGAGCACATTGGCCTTATAATATGTACTTCTAGTGCTAGTGCAGCTATGTGCCCCAGTAATACTTCACTTAGGTAACAGTGCTTGAGATGAGATAGTGAAACTGGAAACCACAACCCTTTCACCAAACTGCTGTTTGATTGTATAAACATCACAAGCTGAAGAGGGTTTGAAGAGTGACATGACTGGATAAAATGACAACCATCAAAATGTTCACACCCCAACTCCCAGTTTCTATAGATATGTTATCTTATACTCATTAAGTGTGACTTTGAAAATGAGATGCAATGATTCTGAACATGTAAATAAGTCCAATGTAATCTTAGGTTTCTTTACAGGAAAGTAAGACTATGCAAAGCTGATTTAGTGGCAGAGTAGGGACATAGAAAAGCATTAAATGATGAAGGAAGATGCCATAGCCAAGACATACAAGCAGGCTCTAAAAGCTAAAAAAGAAATACAAACACTCTCCATAGAATAGCCAGAGAAATAAAAACCTCAGCCCTACAGACACCTTGATATTTGGCCATCTCACCTCCAGAGGGTTAAGAGAATAAATTATGTACTTCCTAAGACACCCAGTTTGTAGTAAGTGGTTACTCCAACAACAGAAACTAATGCAAGTTATTTAATAAGGTTATGTGAATAGCAATTTACATTTGAAATTTGGAAGGCAATTTTACACACCTTTTGAGTGCATACAAATTGCATAATGACTTCATTCTAATTATTTTGCAAGAAGAGAAAGTAATAGTATATTTTAAGTCTAAGTCAAAATTATGTTACCTCCTACAGAAACCTACATCTTAAACTAATATTTGTGTCATAAAGACCGTTACATTTTTTCAAGTGCAAATTTTTTTTACAAATTTAATAAATATTAATATTCAGTGGCTTAATATGTAGTATACATTATCACATTTATATTCATTTACCTTAATATTAAACAAATAAATTCTGTCTTCCATAGCATATTAGTTTATATTGTAGTGAAAAAAGTCTGTAGTAAAAAACTGGTATGATTGCCCACCATCCTAAATATTATGACATATAAATCCCTGTATTAATGCTAACCACTGAAGTACTGAGTCGGTCCACTGGCTGGTGAATATGGAACTGAGCTGCTATTTGTCTACTGTTTCAAAGACTGTGTTGGGCAGCAATTTTGTCTTAAAGAAAATATTCCATTTTAAGGGAATGCCTTAAGACACAGAATGTTTTTTTTAAAAAAAGTATATCATGCAGGAAAGTATTTGAAAAAAGCAAAATGTCAACAACCCAAAAGCTTCAGGAAGTCTCTGAAATTTACCAGATATACTTAGTCCTGCCCTCCTTCTCAAGCTTATATAAGAAATAAGTATTTTTGAAATACCCCATCAGACAAAACAAGCTGCCTACATGAAAACGAGGCCATCTCTGCTGTCCCAAAGAGACACCCTTTAACCTGTTAAGCTGACTTTAAGGCCTGTAGTATGCTTCAGGTTTTCATATTTCAGGAGGCGTCACCAGTGCTGAGGTTGGCTTTTAATGACACTGTTGTCTATAATTTCTACTGCCATAAGCCCTTACCAATGCTTATAAATAACCACAAAAACTTAGTGGTTAACCAGGCAGGTCAGACTGCAGTAGTACAGGGTTTCTCACTGAATCTGCAGTTAGGCTAGCATCCAGCATGCCCTAGTCATTATCTTGTATAAGTCCCCCATAGCACTGGGGTTACAGAATTGGAAAGCCAGACCAGAATTTTGGTTTGTTTATTTTTTTTGCTTTACAAAGGTTCTGGAGATCCAAACTCAGGTCTTAATTCTGGTATATTAAATGTTTTTGCTCACTGATCCATATGCCCAACCCCAGAACAAAATTTTTAATTTAAAAAAATACAAGAGTTTTCTAAAATTTTCTTTTTTACATTGTGTACATCCTTTATCCATACCAACAGAATCAATAGAATTCAGCTTATGATGAGGTCATTTTTAAATATTCAATAAAGATCACAATGCTATCTGAGCTTCACTAAATACATATAATAAGCAACATCCAAAATAGCAATCTAAAATTTGCTTCTTTTAAATGTGAAATTCTTTGACTATCTCTGAAATTTATATTTAGATGTTTTCTTCAGAAGTTCACACATGTCTTATATATGTATCTTGTAAGCATGTTAAGTTATAAAACATATGCTAAATATTCAATCTATTTATATTTAAATTTAAATTTTCTTCTGTTTTTGATAGGTATTCTTGTTTCTGGGGTTTGTTTTTGTTTTCTGTCCTTAAAATATTTGAGTGGGAAACATTTGCATATTCTTTATTAAATACACATGTGAACTTTTTTTTTTTTAATTATCTTCTGAGATGGAATGTCTGGAACACCATAAGATACAAATACTTCCAACTCTGCTAACTCTTAAAATTGCTTTTTTTTTTTTTCAGTTTTTACTCACTTCACCAAAATGCCAGGATTCCCAATTCCTGGTGTCTTTATATCAAGGTGCAGCAGGCCTGATCTTTGATATAATTCAATAAATGGTAAATAGTTGATTATTATTTTTAAATTAGAGAATTGGTATAATATTTTCATGTAATTCAAGTAATCAATATTAAGAAGTAATCCCAGGTTCAGCTGGTAAAAGGAAGGCATAAAACAGTGAGGTTAGTGGCCAGCATCTATCAGTTAAGTAACACTTGAAATGGAATAAGTTCAAGGCTGGCCTGGGAGACATGAGACCCTGTTTCAAGCAAGCAAACAAACAAATTTAAACTCAGAAAGCCAATAAAGTTTATACAAATAAGCTTTTGTGAAAAAATATCACAGTTAATAGTCTTTTATCACTTTCTAGAGCTAGACATTATGAGTTTTATTTGGGTTTCTTCAATCTTGTCTTTATTAGAATAGCACATTAATGTTTTCACCAGACATTCAACCTTTCACTTAGCCTATTTTAAAAAGGTCTTTGTTATGGCTGTATACATTTATAGGTTATTGCTTTTGGTTGTTTCATAGTACCCATGGCATGAGTGAACCATACTGTTTCTTTGTCGTTTTAATTTGTGTTGCCCAGATTACATGCAACATCCAACACTCTATGTTATATGTTGTTGACCATTAACATTGTTTTTATCTGAAAGTGCTGACCTTTCACCTATTTTCCCACTGTATTGTGTTTCTAGTTACCAGTTTGAAGAGGAAGTATTTCTTCAAGCAATGTTTCCCTTCTTTGTGTCAGTTTCTGCAGAGGTCGTGAATGCCACCAATTTGAAGTTAACACTCAAAGCTTAACTTTTTATTGTCCCTAAAGTACATATTTCACAACATTTAACATCACTAATGTAGCAAGCCAAACTTAGAAATTGGAGTTAACATCGACATAGTTTATTTTCTAATCAATCAACTTTTAAATCTCTAAGTGGAAATGAAGATGTACATACTACTTTTCTATTGACTGGGCAACAACATGATATGCATGAGTATGAGGGAAAAAATTAAAGGCCTAATGCCCATTTGATATAGTCATTTGTTGTGGGATATTAGTTTAAGATGTGTTACATTTGTTTGTGCTGTGAATATTTGTTTAATGACGCAAAGATGTGTTGTATTCTTTTATGTTGTATTTGTTTAACTCTGTGAAGCTGTGTTACTTTGCATGTTCAAAACACCTTATTGGTCTAATGAAGAGCTGAACAGCCAATAGATAGACACAAGTAAGGATAGGCATGGCTGGCATGCGAGAGAATAAATAGGAAGAGAAATCTAGGGAAGAGACCAAGAAGCAAGAAACGGAGGAGAGGAGGTTGCAAGGGGCCAGTCATCCAGCCACAAAACTAGCCATAAAGTGTGTGTGTGTGTGTGTGTGTGTGTGTGTGTGTGTGTGTGTGTGTGTGTGTGTATTTGTGTGTGTATAAAGGAAGTTTAAAAGCCCACAAGCAAAACATAAAAAGAAATGGGGTAATTTAAGTTAGAAAAGCTGGCTAGAAACAAGCCAAGCTAAGGCCAGGCATTCATAAGTAAGAAGAAATCTCTGTGTATTTATTTGAGAGCTGTGTATCAGGGCCCCTATAGACTAAAAAAATACCAACTACAGTCATCATCCAACTTTATCAACATATATTATGCTTCTAACAAATAGATTAAAATCTTCTGCATCTAACCCGCAACTTCTGGAAGAATCAAAGAGCATTCTCACTGTGCAGAATGCCTGCCGTTATTCTCACCCACTGCAAAGATTCCCTAAATATTGCCCAGCCCAACACTGATACCTCTGAAAGATCATTCACTGACTGCAGTCAACAGTTGGGAAGCAGGTACTAAGCTCTGTCACTTCAAAGTCCTCCTTTGCTTCTTTCTTATTTCTTAGGGAGATTTCCTACATCCAGGGCCTGTGGGTTGCAATTTATAACCCTTACTGCATTTGTCTTGTTGTAATAGTACAATAAATAAAACAGCAACAGCTTATCTTACAAATATTCCTTTATGTCACTCTTCCTCAAATCTAAGCCTTTCTCTACTGTAGAATATCAATTATTACCCATCATTAACACAGTTATCTGCTCCTAATGAAAAGTGTTTCTAATACGTTTGCTGTTGCTTGAACATTAATTACATTGATTTGCTTAACTTCTTGAATTTCTTTGAAGTTTATACAGAAAATTTAATCTATTCTGCCACTAATGAAGAATGTGGTTTTCTACAATCTGACCTCAGTTTATAGAATGCTGGCCAATAACTTCCACATTCCTTGCTTTATAGGTTCTAGCCTACTGTCAAGTCTAAACAAAGCTAAGTCATGCCACACATATACTCACAATCCCCACCCCCTCTCTCCCTCTCTCCCTCTGCCTTTCTGCTCTTCTGGCTATTTTCCTGCTTGTTTTCTTTTCTTTCTGGCTCAGTTTAAAAGGTGCCTTTTCAGAAACTCCTTTTGACTACTCTCCTCCAGATTTTTTTTCCTCATTTGTGATCCTTTGTTTCTTTCCTGGAATGATTTTTATGTCTTTACTTATTTATTGAGTAACGTTCTTAGTGAAGGCAACATCAGGAGGACAAGAGATTTATCTTCATCACAATGTTTATCACAGTTTCTGGGATTTAGTTTCAGCTACATAAATATTTGATGAATGAACAATGAATGAATGAATAAATGAAATTCAAGCTATATACATACACATGCACACTTCACTTGAGGGCATTCATTCTTTTTCTCCCCAGCTTCTATCTGAAAGCACAGTTGTATTCCCATAGGTAATTTTTTTCCGTGTGAGACGATGTTGCTTCCCAGCAGGAATCTGCTCAAATCAAATTAGTCAGGAGTTGGACAGAAGGCAATGCCTTCCCAATGCACACAGGGCTAATGGGGGCAGGGGAAATCAAGCTACTAAAATTCCCTTTGTCTGCAGACTTTTAAACTGCTAATCAACACAAGAAGCTTATAGCACATTGAGTGCAAAAGCATACTAGATTCACATGAACTAATTCCAGGTGATTTAATATCATACATCACTCTCATTAAAATGTTAACAAAGAAGGAGCATACAAGTTGGTCTCTTTCTGTAGTCCTGAGTTTCATGGTAGCTTCAGAACTTTAGTCAGTGTTCAAATAAATCAACACTAAGCGAGAGTACTGGGTATAGCATCTGCAAACCCTGACAAAAAGCAAAAAATATTTGGTTTCTGGGTAGAAATGGCCACATTTAGTTTCTCTTCCCCCTTCAAAATATATGTTGGGTTCTGTTCAATGATGTTGAGTCTGCCAAAGGCATTGCTTATGCCACGGACAGATGACATCAGCAGAGAATTGGGAAGATCCAATACTTCTGATAAGACCAGGTTTCTAAAGGTATATGAAGGAAAAACCTTTCGTACAGTATTTTTAAATGTCTCTAGTGTTCAGGTTTCTATCTGTGTATGTATATATAAATGGACACAGGCACCTGGAAAGGCAAGAAGACTAGAAGAGGACATTAGATCATCTGGACATGGAGTTACAGGTGGTTAATGAGCCTCATGACATGGATCTTGAAAACTGAACTTCAAGCTTTTGCAAGAGTATCAAGTGCTCTTAACTACTCAGCTGTCTCTCTCAGCTTTCTCTTACGATTTTTACATAGAAAAGTCTGAACAAGATGATCACATCTATGGTTTATAGTTATGGTTCTGCCTATGCTGTTTCAAAATTAACTCACGTAATCGTTTGAAATATGCATTCATGTTACTACTCCTGATCAAAGAAAAAGAATACATGAATATAGATATTTTTCTTTTGTTCAAATTGTCCTAAAAGAAGATCAAAGTTGAAACCATGAAACTTAAAACATATATTTTGTACATACATAAATACAGAATTTAAAGCTGTGAGCAACAGATATCTTCTGAAGAGCAACTGAAGGGGTTTACTTTCAATTTTTTGTTTGTTTATTTTTCTGAGTAACAGGAATCAAATATAAGACCTTCCACATGGGTGGCAAGGTTCGACAACTGAGCTTCATTCCCAGATCCTGGCCATCAGAGACAATGTCTTTCACTTTAACCAGGATTTGAGAAAAAGCCAACGAGTATACCTGACATCTAATTGTTAGTCTATCTGTTATAGTCTCCACAGAGTTACCTTACAGGCATGTAATTTTTATGCCTTACAAAAATATCCTCCTCAGTAAGTAGAAATAAAGTCTCACTACAACTATATCTGTAATATTAAAACTGTAGCTTTGAGAAATTAGGGCTTTTTGTCCATTTCTGTTACCTGAGACAAGGACTTGTTTAAAGCCCAAACTAACATTATCTACCCTCATCTAGATAGTCACATTTCCTGTTCAACCTCCTAAATTTTGAGTCATAAGCCACCACGCTCTACAAGACATCAGATATTAAAGACAGCTGATTCGTTTCATTTATGTAAATTATAAAATCATTTCCCATAAAATTTTGTTTACATTTTTATTGTATTTTAGTGAATAGGTTTTTATTCTATGTTCTTATGTTTAAGCTATTTTTAAAATTGTTTAGTGTCACTAGGAACATTCATTTTACCATTTCCCAAAGGATAAAGCTAGTTTTTAATCAAACTGGTTAATTCATGGAACCAATAAATAAAACGCTTGTGAAATACTAAAAATGAAAAAGAAAAGAAAAGAAAAGCTACTCTGAAGTCATAAACCAGCATATCAATGAGTCACTTAATAGACTGGTACACACTTTTTCAAAAGTCAAGTAAGAAGCTTATGACAGAGATGCTTCAGTGCACAGAAACATCCTATAATTAATCACCTAGCATGTGGCTAAGAAAAAGATGTCAATTGTGTTTTTAGTAAACATAGGCCAAGTACCTAACAATCTTAAAGAGATTTTCCATTTTTCCGATGAGACCTTTAGCAGAAAGCAAGGCCTAAAGAGAGAGAACTCAGCACAGGGGAGGTAGAGACTGTGTGTGAAACAGAGTGTATATGTGTGTGAGAAGAGTGTATGCATATATGTGTGTATACTATGTGCTCACACTCTCAATTGCATGGTCTTTAAGTGATTGGCTCCATATGATTCCTCTTTCAAGGAATCATTCCAGAAGACCAAGCTAAAATAATGTAATAGTTGATTTTAAAACCAAACACAAGACCTCCTTTCTTCTTCTTAGTCTACAGAAAGTGCCGTTGTCTATATTAATAGGTAAAAATGAAAACTTCATGGTACTCATGGAGAAAGATACATTACCAAAATGCTACCAAGGGATGCCTTGCTCAGCCTTGATACAAGAAGATAGGTTCTGCCTCAACGTTAGCCTGCACTGACTGCTCAACGGAGGCCTGGCCCCTTTTGAGGAGTGGATGGGAGGTGGAGGAGGTGGAAGGAGTGGGAGAAAGGGACGGAAACAGTGGAGGGCATTTAAAAGAAATTTTATTAATAATTAAAAATATTATAAAAAAGAAAAATGCTACTAAAAGCAAAGACTGCTATTTATCGCTGCTAAAGGCCCTACATTCACATACTTTTTTAAAAAAAAAAAACTATGAAAGTTCTCAAAGTTATAAATTTTATTAAACTATACAAATGATTCGATTCTATTGTCTTCTTAGTCAATAACAAAACACAATGCATTATACAGCACTACGTATCTTAGAAAATATCTTCCATAATTTTATTTAAGCTTGCAGAAAGACACACACACACACACACACACACACACACCATCCAAAGTTAGGAAGTGCTTGGCTATTAGCATTTCATAGACAGTCAATATCCATCTTTGATTTTGTTTTTTCCCACTTCCCAAGAACAATAAGTCTAAGTAATACCAACGGGATATGCTTCTCCATCCTTTTCTGAGATTCCAGCTCTGAGAACTAGGAAATAATCAGAGTCCCTGCTCGGTGATATTTCTACATGCAAAAGAGAAATTAACTCCCATGAAAAATAAGGCAGATGTTGCTGGGTTTGTTGTTTCTTGTTTTCTCGAAGAGGTGATTTCTAGATCGTCACAGAACTGAAAGAGCTTCAGGAGGTTATCAGAGCCTAGGAAAGCTAGGATGAACATAAACATCCTTACACTCGGACTCTTGCCAACCAAGCAAAGAAGCATGAAACTGGCATTCATGCTTTAGAAAAAAATATCTTCTGTGTTTGTATTTCTCTAACCTGACTCTTAATTAGAGAAGACTCTTGCTTTATCTAACAGAAGTTAAACCTTTAAGAATGTGGTGAGATGGGTATTTATGCCGTAAATTACCATATCCAAAGGCTTTATCAAAGGATATCAATGCTGTAAAAATAGTTGTTTAAATAAGGCTGATCACAAGTAAATTGCCTTTAAAATGTGAACTTCCTCTTCAGTCCCTTTGAACAAACTAACTATTCTCTAATTTCAAGTCTGATATTACATTATATGAGCATTCCTATTTTATTTTCTCTATCTACACTGCCTGAGTTCTCCAGATCTCTAGCTCTTTCGTTCAATCTGGGCTCCCTAATATCAGTGAGGTGCTGGGCTCAGGAAAAGGAAAATGATATTCATTCTGATATTTCTTGAACATATATTTAGTAATTTGTAAGTCTCTTGAGATCAGCAGGTAGATATAAATCACCCTATAATTCACATATCAGCACACTTGGTTTACAGATATCAAGGGCATTATACATTTTCATTTAATGAATAATGTGGGAACAAATTGAGAGAAGCATGTGAAAGTTTCTTTCTTCCTATGCTCAGTTTCCTTTCTCCAGTTAGAGTCTCCAGGCCCCCAACTAGAGAGTGGTGACACTCAGTGTGGGTGTCTTCCCATTTCAATTCATGTAATTAACACCCCCCTCCCTCCGAAACACACCAGAATGCCCAGAAGCCCATCTGTTCGACAGATGACTTTAGGATCTATCAAGTTAACAATCGACTCAAGCATCACTGGGATAATATGGTCCTTCTTGTCTTATTATGTGTCTTTACCTATCATGGTATCTTAGGTCCTGTGGGCACCTTAGCATGTGCTTCGGAAGGGTCATCAGTAAGTTCATGACAAGAATGCCAATCCTTTCTCTACTTTATGTACTACAAAGGGTTGCAGGTCTCAGCTAGGAGTTAATTCAGTAGCAGCAGCAGCATGCAAATTTTACAGACCTCCTGAGTCTTAAAGATAGAAAAGATTAAATTACAAGCCTGTAACAGACAACTGTACCATCTAATTAGAATGTGGTGAGTCAGCTGCTTTCACCCTAGTAATGTTTATAATTACTTTTCATTGTTGGTCGCTGACATCACTGTTGCACTTTGACTAGTGAAATAAAACGTGCATATATGTTAAAAGTTTTAGTGAATTACAGGAGTCACTACAAAGATACTACACAGAGTTTGGGTTTGCTTGTCTTAGAGAATGAGTCAGTCTCTAATGACTGGCTACATGAAAGGGAAGAACAGCCCAAATCCTGCGTGAGAACCTAGATACTCGGGAGAAGGGGCCTAGGAGCTGTTTTGCTAGAGGGTCTCTAAGGATACAAGGATGTAAAGAAGAATAATGAAGCCCAGTGCCACTTAATGTGGAAAGTAAGTCTGACAGTTACTTGGCCAGCAAAGCTATGGGGAGCCGGGAAAAATTTTCAGGAAGCAAGTGATGTCCTAGTCAAAGTGACAAGCGAGAAAGTAGATTTGAACAGTGACATTTAGGCCTTAGTGGAAAGTAAAGGCTATACAAGGCAGAAATCTTGTGAAACTTGCATAGTCTAGTGACTGGAAGACAGAACAAGGAATTTTCCAGAACAGCTGAGGGGACAATAAATCTGTGTGTTGAGGAGAAAATAGAAACAGGTTTTGTGGCTGTTTCAAAGGACAGAAAATGGCAAGTTGCTAAAGCAAGACAAGAAAGAGTGACCCGTGCTCCAGCAAAATTATGGCACTTTGTCAAAAAGAACTCTGGGGAAGTTGGAGGTCATGTGTGCTGTGCCAATAGCCAGAGTATTTGCCACATGAAACTCACTGGTCCTCACTACCATTCTGCCCTTCAAGAAGTGTTACATGTAAGATTTCAAGTTTTATCATTTGAAAATGAAACCTATTCATGATGCTTGTATAATCCTGTGAACTTATGTTCCTTGTGGATTTCCATAAACTCATGTTCCAGGCCACAGATTATGGAAGGCCAAATGACAAATTAAAATTGTCACCATAGAAAGTTGAAATGTTGCAAATAAAAAGTCAAAATTACCCTATGTTTTCTTTGGCCTTCTCAATAGCCACTTGTTGCCCAACTCTGTGTTTTAACTAACATCCTTTGGACTATCTGGCAAACTTTTAGAATATATCCACTTAGTAGACAAACAGCTTCAAATAACACATGAATCCTGTAGTGGAGATGTCCCAGCTTTGTTGCAACACTTTTACTTACTGTCTTCACCAATACATTTAACAAAATAATTGATTCATGTCTTTGCTTATTAAATTTCTTCTCTAATTACTGTCAGTCACAGTAATCTGAATCTTTGTTCCTGAGACACAGTCACTCAAACTATCACTTATTTCCTTTGGGGAAAGAGGTGTGTTTTCAGTTAACACTCTGAATAAGCCCAGATGACCTGTCATGAAAATAAGGCAAAAATCTGATAACCTGTGAGCCTATCCTGGTCTAGTTCTGTGGCTCATACTAAAGTTCTTGTTTATGAAATTATTAGAAGCTCCAGTTAAATGATACATACATATGATGGCTTCCATTCAAAGGTAATTTATAGCATCACTGATATTTAACTAAGTTTACAATAACATATTGTTTAATGGCTGCCTGTGCCATTAAAGTCGCCTTATTGAATATGAGAAATATACCCTAATGTTCTCCACATGCCTTTGCCAAGATAATGGGAGCCTAACATGTTCTTGTGTTTCTCACAAGGTGAATCAGATCTCAGCATAGTAAGAATGATAATCCAATTCATATGCTTCCTAATAACTAATAAACTAGAGAGACATATGAGAAAGAAGTTGACAAGACTCAGGGAGACAATAGAGGTCATGAGTTCACAGATGAATCTCTACCAGACATGGCCACAGTTCTTCATTATCAAAGAACATTAGAAGGGAAATGAGTAGTCCAAACAAGTTCCAGCAGTCATCTAACCTGGACCCACCTCCTGCTCTGTACTTCTACAACACTACAGTTAGAGACATGTAAAAACTGTGGTTGTGCTCCACACATCAGCCACCATTCCATTAGAGTTGTTCTTCTTTGAGTTTCGGGTAAAGGATTTCTACAGTCAAATCCATCATCATAGCATAGCAAACTGCCTACTTTCTTTTCCATGAGTATGTAAGTTTTTTGCTGTTTTTTAGTAGCAGCTGCGGGGATCTTAGAAGCTGGGTGCACTCACATGGCCAAATGGGAGAGATAATTAGGAGTTAGGCAAAGTAGGGTTGAGCTTTTAGCCCATACACAGTCTGAACCCTCTTCCTGCCTTCTGCTTTTTGGCAATGTTTAGAGTTTGGATAAACTCTCTAGCTCCCTAGGTTGGCAGGCTAGATGCCTATCCCCACGTTGGGATGCCAGATATAGCAACAAATCTCACCTGTTATATATTAAATACAGGATAAACATTTATTTAAAAGTAATTTAACACTCATGATTACAAGTTAAACCTTAGGATGATTCCGTGGCAATGGGATGATCCAGGCAACAGATGCTAATCTGGTCTCCAAAAAGGCATAAACAAAACAGGCTGCTCAAGATCCCAACAGCCTCTCTTGAATGGGGCTGGCCACACACACACTTCAGGAGCCCAAGACCCTGAATAAGTGCCTTCCTACCTTATGAGCTAACAACTAAATCTCACCACATCAGTCTTTAGAAAAATGGATAAGATTGTAAGCTGGGTTCTTAGGCCTTAAGCCATGAAGGAAAAAACACTGAACTTGCTAGTATAAAGCCCTTAAACCCACAAGAAAAGCTAACAGAGCATGTAGTATCAATGTGGTCTTTCTTTCCACAACATATAGAATGAAGCCATCTTGGATAATCAGCCTATTCAGGCAACCGCTGACCAATATCATAGGTCCTCAGATGTTACCTTATGTGAGAGAAGTCACCCAACTGAATTCTACAGTGTCATGATATTTCAAGTTTTTATTGTTTGAGATTATGGGATATTTTTCTATATATCAACAAATAAGCAAGAAAATGTTCATTCACAACTTAACTGTCAAACCGTCTACACTTGAGAATTGTTGTAGGTGGGATTATGCTCTTATAAACTGCAAATATTTGACACTCTAAATATTGGTTTAATAAAATACTGATTAGCCAGAAGCTAGGCAGAGAGGAAGTATAGGTGAGGCAACCAGACAATGGGGCAAAAAGATTTCTGGGAAGAGGAACAGCAGAGCAGATGTCAGCCAGATGCAGAGGAAACAAGAGGAGAATGCTGTGCCAAGCAAAAGGTACCGAGTCATGTGGCTAATGTGTTAGTTTAAGAGTAAGAGTTAGCAAGTAATAAACTTGAGCCATAGACCAAACAGTATATGTATGTATATATAATTAATATAAGCTTTTGTGTGATTATTTGAGACTAAATGACTGTGGCACCAGCTTGGGGGGTGGGGAGAGAAACTTCTGAATACAGAGAATCATCTTTTAATATCTCTCCTCTTTTAACTATTATGATGGAAATTCTTGGTTGTCAACTTGATCTGGACAACTTGACAACATCTAGAATGAGCAAAACCCCAAGCAGTTGGTACACCTGAGACTGGTGAGTTTTCTTAATTAAATTATTCAAAGTGGGAAAACCCATTTTTAATCCAAAATTTTTGAGGTGGAAAAAAAATCCATCTTTAGTCTGGGCCATGTGTTCTGCTGGCAGCTAATGTAAAGAACATGGAAGTAGGAAATTTGTTCCCTGCTCTTGCTGGCAAATTTATTGCTCCACTGGCATTGTAGCCTACGTCTTTGGAATGCTGGTATATCCTGAACATCAGCTGAGACATCGAGCCTCATGAACTGAACAATTATTCTATTCTTAGACCTTGCATTGGTTTATAATAATTGTTGGACTAGCTGGGACACAGCCTGTACGATATTCTAACAAATAATGTGTATGTTTGTGTGTGTATGAGATTTTATGTGTTTGTATACGTATGTGTATATATGTGTGTATGTGTTGTACATACAAAATAGCCTATAAGTTATGTTTACCTAAAGAACCTTGACTCATAAAACTATACAAAAGTTCCCGGCTATTTTTCTTCTCAATGTCAAGTGGCTCCCTCAATTCTCAACTGAAATACTAAGAACTATTTATGCAAAGTATATATCTGTTAGCCAGGAACATAACATTTTTTTAAAGCTCTTCTATTTTTATTTACCTGTATCAATTCCAGTAAGTATAGAAATTTGCATTTCCAGAAGTAAAGTTGCTTGTTTGCCTAGATTCTTGTCTTCTCTGTCCCATCAATCCTCAATAATAAAGGTCTTTATTGATCACCTTAACTCAACACTCACTGGATATCCTTATTAATGGCCAATTAGGGACCAAAAAAGGAAACATTCCAATATCGTTGCTACTCCTACTCATATGAAAACTACAAGAAGGGACACACAGTACCAACTCTAACATAAGGGCCTGATCTCTCCTCAGAGCCACAGTAATGCTGTTGTCTGTCTTCTCTCTGTGGTATTACCATCTCTTCTAATAAACTGCTTTTTAAAAAGACAATCTATGCTCATTTACCTCTTGTACTCCAAACCTCAAACAGTATATCTTCTGAATTTAAATTATCTTAATTCATATGATGAATTCTTTATATAAAGTTCAACAAAGCAAAATATGAAAATAGAGTAAGCCTGACTTCAGGACAGTATTTATACAGCATGGTCTTTCTGTTTGATATCATTTTAAAAATATGTGTTACAGTTCACCAGCAAGGACGATGCAAAACTCTGCTTGTGAACAATAAAATCTGTTTTGGTACTTAGTAATTCACTGACTCTAAAAAGAACTCTGAAAAGGTTTTGTGTTCTGTTGGGTGGTTAGTCTTATTAAGAGCCTGGAGTTCTGGGAAAGAATTGTTCCACCTGACCTTCAGATGAATGAGCTGCACTCTAAAACATAATGTACTACAATATAATCCCTTTATTTTGAACTATTTTGTAACTTCAGGATCATTAGCCTTAAGATTTTTGAATTATCCATCCTATCACTTTAAAGATCTCTTTCTTGATGTGTATAAGACATTGACTGTAACTTCTTTCTCCTGAGAATAATCCTACAAGACTTCCCTCATCTGCCCTGACCTGCCATCTACTAAAATCAAACAGATGATTGTGTTCATTAAAATTATTCTAAAATAAAAGCAAATACTGACTGAAGAAGGTTTTTTTTCATAATAAAATCTGTGTTGTGTAGTAATGATTTTTTTCCTCAGAAAGCTAGATTTGTGTTACAATGAAGCCTCTTTTATTCAGATCTCAGGATTGCTACTACTATTAATTCAGCTATTAATACAGTCACTGATTTATTTTTACTCTTATTTTCTGTAGTAATGTAACTTTTAAAATGTGCATTCTTTTGGATATATGTGAGTTGTTACATTACTCAATATCATTCTGTATTTTAGAACATCTATAGAGATTTAAATAAATTTTAATTGGGATTCAAATTATATGTTAGCTATAATAGCTTACTCATTTAAAAAATTAGTCTATATAATTCAAGCATTTCCATTTTATTTTTTAATATTTGTGAACTGGAAGTATTGCATAATTACTTCAGTTTTAAACTTTAATTTTAGTAATGAGTTGTAAATAGGACAGAACAATCTTCTCTAATGCAAATACACATATTCAGCTACCAATATGAGTCCATTTCATTCTTGGTATCAGTGCCAAGCAATGAAAGAGACAGCTGAATTCAACCTTCAAAGATAATAAACTACAATAGAAATGCAGATGGGTAAAAGCCCACAAGTTAATGATCCATGACTTTCATAAACCAAAAAAACAAAGGTGCAGCCCAACTTGTTTCTCATAGAGGACAGATCCTGGCTTTCTCCAGAAACAGGCAAAAGACCCAAGCTCAGTACTTAGATGGGCTTTGGAAATTACAGGAGATACCTTTTTGTCCTTTCTCACAAGTTCTGTATTTGGAGGGGCAAAGGGAGCAGAATTAATTGAGGCAGTAAATACTGGGCTGTAGCAGATTGTTTTACTGTTAAATTCAGTAATGGGTTTTTAATGGCTGCTGTCCAAAATTACATTGGAGAAAAATGGTTTATTAGTAATAATAATAGCTGACACCTTTATCTTCAAAGCACTTTACAAATATTAGCTCATGAATCCTCCAACTGCCACTGAGGAGGATGGTAGATGCTGTACCTATCACAGTTTCTAGCTGGTAAGACAGAATAGAAGATAGCTTCCAAAAGATTTTATGCACAGATGTCAATTTCAATTTAAACAATTCATAGCAATTTTCAAAGGCATTTTCTCTGATGGTAGCCCCCATCCACCACACACTTATTATTATTATTAAAGGGACAGTGTTTAAGGTCAAATGCAATTCATTTGACCTTAAATCACCAAAGCACATATTAAGATGCATCTGAACTACTTAGTCCTTTAATAATACTTCAAACTCATCAATTTTGTACAGAACCTATTCAGCCTAAATCAATTACAGGCAAAAACTGGCATACATAGGAAAAGTAGATTGTTGAGAGCCTCTGGTACCTATCTCTTCTGGGAATTTCTAGAAGTTATGAAGCAAAATGGGATCAATGTCAGTTTTTAAAAGTTTAGTTTGGTTTCTATCTTTATCTGTTTACTCAATCTCTAAAAGAAAAAGAGCAAATCCCATATCACAGAGCAGGAACAAATAACTCCAAGTGGCCAATTAATTATTCATGCCGGTATAAGCTGTAGGCTGGAACTGTTAAAGTTATTATTTTTGTTTTCTTGCTATTGGCAAGTTAATGCTCTGGAATTCTTGTCATTATATAATCTCTGAAGGATTCTTTAAAACATCACATTTTAAGCTAGTAAATGAAATTTCTGGTAACAGATGCATTGTATAGAGCAAGTGAAAAAGTATTTATTTTGACAACAGAGTGAGAAGTGTGCTTTTTGAGAAACCAAGTTGTGCACTATAGAAAAGCAGGCAGGGGTTAAACAAATGCTTAACAGAGTATATAGTGTATGGAGATATGATCTCCAGTCTACACAGAATATGAAACTCATGGCAGTTATAAACAACTATCAGTTATAAAAAAGGAGCCTGTTGGAATCAATTAGCATTTAAGAATGTTATTGATATATGCACACTAAAATATTAACAATCTGCATTTACTTCTGATACTCCACCTAGAAAACAAGAGCTTTCAAGTATACTTTACCAACTCCTGAAAAAGGGTTACATTTCTTTCTACTTCAGCCTTACATTGACTGACAGGTGTCAATAAAGAGTGTTATCATTGGAATCTAGATCATTTTAAACAACACCACAGCGGGATAAAGAATCTGCTCTCTTTAACTATTTCTTAATGGAGAATGGCAGAAAGGCCAAACACATAATACAGTTGGTTATATATACAATACCCAGATATGAGTAAAATACATGCATATTGGTGTTAGAAAGCAGCAGCAATTCTTTTGAAATACAGTAGTGGTAAATATAGGTGGTAAGCAAAAAATCTCTGGAGAAAGCAATTGTTGGTTTCTACATACACTGGTACCCAGGATCTGGCATAGGTACTACCATGGCAACAAATGCTTATGAGGTACAATTTTAGAGGAGACATAAGTGTGTAATGGGATTGTATTCAGTTCCACTGTAAGTAAGGTTTCCACTTACTGATTTAATAAAAATGCTGATTGGCTGAAGGCAGACAGGAAGTGTGGATGAGGCTACCAGATTAAGAAACCCCTGGGAACAAGCAAAGATGCCACAGAGAAGCTGGAGAGATACCACAAAGACAGCACAATGAGATGCCAGTCAACTCAGAGGAAAGAAGTTGAAATGCTGCTCTGAGAAAAGGAGGTACAGAGCCATGTGGCTGAACAAAAGAATCATGGGTTAGTTTAAGAGAAAAGAGTTAGCCCTAGGTCAGTCAACAAGCAGAGTATAAAATTAATACAAGCATCTATGTGATTATTTGGGCCTAAGCAGCAGTAGAACTGAGAGTGGGTCTGTTCTGCCCAGTCTCAGCAACCCCCAGAAAGATCCCCAGAATCACACTGCCTCTCCAAATGCAAATGCAAAGCAAGGTTTATTACAACTGCACAAGTGGGCTCAGCTCCTGACTGTCACACAGTAGTGCCAGCAAGGAGTGAGTGCCCTCCCCTTCTCTGTGGCCTGGTTTTAAAACAAAGATCAAAAAAATGCCATTATCAGGCTGGGAGATGAGGAGCCCAGGAGAAGCTAGATGTTAGGTGCAGCTGCTGGCTGATTAATTGTCTTAGGGGAAGAAGATACTTTATGGCTGGGATAGAATGTTCTTTAATTACCCAGGACCTTGGGCGCTTGACCTTGGGGGTTTAGAAACTTTCCAAGATGGGGATCCAGAAATTTCTCAGCTCTCAAAATAGCTTCAGGCCTCAAAGTACAGGAACTTTAGTTTCTATAGGTCCAAACATCTGGGCTAGGCCCATAGTCTGGGCTAAAAAACTATATACTATACCTATGATGTTGTCAACTTGAAAGAATATAGAAACACATAGGAGACAATCTTGTAAGCATCCTGGGGGTATTTTGACCAGATTAACTGAGGTAAGAAGACCCACCACCCACTGTGGCCTGGTTGCACCATTCTCTGCATTGTACTCTGAACCACATAAAGAAAGGAAGGCTGTATGGACCGGAGCAACCCTCATTGCTCTTTCTGTCTTGATTTTAAATGGGATGTGACTCACTGCTTTAATCTCCTCACTTTCCCACCATGATGTACTGTACCTAAATGTGATCCAAATTAACTTTCTTCTTGAAGTACTTTGTCAGGCAATTCACCTCAGAACTGTAACTAAGATCATTGCACCAATCCTCCAAGTGTCTCTCTAGGTAGCCATTCCCACTATGACTCCATTGCATGCAAGACTGCATGCCTCTTTTGACACGGTACCACGATTATGATATGTATGTGCTCTTTAACGTTAGAAAACACCTTATGTACTTTTCTTATGTTTGCCTTGACTAACTAGGTACTTAACAAATAAGTCTGAATAAACAACAAGGAGGAATTCTAGTCCTTAGTGAAAACCAGAACTGTCATTAATAAGGGCACCAATTATTTGTAGATTGGGGGGGGGGGTCCATATAAATTTCAGGCACATCTTCAGCTCCTGATTCTCATAACTCATCCTTGCTTGGATTGCAATTATGTATGACCACACTCAGCTATAAACATAAAGCTTTTTAAAATGACCGTTTACTTTCATCAACCGCACTCCCCTACCAAAACATGTAACTAAGGTACCTAAAATTGAGGAAGCTTCACAAAACTCTACTCTATTTTGGTCAGGACTGAATTCAACCCTGGAAATGTAAATGGTGACATGTGCTGTATTTTTATAGATTCATTACAGCCCTCAGCAGCTCAGATAGTATCTCTGCATTTGAAGAAAGAAAGAAAGAAAGAGAGAGAGAGAGACAGAAAGAAAGAAAGAAAGAAAGAAAGAAAGAAAGAAAGAAAGAAAGGAAGGAAGGAAGGAAGGAAGGAAGGAAGAAAGGAAGGAAGGAAGGAAGGAAGAAAGAAAGAAGGAAAGAAAAAGAGTCACTATTATTTGTATGTTTTCTCATAGGTTTCACATAAGGAACCAAATAAAGAAATATGAAGGCAGTAGAGAAAGCATTCAATTGTGTTACAAGGACGCTATCTGGACTTTCATTTCTATTTTTTCCCCATCTGGCTTGCTGCTTGATTTTGAGTTCATTATTTTAAATATATAAAACAGGCTACTACTTTACCCTCTTCTGTTAACTACACTGTTGAAAAAGTCAAGGATATGAGAACATTTTCTAAAAAGTATATAGCGTTAGCATAATACAAGATATTAAGATTTTAAGTGGCCATTTCATGAGTAATTTTCTGAATTATTAGAAAAAAAAACAGTTTTGAGTGATAGAGTCCTTGCATAGGTCAGTATTATTTTCTTCCCAACCTTATTTGCAGATGAGATTACTTAATTTGTTTAGATCCACTAAGATGTAAGCTCATAATGAATGGATATTGTCATTTTAGGTTATTTAACAAAGGTCTAACAGTAGTATACTCTACTCACAATCAACTCTAATAACATCATCAAAATTGTTGCAATTTTCTTACCTACTTATATTCTATTATCATGAAGAATGCCCCCTCCCTTAGCTTCAGAAACATAAATTGTCCAACAATGCATCCCTGATCTGTTTCTTTATTTCTTCGTGTATATAGCTTTGCCAAAGCTAGGGGTGCCCTGCAGAGCTCCAAAGGTCTTGGTGGCAGTGCTGCTCAACTGCCATTGTTACTTGAGCCTCGACCTCCCAAGCACAAGGACCATGGTCTGCACTTGTTACAGCAAAGTTTTCCTTGGGGAAGGACTTCTGCTCAACGAGCAAATCTAATTCCACTGAAGTCGTCCTTGGCATTCTCCACCCCATTGTACTAGCTCTAGTCTGGGAAAGCAGGAGAATGGACAATTTGTTCTGAAGGTTGGGGACCACAGTTGAAAGCCATATGCGGATATGAGACATGGATCTGAGGTGAGAGAAAAGGATGAAAGAATGAACAAGAATGGTTAAAGATGGTCATTAATGCAAATTTAAGGGGACTTGTTTGTGGCTGTGAAGATGCCTCTTTCGCTACTCCAAAGTGTACTAGTGTCTTTGTAAACCTATCAAATCCGATCTATGGTGGACTCTCCTCCATGCTGCTCTATTCTGAGATATGTTGCCTCTTCAGACTAGAACCTTCAGTTTTTAACTGTGGATCAATTTGGCTACTCTGAAGAAGGAGCATCAGCTGTTAGAACAGGAAGATGACATTGTCTGGTGACCTAACCATAATTACACACCTCTGTCAACGCAGGTTCCATCAAGCTCTTCTTCTAGTGACTTCTGTTTCCACATTACAATAAAGGCCAATAATATTCCCAAGGTTGTTTAATAAACTTGTTTATCTTCCTTAATCCTTTTAAAAATATGTAAATTCTTATTTAAAATATCTTAAATTGACCCCTTGGAATATGAAAATGTCTAAAATAGAAAAACAAAAAGGAAAGAAACAAAATAGAAAAGGGCCAGAATAAACACAAGAAAAAAATGGATATTACCAAGATCTGACAAAAATTTATGTCTTAAAACACCTCCAAAGAAGTGTCCCAGACATTTAGTTCAGACCAATGGCATTCTCTTACACCCACAATCTCAGGTCAAGCTGTATGATTTTTTTTTTCCAAAATAAAACATGTATATAGAAATTTTAGAATACATAATACTTTTTACATATTATATCAAAATTTTTATTAGAAATTTCTCAGGACCATGAATACAAAATACATAATAAAGCTATATTCAATCCAAAGGGCATTCATTTGACTGCTAAATGGACTACAGTTTGCCCTTTTATTTGGCAACACACAAGAAGTTTTTAAGCTGAAATTCACCTATCCAGTAATTTAATACAAAGACAATTACTCTTCCCACCTCATTTGAAACAATAAAGTAAAACACATCTGTGTTCAGACCTCAAAAGTACCATGCTTTGTAGTGGGATTATGTGTTGTTACATTGTAAATAATTTTCCCACCTACTAGTTTTACAAAAACCCTGATTGGTTGAAGGCAGACAGGAAGTGTGGGTAGAGCTACCAGACTAAGAAATTTCTGGGAACAGGAAGGACAGAGTAGAAATACACAGAGATCCTAAACAAGCCAGAAGATGCAGAGGACAACTATGCTGCTCTGAGAAAAAGTACCGAGCCACATGGCTGAACAGGATAAGAATCATGGGTTAAATTAAGAGCAAGAGCTAGCAAGTTATATGCCTGGACTTCAGGTCAATCAGCATACAATTAATATAAGTGCCCGTGTGTTTCAGTGCGACTATAGGACTGTGGGTCTGCTGGTCTAGGCCACGAGGTAAGGTGGGAAACTCTGGGTTAGAAATCTAATACAACAATCTTTTTTGACCTTTAAGCCTGTGATAAATCTATGAGCCTAGTGGAACCATTTAGATTCAATGTGGCTTATTCCATTCATCCACAGAAATCACAATAGTGGCTCCTTTTCTACCATCTTCACAGAAATATCTCGTTGAAATATAAAATTGTACTCACTAAGTGAAAAGAGCATTTCATATTTTATTCAATAGATAGAGATTTTTTTGAGCCCCAAAGTTTATTAAGAAAATTCTCAGAGGATGGATAAAGCTTTTTTCCTTTTCCTACCACACTTTTACAACAGGGCAACTATGAGTCAATACTCAGGCTTTCAGGATGATAGGGAAGACCTATACAAATCTAAGGCAACCATCAAAGAAATCTCACTGCAAACCCCACAGATTCTGATTGAATGAACATAGGACAAGTAATTTAAACAGCTCTCTCTAAGGCACTTCTAAATTCAGCCACAACTAAGAACCAATATGCCTATGTTTTGTTTGTAAGCCTAGCAGCTGAGCTATCTCTCCAGCCCCTTCCTGGATGTAGATAAAGAAAAGAGTGGATGAGGAGGGAATAGATGGGTAGCAGGGGCTGTGGACAATGGAGAAGAGGAGGGAGGGGAAACAGTGGTCAGTATATAAAATAAATAAATAAGTTATTTAAATAAAATTTTAAAAGAATCACTACTTGAGATATATGAATGATCTGACAGAGAAGCTATTCATGTATGTGCGTATATTTAATATAGGTAAAATTTGATGGTACCATGAGTCACATATCATGTTTGTTCACATGCAAAGGGCCACAGAGGCACACATTTATCTGTCTTTGTTCCTTCACAAATTAAGAATGGCATAGAAAGATGAAAATCAATTAAGAAGCTGGAAATTATTGAGTAGTTAATAAGTGCTACTGAGTTCTAGATAAAGTGTCTCATGTAATGTTCATAACAGCAAACAGCAAATGAAATCAGTATGAAGTTAAAATGACTTAGTTGCACCACCAGTGAGCTGTTCACTTCAATTTTGAACCCTGGTAGCTTGAATACAAAGCCATTGCATTTCATCATCACAACAATGTGCTTTCTACCATGCCAAGGACTATAAGGGTTTATGAGGTGCATAAAATGGAACACATGCCCTCAAAGAATTTACAGTCTGAGAATGGAATTGTGATGTGCACTAAATTCATAGGCTGTAGAGGAAATGGTATGATTGCTCTTTTTAGAATTGGGAAAAGGGGATCACAAGAGGGTAGCCAGTGGTAGTGTGGATTTCTTATTTCTGTAACCACTGAGGAAATAGGATACAAGCAAACACAGAAAAGAAAATGTGGTAAGGCATAGTCAAAGCACAGAATGTATTGATACATATCCCATATTTGGTACATTTTCTGTTGTTAACACTATCTGATAATATCATTTGACATGAATATTTTCATATCTACCTTAAATTTACTCAATTTCCAGTTCAACTAATTAAACCACTAATTCACATCATAACTTGAGGGATTCATTTTACCTCAAGCTCTATGCTTGGTTCTTACTGAAATTATTTTCATGAACACACCTACACATAGTCCTACTGATTTGACTTTCAATTTATATTCATTTTTGGGAAAAATTTATATGGATATAAAAAGAAATTGTTTAACTAAAATTCTTAAATATGAAAGTAGAGTATACTTTTATATTCTTATTATAAAAATACAATGAAAAGGTAAGCAGGATCATTTTTGAATCCACAATATGTAAAAATCTCAATTTGTTATGTTCTATTTGTGCACTCACTAAAAACATTCGTTAACAAAACAGAATTTTCTAGTTTACTGAATAAATTTATACCAGAGAAATTGCAGAATACTGTTGGGTTGCCAAGCAACCACAGCTCTACTCTCTCTTGTTTGTGATCAATCCGAATCATTCATCAAGCTCCCTAACATATTGCTGGAGAATTCCAACCAATTTGATGTTCCTGAGAAAATTATAGTGACTTTCGGTAACACAATCACACTTTTATTCTCAGAAGATAAACTTAAATGTTCTTTTGATCAAAGCCATGTGTTAATTCATTATTCTCTACATGGTGCTAATGAGAAAGCTATTAACTAACCACACGATTGCAACACACATACAATAAACTGAAGCAATTAATAATGTTTAAAGTGTTAACCAGCCCCCCAAATTAAAAAAAAATGCAGACTTTCTTTAAATAAATATATACAGAAAAGAGAAAGCACCACATCTAATTAAATTGAGAATTGTCTCCAGTCCCTCTCAAGGGGGAGGAAGGACACATGATCTCTAAAATGTGAGAGATTTCACTTTAATAGCAGAGAAAATGGCTCAGTGCCAAGTCTACTTGTAGGTAGGCTCCAAGTGCTGGTGAATAAGGTAATCTTTTCTTTCAAAGAATGCTTAGCACAATATTTTCCAGGAATGAATATAAAGAATATTATGCTTTCACTCATTAGCTGTGTTAACTTAGCATATTGTATGTAAATCACCATAATAATTGCATTCTCTTCAGACTGAATTAGTTAGGATGAAACTGTAATCAAAATGTTCATAATTGAAAATACAGTATTCTGGGTTGGTTTGAAAAAAAACAGCATGGAACACTGATTGAATCAGAAAATATAGTTCATCACTGAAAACACCTTCTGTAGAAAGACAAGTTCATCCTCTTGATTACACCTTGACACGTTAATTAGTTCCCCAAATTCAGGGCTCAACACCCTCCAATCTGTCACATTTTCTGCTGCTGCCCTTTGTCTGGTGAAGTAAGCTTTTTCCAAGTGCATGGCTGCTCAGATTTTTAAAGGAAAATAGAAAATGGTGAAAAGTGAATTTTGTGTTTCCAGAGCAGATGACATTCTATCATAGTGTTGGCTGTCATCAATCAAAGGGCAAAATAATTTCCAATAAATAGAACATTTAGTGCCAGAGCTCCTGGGAAACAATATGTAAATGATCACATGAATTTCAGACAAGCTGTCACACTAATTCCTCAAGGTCCCTTTTAAAGATGACATACAAACTGAAGAGGTGAGCGTTGCAGTCCATTCTGTGAAGCACTGCTCCACTCTGTGAACTGATGCTCACAGCATTGTTTTTTTGGATGATCATGCCTTCCTATCTGACATGAGTTCCTCTATTAATTTTCCTTTATCAGTTATAACTAGTAGGACAGCTCACACTTATTTTCTCCGAAAAACAAACCACGATAGATTATTTGAACAACACAATTTTAAGTCTGACATATCTCCTATATTCAAGTATTTCAGAAATAAATATAGAAACAAACTTCTATGCAGGTAATGGTTTTCTCTGTGAGGTACACCTCAAAAAAATCCATAGAGATGTTTGAGATAGTAGTATCTACTGGCTTAATTGCCTAATATGTGTGTGTTGGTAAAAAATATTTTTTAAAATTGATTTTAAAACAAATTGCCTAATTGGGTAGAGGCTATTAATACAAAGATACCAATACATTATACATGATGTGAAATCCTGTTGGAAAACTTATACAGCCATGAGGAGCTTGCAAGGAAGGAAGAATTCTATGTGTAACACAAAATCTGTGTTAATCTTCATAGGTCTATGTTTCTATAGAGGGGTAGGTTCAAGCATTTTCTAAAAGATAATCTAGGTGGCTTCTACAGCCAGTAACCACAGCCACCTAGTAAGGCTCTCTCTCTCTCTCTCTCTCTCTCTCTCTCTCTCTCTCTCTCTCTCTCTCTCTCTATATATATATATATATATATATATATATATATATATATTAGATGGCAGTTACTCAGGAACATTTAAGTAATGACAGCAAGACACACTTTGCTTCAGGAGAGGTGAGACCACTGGAGCACGGAAGACCGTCAGAGAGAAGATTCAGGTATACATTAAACTGGATAGTCAAATTAAACTGTGACAGCCATAGACAGGTGCATCCCAGAGAGACTGACACTGAGACAAGCCCAGCTACAGCATAAGCTGGTGGGAAATGAACTCAAATCCTAGATATACAATTGTGGAAGAATATGGATTTTCTTGTTACCAGTCATTTCCTGGAACCGGTTTCTATGCCCTGTCCAGCACTGGACTCAGCCAATATACTAACAACTACACACTTTTTCTCTTTAAACCTGCTGCAAACAACATTTAAAAGTTCAACTGAGCATTGATAAGTTTAATAAATGTTACTTTCTAAAATTAGAAAATACAGAATTCTGCCCTCAATAAAAGTGAGGAGTAATGACAATCTACCATAACTAATTAATCTGAGAATTAATTGTAACAGTAATACCATCAATGACAATTAACTTCTGAATGATTGTTATTCATCAGAGCAGGCAGCTAAACTGTAGACCTTGGGTAATCTCAGTTCAGTCGTCTAACTCAAGAAGGGATGTATTGATACCTATTATTTAAAGAGGAAAACTGAGGCAGCGAGTAAATTACTCTGGTTCACACAGCCTAGGGGAAGTAGAGCTGGAATTCCAAACCAGGTGGGCGGACACTCGGGGAGACTACCTTGAAGTACTTCCAAGAGTTACCTAGCAGCATCCATGCGCATGCGCACATGCTGTGTTCCTCTTACCCCTAGACTTACAACCCGGGTGCCTGTGCTGTTGTGCACAGGCCTTCAGCTAGCTGTCACTGGCAGGCTCTACACAGTTCTGGCGAGCGGGGCAGTATTGATCGCCTTTCTCCCTAGGCTGAGTAAGAGGCTTCTTCCCCACGCATTGCATTGCCATGTACACCTGCTTGTGGTTGGTGGCTAATCTGCACTCGTGCTCACCCTCTCCACCCGATCGCAGGCCACCCACCTAGCTCCCTCTCCTAGCGTTATGCTCCAGTACCTGGACCGTGATGCGCTGTTCCTCCCGCCCCAGATTTTTCACAGGAATTCCTTAACTCTGCCCCTGGCTGAGAAAGTGAGGTTCATAGCAGCCAAAGGGAGTGGGGATGGAGAAAGCCCCAGCCTCTGGGCTCCAATCCCAGTTCTCCAAATTAATCACTCGCTCCCGCTCCCGCTCCCTCCCTATGCACACTTTCACTCAAGGAAGGGGAAAGAGAGAGAAAGAGACAGACGGAGAAAAAGGACGGACAAGAAGAGACACAAAGAGGAAAGGGGACTGTCCATGACTGGCGTCCCCAGCCTCGCTCCCCCACACACCCCCCCTCGCGGGCTACCAGAGAGCCATGGCAACCAGCGCTTCCCCCTCCCCCCCCAAGCCTACCCTCTCGCCCCCACAGCATTCATTCTGTTAAGGTGAAGTACTACGGTGCCTTTATCTTTTCCCTAACCCGGCAGTCCTCAGAACACTCATTCCAGATTGGGGATATTTGGGGAACACCACTGCAACCAAGAATGATTCTCCAGAGACTAGCGGCTAGATAAGGGATTTGGGGCCCGCATGAGAGAATCGGAACCCCCATGACCCAGAGGTGGGTAATGGAGAGAGGTGTAGGACTCGCTCCCCCACTCCCAAATGGCTACAAATTACCGGGGTGGGGGCATGCATCCTCCCCCGATGATAAGGAGGGGGCGGTGGCTATGTAAGAAGAAGCAGGTCAGCAGACCGAAGGTTGAGAGCTTAAGGGTGCAGGGGTCCTAGAAGCCTGTTTACTATGTCCACTGACCTGCAGCTGTCAAAAATCCAGCCCTGGCCACCTGCGGTGGTGCTAGGAAAGGCGGTGCCTCTTCTCAGGTTAGGGAAGAGACCTGGAGCCACTCCCTTTTTAAGCAGGGATGGAGCCCTGAATTGTGCACCATTTCCCTTTCATAAGAGTTGCTCTCTTTTCAAGATCAAGCCCTTGATTTCCCTTCATCTCACTCAATGAATTGGCCAAAAAACAGATTGAGAGAACGCCCCATTTCCAGCAAGGCACGCGCAAATACACACTCACCTGAGCCTCGGACTTCCGATATCTGTCGGGTACCTTCCCTTGGGAAAACTTCTCCTTAAGCTGGCTCGCAGGGGCAAGAGGGACCAACAAGGTCCAGAGCCTCTGGGCGGATCCAGGGGAGTTTCTAGTTGGGTGCTCTTTGCTGATCCACACCCTGGTCTGCCCACAGAGATTCCGTCTGTCCCCTCCTGCTGTTGGCACAGGTCTCCAGAAGGCTGGACCTGTTCGAGCTTGCACCGGTATCCACGCCCTCCTGCCAGAGACTGGTTTGCTCTCCTCCGCTGTCCCCGGGATCTGCTCTGCCACCCCTCACCCACAGGGCTTCTTTTCCCTCCCTTTTACACACTCTCCTTTGGGACAAGAGAGAGTTACAGGCTTTAGAATTTGGTTTTATGAAAAGCAGGGAACAAAGACAAAACTTTGCTTGTCGTTTTCAACATGTCTAAGCCAAAAGAGGCAGGATCACTGCGGGTTCGCTTACCAGCTAGAAACCAAAAATAAACCCCTCCCCTTAGCTCCCTCTCCCACCCTTTTGCATTTGCATTCAGAGTCCATATACAGGCTTCCAGTCTGTTTTACCCTTGCTGCATGGTGGAGGGGTGTGGTGCCTTAAACCTCTTTTTAAAATGCCATGCCTGTTTTACTTCCTCATTTTGGGGGGGGGGGGGTTAATGAGAATCTCAATTTTTTCATTTACAAAAGAGGTATCTCCAAGAGATGTCAAATCAGTGCAGGCATAAATTTAAAGCTATTTTACTGATATCTAATGCACAGTTTGTGCCCTGCTACCATCTGTACTTGACCAGATTGATCAGCAATATTCTTTTATTTTACTCTCTATGCTAAGGAATAAAGCTTTCTCTGCTCACTCCCTGTGCAAAAGCCCTGCTGATGCTTTATCTATCTCTTTTTTACCATCAAACAAGATGTTTGTTTTAGGGATGCACTACAGGGAAGTTACAGACTTAGGCATTCTAATTGATGTGCACACTCCTTCATTTTTCATGGTGATATTTCCCAAAAATGTTCACATAATATTGCTTAAAAAAATCCTGTTGCATGTAAGTGCACTTTGATGGTAATGGAATTACTGACTTCTAACTTTTATTCTTCTGGGGCTGTGAGATTGATCTCACAGTCCTGTTTTGTTCTCCTCTAGGGCACTAAACAATGAGGACATTTATTGCTGTGTGCTATCCTCAGAGCTGGATGCCACTACAGGGACCAACAAGAAGTAAAGGGACTCAAGATTCTGCCTCAAAAGCAGTAGCATCAAATATCTTGAAATGAGTAAATGGACTTTTCCATGTTCATAATTGATAACCCTGGGGCCTCCATGCTGCCAGTTTGTGTGTGGGCACAATTCCTGCTGCCTGTGCTGGCTTATTACAAATGCAAGCGAGGGCAGGATGTGTCCTAGGTTTAAAGTGTGCTATTGGAGTGATTCCTCTGCCTGAGGCATCATTATTCATGGAGCATGTTTTCTAAAGTAGAAACAAAGAAAATTGAAATAAATTTCACCAAGGAAAACACTGAGCTTGTAGGAAACAATTTCCAAGATTTAGGAGCCCCAAGAGATATACAAAGCCAAGTTGGTCTCAAATTTACACTTTTGGGGGTGGCATTTTCTGGGCAGGAAACCCGAGAACTCTGTTTTGGCAAGAGTAACAAAACTTTTAAAGACTCAGCTTTTCCTTCACTGGTATTTGTTTGCTGGAAACATTAAGATCATTATATGGAAATGCAAATTATAGGTAAATAGACTGTGGATAGATGATAGATAGATAAATAGATACAAAGGAAGATAGATGCAAAATAGGTGCCCTAATTTTAAGAAAACAGGGGACAGGGAGAGATGTAATTTCTGGTTTGTTCTGTGTTATCAAACACTTGAGAATCTCAATAAAGATCACATCTTTCTTTTTAATTGAAATGTCTTAAAAGACACAATACCCCAAATTAAAAAAATAAAGTGTCAGTCTTTCATAAGGGTTCTCATTTTACACACACACACACACCTGAGCTTTAGATATAATAAAACTGCACTCACTTTACTGTAGACAACCAAACTTTCAGAAAGAAAAAAGGAAGGAAACATGCTTAAAGGATGAGAGGGGGGAGAGAGGGAAGGAGGGAGGGAGGGAGGGAGGGAAGGAGAGAGGGAGGGAGGGACAAATGGTGAACCAAGAAAAACAAGATTTTTCCCCCATAGATGTGCTCAGTAGATGCAGATGCCTTTAAATATCTGTATTCAAGCATACCTTATTGCAGGAGTTCCATTTAGTATTATAATAAAATCTGGACCCAGATAGTAGGAAAAAGCTGAAATATCAGAGAGACAGGGACCAAGCCACAGCCAATTCCCACCCAGACTCTGTTGGCCTAATGGGGTAGGTCCTGTCTCCTGGAGTCCTCAAACTGATTGGGCTTTCAGGCAAAAGGGAAGAGCAACTTCTTATCTTTCTTTCTTGCCCAGCTAGTTCAATTCCTGGATCAACTTTCCTAATGCTAGGATTAAAGGTGGGTGTCATCAACATTTGCCTCTGTTTGGGCTTGAACTCACAGAGAACCTGCCTCTGAGTGATGGGATTAAGGAGTGGGTCACCACTCCCTGACCTATTTGGCTTGGCTATATGTGTGGCCCTGTCCTCTGATGTTCCAGACTATTTTTATTAAATATACACTATATTACCACAGTACCTCTTAGCCATGATCTGTTCCAGGCTTTCTTTTGGGGGAGGTCATCAACTAACTCCCAAATCATGACATAGAGTCTTATTACTAGTTTTGAAGGACTGGCCTCAGCTTAGACTGGTTTCTTGCTAGCTCTTGTAATTTAACCTGTTTCTCTACATTTATGTTTTGCCTTAAGGCTTCTTCATCTTTCTGTATATCTTACTTTCCTGATGCCCTCATGTCTAGCTTGTAGTTGCCTGGATTTTGGCCCCACGTGTGTTCCGGTCTTTCTCCCTCATTCTCTTTTTCTCTCATTCTTCTCTTTTCTGGAGCCTTTCTTCTCCTACTTAACTCTTTCTGCCTGCCAGCCCCACCTATCCCTCTACTGCCTACCTATTACCCATTCAATTTACCGTGTCTTAAGCAAACAAGGAGAAACAACGGCAATACATCTTTACACAATTAAGCAGCTGCAGCATAAACAAGTGTAGCAATCCGTACTTCCTTAAACAAATGTATCAAAAACAAAGGTAACACACTTTAACAAAGTTAAAACTCTGCCGCATAAACAAATATTTCACAACAATGATCTCTATGCATTACCCCATATTTTTATACAGTAGCAAATGCAGGCATGCTTGCTGACTAAAGCAATAGCATTCAGCAAGTCTGGAACCAGAAGACAGCCTTTATCCAGAGTGAAAGGCTGTGAAAGGTACCTTCTGCTGCTGTTTTGAGCCTCTCTCCTGGCTCCTCTCCTGTCTGACACTTCCACACTCAGCACACACCCCTGATCTATAGGAGATGCTGAGGAAACACTACCTACTCATGAGTGACAGAAATCTGATCACATTAGCTTCAAAAGGTGTAGATTTTCTTTTCCTTGAAGGAGACCCTGCCAATTGAAAACACTACTACTGGACCACAAAGGAGAGGGATTTTTTTTTTTTTTCATAAGCAGAAGCAGAAGGTGAGAGAGATAGGCCAGTGGACTGGAAAAACATAAAAGGTATCAAAAGCTGGGGCATTTTTCTGCTGTTCCTGCTGATTTACTGCCTATCCACTGCCTGAAGCATCATTTGGTATGATTCCCAGGGCTGGGGCTATTGCAAGAGTATTGCCTTTTGGCAAAGCCAAGTAGCTAGTGATAATGGCATCATTCCTAGAAAAATTGTTTAGTGGAAGAGTTGTAGTGTTGGAAATGCACTGCAGTCTAGCAGTTCCCAGAAGCCACAGATCGACTGGGATTTTCTGGCCAACTGCTGTAATAAAAGGAAGGCAGGATGTTCCTCTGAGGAAAAGATCCTTCAAAGGCAACCTTGGAAACACAAAGCAGCCTCCTTCTCCTTAGAAACTAACAAAGCTACAGACCAGAACAGTGACTCGGCAGAACCACAGAAAGCCATATTCCTTTAACTTGTCCTTTTGTTCAGGAACAAAAGGACTTGCATTAAGAATCAAAGGACAATAAGTCTGAGACAAATAAGGTAAAGCTTCCCTGTTTTTTGACATGGGTCATTCATTAATGTGTGTGATTTGGCTCTAGGAACTCATAGAACCAGATATGTTTAATAGATTTTTAAAGGGCCATGTCGTTATATGGCCATTAACAATCTTATCCTTTAGATCTAAGTCAGCAGTAGGTGCTATCATATCTCATACTTTAGGTATACATTGGCTACTTCTGTAAATTAGTAAGATGTTTGACCCTCTAATCAGAAATATCTGACATGGCTAGACTACCATCCTATTTATGGTATGCTCCAAAGTTCTGTGCCATCAAAATTGATCTCAGAGACCTGCAAACTGTCTTATAGAGTAAATTCTTCATTGTTCGAGAGAAGTTCTGGAATTTTTAAAAGATGAAAAATGTATCTACATTCCTCTATTTCCAATTTAATACAAAACATTTTCACCTATAGCTTCCTTTTATATTTGTAGACAGTATGGTTCAGAAATTATTTTTAAACTTGTACAGTAGTCAGTGGCATAGGATATATTGATAAACATCCCCAAATTTCTGGTGTCAGACCACATTAGAATATAGCAAAGCATGTTTAGGGTAGTTATATGTCTCAGTTCTCCTGTAGCAAAGCAAAGAGAAAGAGGAGGAGGCGGAATATGATGGCAGGAATATGGCTAGTCAGCAGAGACAAGCTAAAGAGCTTTACTCTATCATTGTCTTTTATTCTGTTTTACTGATTTAGAAAATGGGTTACAGAACAAATAGATACCAAGTAGATTTGATTAATATAAAGTTTGTAGGAGGCATTCATTGGCTGTTTTCTGATATGTTGTTAGTTTATTCTTAGTTACATAGCCACCCACAAGTTTGGCTTCACGTCTAAATCCTCCCTAAAAAGACATAAAGAAAAACAGACAATTTCAAAATGATTCACTTAAAGATAATATAGGCTTCCTCTTTTGGTTCTTGTTAATGATGGAAGAAGCCTTCTGCCGAGGATGGCAAAAGAGCCCTCATTAACCTAGACTCCCGAACTGTAATAGATCAGAGTCTACTTACTAATATGAAATTTTGAACATCTCTCTTCTTTAAGCCAGTCTTTCAAAGTCCCTTTTATGTAACAGTAGAACTCTAACTTTTATCATAATAACAATTTCAGAAGTAAATCAAGAGTGGACTAGGGTGAGAGAAAATGATTGAAAGGAAGTTAAATCATCCTTGCTTTCTGAGCATGTGAATTACACATAGAAAATCCTAAACATTCCATCAAAAAGCTGAGGGAATTAATCTTAGTAAAGGTTCCATATACAAGGTCAACATTTTAAAATATCATACTTATATGCCAATAATGGACTTTCTGATAAAAAGTAAAGAAAATAATAATCCCTTTCATAACAACCACAAAATACCTTGGTAATAGATCTAACCAAAGAAGGTAAAAATTTCTCCAATAAAAATTCTCAAATGCTGCTGACAGCAATTATAGAGAAGACAGGAAAATCCATGTTCATGGATCAGATGAATCAACACTGTTAAGTTGAGTAAACTTCTTTATATTACTTACGTTTATCAATGTTATTACTAAGTATCAGACAATAAGCACCTTGATGATAAAAGGGCTTATTTTTCCTCATGGCTTAAATCATGTACAGTCCACTATGGCAAGAAGGTTTCATGGTAGAAGTATGAGTTGGCTGGTCATGTTGCAGATGTAGTCAGGAGACAGAAGTGAATGTTGGTACTCAAATGGCTTACTCTCTGCTGATCCCTTAACTCCAAACCAGACTGCCATTCACACTTACTTCTCCCATTAATTAAATGTCTCTGGAAACCCTCTCCCAGATACCTCCAGAGGACCAAGATTGTGTTTCCTACATGATCCCCAAACGTAACAATTTGACAGTGAATATTATTCATCACAGCACTGAAAGCCATCTATAGATTCCATATAATTTCTCCTCAAATATCACTTTTGTCATAGAAACAGGAAATAATCCTAAAATTCACATGGGACCACAAAAGCAATATAGAGCCAAAAAAAAAAACCAACTAAAAAACTGAGGCATCGAAATATCTGACCACAAATCATGCTGTCAAAACTGTAGTAGCCAAACAGCATAAACCAAATGTAGGGAGATTATGCTGTTCCATTGTAAATAATTGTCCCGCCCACTGGTTTAATAAAAAGCACAGATTGGTTGAAGGCAGACAGGAAGTTTGGGCGGGGCTACCAGACTAAGAAAACTCTGGGAACAGGCAGAATAGAGCAGATGGCAGAGAGAAGCCAGAAGAATCATAGGACAACTATGCTGCTCTGAGAAAAGGTACCTAGCTGCATGGCTAAACAGGAGAAGAATCATGGGTTAGATTAAGGGTAAAGAGTTAGCAAGTTATATGCCTGGACCTTAGGCTGATCAGCCTAAAATTAACATAAGCATCTGTGTGTCTCTGAGGATCTGTGGGTCTGTGGGTCTAAACCTTGAGGCTAGGCCCGAAAGTCCGGCCAGAAACCTCATACTACAACCAAACACCATTGCACTGCATAAGGACAGAGAGAGACAAAGTAATGGAATAAAATAGAAGGACCCATAAGTGAACCTTCTTCCACATAGCCAATTAATTCTTGATTAAGGCACCAAGAAAATACTGTATAAATCGATAGTCTATTCAGTAAATAGTATTTGAAAAATTAGATGTTAGCATTCAGAGGAACAAAACTAGCACACACATAATTTAAGGCAAAATAAATTATTTAAATATAAATATAAAGCTCTGAATTTAGTGTAGGAAAACAAAAGGGAACCATTTCAAACTGTATAGGTATAGGTAGAAATAAAAACCCAAAGACAAGGCTTGAACAAACAGAAAAACAGAAAATGAGATTATAATACCAAGAAGCATTTGTACAACAAAAGAGATGATAAACAGAACCAAGACAACATAAAAAAGGTAGAAAATAATTTTCACAACACTGATATAAAAGGATTAATATGTAGAATTGGCATATGCCACCACAACTTTAAACACAAATCAAATAATCCAATTTTAACATGGGCTAAAAACACAAGGCTGGAGGGATTAAAAAAGAGGAAAGAGGTGAATGAAAAAGTCCCACAGACACCTGCTATTTTGTAAATCTATTAAAAAGTTAATTTTAATAACATTGAAAGAAAATTTTAATGGAAGTACCTTGTGTCAATAAATAATGCTTCTCCTAGAGGCCAATGGTTAATAATTTGAAATTCTGATACTAAGTGTCAAATAACTCTCTATGAGTTTTTGGCCAGAGAGGCCCCAATACTACCCAAAACACTAATAGCTATAGTCAATATACTTGGTTGCTCATAGAACTATATCATAATACCTCATTGCTGAAGATACCAGACACTTGGGTTTCCAGACATGGAGAAGTTTAACAGGATCTAAACTACAAGTTTCCTCTTTTTTGACTAGCATAGGTGAAAAAAATGCTATGAAAGCTACTAAAGGAAAAAAATTCATCATTCTTCCAACCCAGCTGTGGACTCCATGAGCTACAATAATGACCTACCTAGCAAGATATGCCTGCCATTGTAATGATGACATGACTATTATGAGGAATGCCAACCATTTTGTGATTGGATTTTTTGAGTACTAGTATTTATCTCTCTTAAGTTTTCTGATTGTAGATGCAATGTGATCAGGCATATCTTGCTTCTGCTAACAAATCTTTCTTTTCTAAATTATAACATTTCCTAAACTATGAGACAGAATAAGCTCACATCTTTAAGTTCCTGGGTGTCATGTATTTACAGATAACAATGATAAGAGTAACCAATACACACAGTATGCTCAATTTAATAGGAAACTTATGCCTTGTGTTGTAAAGCATTGGTCAAGCACCAATGGCTGGGTGTTTCTAGACAATACTCCACTATCATCATTTTACTAAATGGACATGGAGTCCTTATACATTCTAAAAGCTATTTTTACACCAATAGGTTAATGCTACTTACGGCCTTCATCATATGAGCTTTACCGTACCTCAGTGGACATCAGTTAACCATGTAAGAGGCTTACATCAGGTCACAGAGTGGAGAATAAGTAACTGTGGAGTGTACATCTCTACATGGACATTGTATCACCCCCTCAAATGTGCAGTGAACAGCATGGAAGAAGTTATATAACACGAAGAGCTAGAGTTTAGGAAAGAGTCCTGGAAAACAGTGTCTTCAGGATAAGACATAGCCATTCTAGTAGTGAATTCACAGCATCTGTGGTTACAAGCCCATCCCAAGACTGGACCACTACCATTGTATCATGCATGGGCAAGGGAACTATAATTTTCCACATTCACTGAGGGACTTTGGGTTTATGAGTGTGGGAAAAGGATAGTTGCTGGTGCTGAAATAAGCAAGTCAGTGGGGAAAATAAGACATCAGTGTTCCAGAGGGATTATTAGGGGAAAAGGGCTTTTATCTGGAGTACTATGGGGTTCGTGGGCACAATAAAAGGGGAGAATGAAGTGAAAAACACTTTACATAAACACACACACACACACATATGAAGCTGCAAAATGATAAAATATGAGCTAAAGATCTAAATAGATACATTAAAAGAGAACACAGAACAGCTACCAAAAAAATTTGACCAACACATGTGTAAAAAGAAAATGCTGAATATTAATAATCACATCTCCTTGATAATTATCTTGCAAAGGTTAATGGGAATACTGTCAAATGCTGCTGGAGAACACTTACATATTTTTAATGAAATTGTAGATTAATTTATCTACTATGGAATACAATTTAGAGATTCCTAACAATATGACAACAGAATTACTATATTATCCATCATTCCTGCTCCTTGATATATATCCAAATGAAATTGTGACACTACAAACCTTCCATGTACTGCCTTGTTTGTAACAGCATTCATCACAGTATTTAAAGTATGAGCTCACCTTAGATGTTTACTAACAAACATAAGGATAAAGAAATGTGGCATGTATATACACATACATGCATACATATATACAATGGAGTACTATTGAGTTATAAAGAAAAACTGCACCCTGTTATTTCCAGCAACAAAGACACAAATGTTATCATGGTAAGAAAAATAAGCTACACATAAATTCAAATGCTACCTGTGTATATTCACTTGTGGAAAATAATATGTCAATCTAAAGAAAGGCAGACTAGTGATTACTCAGAAGTCCTGAGAGAGACTGAATTAAGTTCAATAAAGGTCACTCAAACATAGTCAGAAGCAATTAATTAGTTTTCTATTTTTCTATAACACAGTAATTATTAATTAAAACAGTTTATGATTTATCTTATGATTATAAATGTACAAAACTTCCGACACAAAGTTTGAAGATAAGGAAGGGCCCCATTATTCTGATTTTAGTCTTAAAACTTACACACTTATAACTTATTAGCACTGTGTACCATATAAGAGTAACAAATATTAAGTCTCAATAGAAATATTTACATTTTTCATGAACCTAGAATTCATCAGAACTTGTTAAAAAGTAATGTCAGTGCTCTATTCTTTATTAGCATATGTTTAACACTTTTAAAATCAATCATTAACCAATAGTACATTTTTATGCAAGGTTTAGGGTTCACAATTCATCATTTTCCTTTTAAAATACACTGATTGGAGACATGTTCATTTGGGTGGTGTGGGGAAGATTATAAGACTTTTTATGTAGCCCTGAACTCAGGTGGTCAGGCTTGCACATTAAAGACTTCACACACCGATAGTTCCTGCCCCAGCTTTAGTTTTGATGCTGTTTTGAGATAAGGTTTTCTGTAGCCTGGCATAGCCTTGAACTCTTGTAATACTCCTGTGTTCACCCATTCTTGGATTACAAACATGCATCACTCTACACAGATCCTTCATCTTTAAATTGCTGTAAGCATTATGTAATGTGCTCATTTTCTTTCTGGCTACTTTTACATTTAATTTTTTTTTATTTTGTGTAATTTTGACCTTGTGCATATTCAGATCTTTCTGAAAGTCTGCTGGGATCCTTACATTTACAAATTTACCAATTTCCACTGCCAGAGGCCCCACAAACTGCTCAAGACATACAACTGTTACTCACATTGAGAGGACCTGGTTTGGCTCCATGCAGGTTCCCCAGCTGTTAGTCCAGAATAAGTGAACTCCCAAGTAGCTCAGATCAGCTGTCTCTGTGGGTTTCCCCATTATGATATTGACCCCTTTGCTCATATATTCTTTCCTGCCTCCCTTAAAATGGACTGGAAGCTCAGCTGATTACTTAACTGTTAATCTCTGCATCTGCTTCCATCGGTTGCTGGATGAAAATTCTATGATGATAATTAGGATGGTCATCAATTGGATTACAGGAGGTCAGTTCGGGAATTCTCTTCATTATTGCTTGGAGTCTTATCTGGGGTCATCCTTGTGGATTCCTGGGAATTTTCTTAGCATCAGGTTTTTCCCTAACCCCCAAATGGCTTTCTCTATCAAGATATCTCTTTGCTCTCCCTCTCTGTCCTTCCCACAACTTCATCAACCCACTCCCATGCTCCCAATTTATTCAGGAGATCTTTCTTATCTATTTCCCCTTCCCAGAGGGACCCATGCATGTCTCTCTTAGGGTCCTTCTTGATACCTAGCTTCTCTGAGGTAGTAGATTGTAGCCTGGTTACCCTTTTGCTTTGTGTCAAATATCCACTTATGTGTGAGTACATACTGTGTTTGTCTTTCTGGGTTTGTGTTACCTCACTCAGGATTCTTTTTTCTAGTTCTATCCGTTTGCCTGAAGATTTCAAGATGTTATATACATACATATATGTGAATATTCATCCCTATTGCACGATCTGGCGTTTTTGGAGTCCATTCCCTATAGAGGTGTATTTTTCTCAGCCTTGAGACCAGGGGAGGGATCCTGCCTCCACTTGATAGGCCAGACTTTGTTGATTCCCCATGGAAGGTCTTACCCTTTCTGAGGAATGGATGGGGTGAGGGGAAGCTGAGGGGTGACCAAGAGGAGGGGAGGGAGGGGAAATTGTGGTTGATATGTATAATAAAAAAAATTAAATAGAAAAAAAACTAAAAACATAACAAAATAACAACAACAAAGAACGAACCCATATACACGTGCTATGTTGGCATCTTTTCTTTGCTCTTTCCCAGAAATCTGCTTCTACATATCTTATTACATTGAGGCTGTGTTTGTTTTGTTCTCTCCTAATTTTCTTTTATTTTTAAGTTTAGGAAATCTTGTAGTATATACTGCCGTTGCGATAACTGGAAATTTTCATTTTTGATAATTTATTTCCATTTAGAATAATCTTTTAATTCTTTCTTTAAAATATTCAACTTCTCTTAATCCTGTTTTAGTGTTTGAACGGTGCTTTTTTTATTCTTCAGGCTTAGTTATACATATGCTTTAAATTTATTTTTGCTAAAACCAATATATAAACCATCTCCCTTCTTTGTTCATTGAATACAGAATACATTATTCTGTTTCTAGCATTTGTTGAGCCATTTTAAATTATTTTTGGTTATTGTAGAGATTCTGGTTACAGTCTCATTAGTTAGGATTAGTTAGGATGTGGTGAATTTGTAGCAAATCTAGTGCCTCAGATACCTAAGTGCTGAGAATCTACACCTGTGCCACTGCACAGTCTTCTTAAGGACATGTTCTTAAATCGCAAACCGATAGAGCATAATACACTAAACTAACTCAAACAACTCTGTTTTTAACAATGAATACATCAGGGTTTTCTTTTTAAAAAGACAAAAACGATTTATGGATTTTTTTTTCAAGGTATCATAGAGAATTGCATTGAAGAATTCAAAACTATATGACATAATGCATGATTCCCACCAAAAATGTAGGTGCAATAGTGTGCATCACTGTTTCCAACACTCCTGGAGGGGAGGACAAAGTATGACTGTGAAGTCAGCAGGTCAGCTCCAGTGGAGCATCCACCAGAGAAGAGAGGCTCTGCCTCCAACAAAGATGGAAAGTGAGCATCCACTTCTGAAGCTGTACTCTGGCCTCAATACATATATATCTGCAGAAACATACACACATACATAAATAAAAAAATGTGAAGGATCACAAGAAAAGCCCAAAGACATCTTTTCATTCATAACTCTCTGTCTAAAGAAACTATTCAAGTACTTAGGGAAAGTAAACCTTTTCGCTTTTAGATCAAACCAAAATTATAACCACCAGAACTACACTATAAGGCACAGTAAAAGTAGCGTTTAAAGCTGAAGGAAATATGCCATGTGGAAACTCAATTACGTTTAAAGGAGAACAGACAGTTGTAATTATGCTGGTAATTTCATAGGCTATATTTCTTTCAGTTTACTTATATAACATATGACTGTTAAAACCAAAAAGATTTTGCTCTTGCTTTCAACAAAACTAAGGAAGTTTCCCAATATCTCTCAAAATGAGCTCTCACATCTACATAAAATATTTTGTATGTGAAGATTTATTATAATGATCCATATTTCCTAAATTGAAATACATCATCTTTACAATGTTAATTTCATCTAGTGTTTTATTATTAGCACAACAACAGAAGCCTGGAGGAATTTTACAGAAAGGTCAGCTCAATTATATACAAGCAAAAATCTTCTTTTCACATCTAAATTCTGCATCACTTCTCTAAAAAGAAAGAGATCATTAAATTATGATTTAGTCACTGGGCTCTTTGCTGATGAGAATGCAAAGCACTTGAGATTTGCATTTGAAAACAAAATGGGACAAATATAGCTGGTGCACTTCAAAATAAAAGGACTTACATTTTGTCTAAATGTGAACACATTGCTTCAGGAACACAGGGTAAGCTTCAACCAAGTACAATGTGAGGATTTTTTCTCACTATTATTCTTAGAAAATTATTTCCGATAGAAACAGCTAGCACTGATTAACTGAAAGATATCTTACAGTGTAATTAAACCATAATCTTGTATATCAGAAATTTATGTACTCTATCTAATGTAAGATATATCTGTAGGATAGTTCATTTTTGTCCTCAAAATGGCACTGAAAAATCAAAGTTAACATTGTTTGGTTGAAGACTGCTGGAGAACCAAATTTAATTACTGTGAATAACAGCAGGAAATGTTTATCTTATGGCACCTTATCCAATATTATATGAATCATTCTTTCAAGCAAAAGTCAGATATAATGGACAGAAAACAATAATGCTGTTTTTTAGTAGTGCATATGTAATGTGGTAGAATAAAGATATGCACAAAAGATCACAGGAAGTGGTGGTGGTCCTTGCCTTTAATCCCTGCGTGTAGGAGTCCATGGTTGAAGGATCGTTAGTAGGAAATCAGCATGGACTACACAGTGAAACCCTGGCTCAAAAGAAAGAGAAGGAAAAAAATGAAGAAAAGGGAAAAAGAAATGAATAAATATATCAAGAATAATTTTAAAAGGAGCAATAATTGGAAAAAGGAAAATAAAGAACACATACTTATACTGATCCATCCTCATTCAGAAAGTACAGTTATCGTATTTTCTTCCTTGAGAAATACTTATCAATAAAATAGAGAAAACACAGATTTTCATTAAGTACTATTCAATTTAAATAAAAGACAACTTAGTATTTTCTTTTACTGTGATACTTCCTAGAAATCTAGCTGTGTTTTAATCACGGTTATCTTACAAAATTCAAGTATAATTAAAATATAAAATGTTTCCCCCAACATATGTTGTGGAACATAAACAGCAAGATGTTAAAATACTTAAAAATCTTCCTGAAATAGTTTTGACTTTGCTAACAAACCTAGTATTTTCAAAACTTTACTTATTAACTCTTTTTCAGATGGCTCAAAAATAAAATTTGGGTGATTATAAATATTTAAATATAATGATGACATCACTTAGTTTGCTGGATGTTGAAGGTGTAGTGGGCAATTACCTTCTCTGAAAGTCTGTAAATAAAGCATGGCATATGTTCCAAACTTGACAAATTACACACATCCATTATAAGATCCCAGAAAGAAAGAATTCCCATGCCAACCTTCAAACTCTCAACAGGAATTTAGTCCAGCTATAACTCCACACCAATGACAGAGCAAACCAACATAAAATGGGCCTTCACCAAAGGGATTGTTTATAGAAGGGTCAGAAGAGGTTTCCCCGTAAAATGCTTTAAGAAGCCCAAGTGTTTTGTTCTGTTTTACATTTAGGCCAATAAACTCTTATCCTTTAAGTTATAGGGTTTTCTCACCATCATGTGATCAAAGATGTTAGGTAAAACAGCCCCATTTAGAAATATTCCAAAAGGAGAAGGTACAATATAAGCACTGGAATAATGACTGTGGTTTTGTTCACATCCTTTAGTAAGTGAAGCGGCCTCCTTGGGAATTGGTGGTTAAATGAAAGTCTAGTCATGAGGAACATCACCAATTGTGTCTCTACATCTGTCAGTAGGCATATTGTTGTGTATTTATCAAAGATAGATGACTTTGTTTTTACTCTAGATTCCCAAGAGATTCAATTGCATGCTATCTTAAAACAGAATAACAACCACCAAAAAAAAAAAAAAAACCTAAACAAAAAAATTTCAAAAACCAAAAACCTGTGTCATCATTAAAGCAACTATGATGGATATTTAATTGAGAGAATAACAATGCTATAACAAGAGAACAACAGTGGTTCCCTAAACTAAGTAAAAGGGGTGGAGACAGAAAAAAAAATGCAAGAAATAACGTACTAAAAACTAAGAAATACCTCATCAAGAAATCAAAGATTTTTATCTTTATTTCACATTTCTTGAGAATTAACCATGCCAGTAAAACGTACATTGAGTGAAATGATAATTCAAACTTATGTAAATTTAAAAGGAAGAAGAAAAATATACAGAGGCACACATCAAACAATTTACAGCTGGGATCCTGAGAAACTAAGGCCCTGCAAGAATTAGCTGAACACACAAGTGAAGGCTGAGGTAAGATTTATTAATTATTCCAATGCTTACATAAATAAAAATATAGCCTGAAATGCCACCTGAATCATCTTCTAATTCAAATGTATATACTTACCTTCACACACACATGTGCACACACACACAAAAGACATTTACTAAACATATTGCTGCCCTCAAAAAAATTTGATTATTTTCTAAATGTTTGGGATAAATGGGTCATTAACATATTTCTAAGTTTTCTGTGTGGTTAAAGTGATTAGGATAAAAGTCACAGAGCTCATCTTAAATACATTCAAGAAACAGTATTCTGTTTCTTACTTGGAGTTGGAGAGATTCACTGCCTCTTAATAGCTCAATCTTAACCAAGTGGTATCCTGTGGAGATTTTCAGTTGGGGCCATAATAGGAATCATTTTCATCTCAAATACAGCTCAGATAACAGTACTGTTTGGAGGCCCACTCAGGCCTTGAATGAAATGGGATGTCACAGAAAGAATATGCTGCTGGTTTACCATGCTAAAACTAATGTTTCAGGGGTGGAAAAAATGCCTTCCAGTTGCAGGTATCAGTCTCTCTAGGTAAAATGCTCTCCCTAAGGGTACCTTTTTCCTCTTAACAAATACATCAATGTAGCGGTCTGATTCTTCTAAATAACCATTTCATTGAGGCCCTTAATAAACACAGGCTTGACATGGTTGCAGACCAAGTTACAAAACAAAACATTTTATTCTGAGAGACAAACTATTATGGACTGATGGATGGCTCCCTAGCCATCATCTTCACAAGACACAATCAGAACCACAAATCCAATGTAAAAATATCAGAGCTGTTTCTATTTCATTTCTCTAACACTGAAGAAACCTGGTGTTATTCACACTGACAGAAGTCAGTAAAGGAATAAAGTCTTTGTTCTAAAAGGATTATAATAAGAATATAACAAAATAAAATCTAGTAAGATAAAACAAAAACTATCACACTGAGGTAGAACAAGCAGAAAGAAAAGCGTCCAAGGGAAAGCACACAAATTAGAGACTCCCTCTTTCCTACACTCGGGAATACAAGAAAATCACTGAACTGGAAGCTATATACAGAAGACCTGGTGTGGTCCTTTGTAGGCTCTGTAAATGCTGCCTTGGGCTCTGTGACTCTACATTTGCTCGTGTTGATTTAGAAGGTCTTACTATCTTGGTGTCCTAATCTCTCATAGCTCTTAAACTGTCTTGTCTCTTCTTCTCTGGAGTTCCCTGAGCCCTGATGGAAGGGATTTGCTATAGACATCCCATTTAGCGCTAGGTGCTCCACGACCTCATAATCTTGATTATCTTACTGGGTCTCTATATTCATTTACATCTGCTACAGGAGAAAGATGTTCTAATGATGGCCGAGACATCCACTAATCTATGAGTATAGCAGAATGTCATTATGGGAAATTTTATTGCTTCTTTTTTCCTTTTGACAAACTGTTTATTAACTTTTGTATCAGTATGAATGTCTTTTTATTACATACTATATATTGGGATTCAGGGATGTGGTAAAGTATCAATGTTGAATTTGAGTATCTAGTCTCCACAAAGTACCTGCAATTCTACCTGTGGATCTGTAATGGTTGACAAGCAGATGACCTCACCACTGGAGCCATTCTATCTTATAACAAAAGCAAGTATATTGACATTGAATTGCAGACATTCATCCTTGGCCATGCCTTTCCATTAGATAGCATCAACATAACCAAAAGACCCCTAGAGGCTACAATAGCAAAGAACTGCCTTACCATCACATTCCCCATTGGAGTTGAATACACCTGCCCTCCTTCTTGAGGGACCCAGCCTGCAATGGTGATTTTTGACATCAGATCTTCTCTGTTTTGGTAACACATCTTCCTAAAAGATTGGAGTCTGTGTGTACTCATGAAGGCTTGTTCAGTTCAATACTGTAGAAACCAAGGAGATAGGTCACAGCACCAGTTACTGCTTTGTTATCAGTGGCTGAGCCTGAGTGGCAGCAGAAGATATAATCATGGAGAGGGCCAACTTGTCAGTCAATGTAGCAATTTAGAATCAATGGGTTGTTCTGAAGTTAATTGCCTTGTTTTCTTGTCAGTCAATTGCCTACTTGGCAATGTAAGATCAAGTGGTTGTTCTGCAGTCTGCTCCTAGAATCCCAAAGCCATCAAATTGCACAAACATGATTGTGGTCTTAGTGGAGATTTCCTGGTTTTCCCAGTCTGAGGTGAGAGCCTCAAGCCCAAAGGTGTGTACAGATCCCACTCTACTGATGCCATTAATACTTTAAAAAACTAATATGAGTAGTGTTTGGTTTTTACTCTAGGTCCCTGGTTATCTAGTTTCTGATTTTTGGTCATCAAGCAAAATCAGTTATGAGTTCTATCTCATGGAGAAGACCTCAACACTAATCAGGTATTAGTTTTTACTCCAAAAACCTTTGTGCTAAAATTGTCCCATCATCTCTTGCAGGCAAGACACCACTGTAGATCAAAGAGTTTGTGGCTGGTTTGGTGTTTTGCATTTCTCTTTTGATATGTAGAGCACCTTCCTGTACTGAAGACACTAGAACATGGGAGTGTTTTTGTAGGGCTCTATGTAGGCACCACCTCAATTATTTATGTTTAATGAGTTATACAGGTAGTTGTCTTCAGCAATGGGAGCTTGATGTCAGTTTGTAGAAAGCTACTCTTGGCCTTTTCCTGGGTTGTTTGGAGATTTCTCTAGGATTCATTTGGCCAACAACTCAATCAGATTTAACCTAATCCTGGTATTGAAAGCTTCATTCTTATATCCACCAAATAGCTAAGATCAAAAAAAATGAGTGATAGTTCATGCTTGCTAGAATGCTAAGTAAGGGGAACACTCACCTATTGCTAATCAGAATGCAAATGTGTACAGCTACTATTATATTTAAAATTAATTCTATTATATTATTCTGCTACTCACATCTGGAAATAATCTCACCAAGAAGATGAGAACTGATCTACCTCAAGACCTAGCTATACCATTCTTTGGTAGATACATTTCATCCTACCACAGAGACACTTGCTCAACCATATTCATTGCTGCTCTATTCATAAGAGGCAGAAACCAGAACCAGACTAGATGTTCCTCAGCAAAAGAATGGATAAAGAAACTGCAGTGCATTTGTACAATAGTGTATTACCTAACTATTAAAATTTTACAGGTGAATGGATGGAACTCAAAAAAAGTCATTCTGAGTTAGCTGTTCTAGACCCAGAAAGACAGATGTAATATGTATTTACTTATATGTGGATATAATCTGTTAAGTCAATGATAACCAAGCTTCAATCCTTATTACCATAGAGGCTAATTATAGAGTAAAGGGTTGGATAGCTGGTATAGATAGACCCAGATAGAATAGAAAAGAGGAATAAAATAGACAGTTGCAGATGGATGGAGAGATTCTGGAAAGGAAAGATCAAGCAGGGATTGATAGGAATACAATGCAGAGAATCCGAGGAGAGACAGCTGAAAGTGAGGGGCATTTGAAGGAGTATGGAAACTAATGTAGTGGAAACTTCCTAAAATATATACATATAAAGGTTATCTAAATACAATTGCCAAACAATGAGGAGTCAGAACCCCATCAGGACATCTGTCACCAAAAGATCAAATTTTGAATCACCATGCTATGCTGCATGCAGAATTATAACCAGTTGATTTTGTACTTCATAGCATTAGGATGACATTGCAGCTACAGTCTGCAGCATTGTCTTGTAATAAAGTACCACACACATTTTAATAAATAAATAAAATAGCTGCCATCTCACTCTACCAGGAAATAAAAATGACAAAATAAAGTTATTTTCCCCAAAATGATGTAATCCATAAATTCCTGACTTTTTGTCATAATAAAAGTAGTTGCATTCCAACAAATGCCTATTTAAAGAAAGTCTCCTTTATACCAAAACTAAGTGCAAAACAAGGCAGTCTCCCTCCATATGTCTCAACTCAGTTCATAACGGGAAGTTATGTAACTGACTGTAATAGTGGTCTGGCAGAGAGCACATAAAGGAATAAAAAAAATCATCCTAGGACTTTTAAACTATTCTAAAATTAATTCTATTATTCTGCTACTCAAAGATCCAAGTAACATCACTATAAACAGGAGGACAACTGTGCATCATCATTTGTTATTAGAGGCATAAAAGAACATAGCCACTGCTAAGGAGACACCTAGAAATATGAAATCAGAGGAAGAGACACAGCTTATTGTAGATTGTTTATGTTGGGGAAGGTTGTTTGATTTTTGGCTTTGTATTTGATCACCATTATTCCAGATATCACACTAATTTCATATAACCTTGAAGTACCAAGGTTGTTTTCAGTTTTTACAAACACTATTAATGATAGTAGTAATATCAATAGCTGGATTTTATTAAAGATTTATATATTTTTTATACTGCTAAGTTCTCCTTGCCTGTTATGTAAAACATTATTCTTGAAAGATTATTTTAAAAGTCTTGCCTATTGTAGGCATACAAAATCTTCCTTCCATCACCTCACCAAACCACTCAGATCATCGTTAAGGATGTATAAAGCAAATGAGTAAAAGTTCAGCCATGAATTTGTGTGAAGAAAAGAGTAATAAAAATCAGGAGAACAGGGCAGGATAGCTCATATCTATAATCACCATAATAGAAAATTGGAGGCATGACGATTACTATGAGTTCCAGACCAACCGGAGCTATGCAGTGAATACCAGGCCAGGCTAAGGAACAAGGTGAGATAGTTGGCTTTTGTTTTAGTATGTATGTATGTATGTATGTATGTATGTATGTATGTATGTATGTATGTATTTGTTTGTTTGTTTGTTTGTTTGTCTGTCTGTCTGTCTGTTTGTTTGTTTATTTATTCTGCCAACTTGACACAACCTAGGCTGTCAAGAAACAGGGAACCTCAACTGAGAAAATGCCTTCACCAAATTCGCTTGTAGGCAGGTCTTTAAGACATTCTCTTCATTAATGATTGAAGAGATGGTTGTGCTGGGAATATAGCTCAAATGGTAACAATCTTGTGCAAGTATGGGAACTAGAGTTGTTCAGCAAAACACACATTAAAAATCTGGGTGTGGTAAATAGATATAACTATAATCCTAGTGCTTGGGAAACAGAGAGGAGAGTCTCTGTGATTCACTCCTCAGCCAACCTAGACTACTTGGTGGTCTCCAGATCAGTTGAGAGATTCACTCTCATGAAAAAAAAAAATAGATGATATCTGAGGAACAACACTTCAAGTTTTCCTCTAGCATGAGCATATGGGCACAGAAGCGTAATTCTGGTACTTAAAACTCATATATGTTCCTACACATCAGCCTGTGGGCGCATATGCACACACAGACACAGAAAGTGTTTCTAACTTTGAATGGTCACAATAAACATATCATCAAATTATAAAATTGCATTCACTAAAGCCACTAAATTTTGAGAAAGAGATCAGAGTTTTGTTTATAATAGTTATAATATATCGAAGGTATGTGTACCTCCCCAAATAAAATTATAGCTATATATATATATATATATATATATATAGAGAGAGAGAGAGAGAGAGAGAGAGAGAGAGAGAGAGAGAGAAAGAGAGAGAGAGAGAGATTGATTGATAGATAGATATATCTCAGTAATTCCAGCATAACTAACAGGTTTAGATATTCTATGGTTCTGTTTTCCCCATTCCTGTGAAAGATAGCACATCACAGACAGCTTAAGCAACAGAAATTTATCATCTTACATTCCTGGGGGTTCATGCCTGCAGTCAAAATACGGGTCATGTGAGTTTGTCTGAGGGCTTTCCCCTCAGCTTAGACACATCTTTTCTCTGTCTTCATAATAGTCGCTGTTCTGTGCCTTAATATAAGATTGTTCTTTTACTAAATTATTTCATTAGGACTCAATCTCATGACCACATTTTAACATGTGTCTTCTTTAAGACCCTATTTGCAAAGACAGCAGCGTTTGAAGATACTGCAGTTAATCATTTCATCTTGAAAACTGGACATCCTAGTTGGAAGCATTCGGCCATATCAACAACAAAGATTCATTTCTTTCTCTTCACTCCCCATCCCCAAATTTAGTGACACCTAGTCTGTGGACACAGTTTTTAGGAGGAGGGGGAAATATGGATTTTAATTATTATTTTCTGGATTTTTCTCATATCTACTTTCCTCTACCTCTAAATGATTCTACCATCCACTTAAAAATTCTGCCCATGTTTCCAAGCTTCTCTCAGTAGAATAAAGACCATAATTTTATACATGCTCTGTCCAAAGGATGAAAGCTGCACTCTACCTCGGGTTTTAAGCAATTGTTCTTTTGTTTCTGAGATATGATCCCCATAGCATAGAATGGCCCCAACCTCAGAGTCCCAAGTCCTGGATTATAAATAGGGACCATAATATCTAGCCTGTACTTTCAGTTTTGTATTTTAATACTTATTGCATTCAAATGTGTCAACAGTTTAGGTGTAGCAGAATACTCTTATGTTATCAGTATCTGGAAGGAAGAATAAGTCAGCAAGATTTCAAAAGGTTAAGGCCAGCTACATGCTACACAACAGTTTAAGGTTAGCTGGGATTACATAGCAAGCCCTTGTCTCAAAACAATAACAATAAACAAACAAACAAACAAACAAACAGTAACTAAAAGTATTTTCCTAACCCCTAGTTGTTTTCCTAACCCGCAGTTTCCAATTACTCCATTATTTTCTCCTTAACACAAGTGCTACCATCTTGAATTGTCTTTGAATCAGCACACTCATTAACTCCACCGTACAATTCAACTGATTTGTAGAGGAATGCTGTTAAATTTTTCTTAAAACCTCTGCCAGGCTCCATTTACACCAGTTGTACTCATCATGTTATTACTAACATAATCACTATATAGTGCTTAAATTAATCTTCACTCTCTAAATCTCTACTACTTCTACTTCTCTCTCTGGTTACAGGTGAAGGCGAATGGATCTTTGACAACTATTTTATTCAAAGTCATAAATAAGAACAGTAACAGAACACACTTACTGAAATCTGTCTTCTCTGATTCAAGTGTTTTGAAATATATGCATGTTCATACAGAAGTTTTTTTATGTGGACACATGGCACTGGTGAGCTTTGATGTATGGGATTCATGCTATGCTGCAAACAGGGGCATGCCATTTCATCAGCTGCCAATACATGTAAAAAAGTTAGGCTCATTTTAGTCTCCACTGTCATTGAGGGTGGGTGTTAGTAGTAAGACTGCTCATTTCAGTTACGAGTAGCCATATACTAGCTTTTCAGCACATGAAATATCTGCTCTATTAAGTGGATAACTCACAAAGAACATGCAAATTAAGGTGAAATGATGACTACTATTACTGTTCATAAGCAGACAACAACATTCCTATATATGCTGATAGATTATTATTTATTTCTAAAAAGAAACAACTATAGAAAATTTTCTCTTGTAGTTTCACTAACAATTTATTTTCTCTTTTCTATGGCACCAGTATTATATGGCTTTCAAACATCTGTTTGTATCATTTTTGCAATGTGAGCAGATGTAAAATACTTGATGTTACAAATTATGTAGATGATCTGTTTGTGATTCATTGATTTTTATATGAATATGCCCCAAATGTAAAATTAGTTTTATCTAAAAGTATATCTGTGAAACACTGGTTGATCCTATTCTACAAATCATAATCACTCATTTCAACCCTAGTGTGGCTCCAAGTGACCTGCTAAGATGACCATCTAGATAACACAGTCATCTTTATTGCAATATATTCAAACAATGTTTTTGTGCGTTATTCTGTTAATTGTCTGAACTGTGAACTCCACTTCTGAAAGAGTTGAGTTTCTAAATCAATATTACTGTTAAAGCTGCATCATTAATTAGTAACACAGAAGGCAATTAGACATGAATCAGCACCTATGTACACAAGGGTTGACTTCATGAAAGACCAATTTTGTGATCAATAAAGTTATAAAAACAATAACAATGAAGATCACAGCAATTGCCCAAATTGATTTTCTTGAAACAACACAACTATATTTGCATATATTCCATTTAAACATTCCCTTTCCTTTTGCTCTTAGCAGTTTTCTAGCAAGAGCTGAAGGCTCAATTCACTGAATTTCTTTTCCCAGTTGTATCCTGGACAGTCTACAAAAGGAAAATTAGCCTCTGGACCCTAAGTGAGAATCTTCCCGTTTCCAATCAACTGTCTTGGTTTGACAGCAATGCATCTGGGCAGAGATGTATGTTGGGTTCTTCGGAACAGAGAAGCACTTACACTGCATTTAGAAGGCATATTGGGGAAGGTAAATGAGGTCTAAATTCAGCTTACACCGTGGAGAAGCAGATAAAGAGTGATTATAGCTATTTGTTCTGATGAAGTTAGTAGCTTGGATCATGACCTCTTGAGAAAAATAAGATGGAGTGTTTGTAATGGATTTTTCTTAATCTAATGGAGAAATGACATTGAATGATGGTTCTTAATTAGCATCCTCTTCTTCACCTGCATTTAGTGTGACACCCTCACATTTGCCTACATCATCTGTGAAATGCAAAACTACGCCTCAAAAGGCATGCTCCTTATTTCTCTTCATAATGAGTGAGTAAGTGTGACAAATTTGAATTGGTTCTGTGTAAATGAAGAAAGAGATGTGGGTTTCCATTGTGCACACATGACACAAGTTTGTATAGCAAGGTCTTAATAATGATAGAAAGTTTCCCCAACCCCACCCCCCCAAATCTAGCTCTTTTATAAAATAAAACTGGTCCTGGGTTTATTATTCATCTTTTCTACAGTATAAAAGACAGCACAGAGAAGAGGAATGGTTGACTGTTTTCAAAGGCTCTGTGTAGCAAAAGTACTGAGCAGCCTATGCATGTTAGTTCATCTTAGCTTTAATGATGCAAGGAATGAGTGCCAGATATAGTTTACTCTTACTTCATAATGAAATAGCCTGGTATCTAACATTCCATTCTGTGAAACACAGAAAAGGAAATGCAATTCTAAAAGTCCTTCTTCAATTAACCTATTGTCTTGATTCTTGCTTGGTGGCTCACATCATCTCTCATTGTGAAGCATTTTAAGTTTCCTTGAATATTTTTATTTGAGTAAAGGCTATTAAAGACCCCAGAAAGGCACTGGTGGCAGCAGGGAGGGGAAAGGGGAGATGGGTTTGCTCTTCTGACCTATGTTCTGAGATAATCTCATATCAGGAATTGAATTCAGCATTCAGAATCCATTCTACTTTCTTATCTTTAAAAACAACCTAAAGCTGGTAATTCAGAAAAGCAGGATAGATTAATGGAAAACCCAGATTCCTGTTTCCTCAGGAGGATAGACTGTAAAAATCCCTTCTGGATCTTGAAAATTAACCATTTCCCAAAACCAACCTTTTATTTTTGCCCTAGGATAACCTGATGAAATTTTCTGGAATCATTTTCTCTATTGGACTAACAGTAATGTGAAACTGAAGAAGCCTGTCAGATCTAAAGCCAATTTCAAAGGCAAGCCAGCTCCTTAGGGAAAAGGCCGTCATGTGAAGGCAAGATTGTGTTAATAGTTAAATCCCATCTTCAAATGCCACCAACTGTCTTAATAGAAAGTGATATAAGGGAGGAGGAAGAAAGGAGAACAAACAACCTGAAGGGGAGTGAGTCAGGATGGAAGAAATAAAAGATTAAAATTAAAAAATAAATTACAAATTGGAGACAGAAGAGAATCTCAGGGATGAGAGAATAAAAAAACAAAACTAAATGTGGGATATACATGGATTAACCTGGTATTCTAAAGCTAGATACACAGGCTTTTACACAAACAATCAAGCATTTTTTATTTTGATTTTTATATAGAAACACTGATTAAGGGACATATCCCAAAATACTTCTCAAACTATACTAGCTAAATACATATAATCCTATATTTTTTGTAACTAATGATATATTTACAATAAAAAGATTATTTTAAATTAGGTAATTATTTACATGATATGTCATTTGTAATATTGTCATATTAGAATGGTTTTAATTTTGAGAAAATTTAGGTGATATTTTCAAGGATGTATTGTTTTTAGCACTAATTGTTAGAAATTATCACTATTATTATATACAGCACATATCCACTATGGATTATAGACTCAAAGCAGTAGCTACTTGGAAAAAGAAATTATAGGCATTATATGAATGTGTATGTTAAATAAAATATTATCAAGATAAGGCATAACATAAATAATATTACTCTTTATTGTAAATAAATTTTATTTAGTTATCTGGTATAATTAAAGTTGACTGAAATGACAATAATGTTTTTATGAAATCTAATCAAAAGAAAGATGCATTATTAACATATAAATGGGTTAACAACAAATCATTTTTATAGCTTTGTTGGGCATAAATCCAACAGAAATTCCAGCAAAAGTATAAAAAAGTCACATAGAAAATATTGTTTACTTATGAAGCCTCCAAACTGCTCACTTGAGCTTCATTTATTCTGAAACTCTAATATAACCAAAAGAAGAAAGAGGCTTATTTTCAGTTGTTTAATGAACCATGTTATAAAATATGTAAAAGACACAACTCATAATTTTATACCAAAAGACCCTATCTATCCTCATGTTAGACTGGAGAGACATTAGGACTTGCAATTAGTCTTTAGTCTCTCTCTCTCCTCTCTCTCTCTCTCTCTCTCTCTCTCTCTCTCTCTCTCTCTCTCTGTGTGTGTATGTGTGTGTATATGTATATGTATGTGTGTGTGGCGTATAAATGTTTGTGTATAAGAATGCTCTTTTGTTTGTACTAAGTGTAAAATATCTGAAACATCTAGTCATTATAATGGTAATGACTTCAGCACTGGTCACTTGAGTCTTCTAATTAGGTGGAACAATAGTAATTATTCCAAATTTTCTGCAATCTCAGTATCATTTATTCTTAATTAATTAAGGTTATGCAAACACAGACAAGATTTAATTTAAAAATTCTCAAGATTGTTCACAAAAGAGAATGGTGTGTGTGTGTGTGTATGTATGTGTGTGTATGAGAGAGAGAAAAGACAGACAGATAGCAGATTAAAATAAAAAGTAATAAATATTTAAAATGGTTACTTTGTGCTGATTAAAGCAGTACTGTAATTTGTATGCTAAGGAAAAGGCATTAAATAAGTATGCAAAGAGGAAAGGAACAATTGTAGAAAGTGGTCACACACCAAAAACAAACGAGAAGGACCAAAGGGTAGTAAATCAGCAGGCAATAAATAAATTATAATTTCAGAACTTCCTACTCTTGAGAACCCTTTATGTGAACCAAGTTGAAAAATGATTAGACTTCTGACACTATTTAGAGAAGTCTAATAATGAAGTCTATTCAAGAAAACACAGCTACAAAATGATTGAGGCTAGATTAAACCTAGGTCATCAAACTCCATAGTGCTTTCTCATGATATTCCCACTTGCTGAATTTAAAAGATAAAGGGAGGAGGGAGAGTGAAGGAGGGAGAGAGACAGAGAGAATTTTCTTCATTTAATTCAGGGAAGAAATTCACCCTGATTTGTTGGAATATTTTTGTCTTCCATATTTAAACATTTTTGCTTAACACTGCGAATTTGAAATTCCAATACCTAAAAGCTAAGAAAAGGTAAATTTAAAGTAACAAATGTGTAGAAGAGATTACTTTCTTTTATTAATTTTCTTTAATTTGAAAACAAAAGCCTTTAAAAGGATAGTAATAAATCAAATTAATGAACTCTTTATTACAGTCCAGGAGATATTTCCTGAGCTAAGAAATCAGTCATATTTCAAAATAAGAATCTATTTTACTAAGTCAGTAGAAATGTTAAGTTCTAGCTTATTTCACAGCTGCTGTTTCAAAAACCAATGGGCCACCTGCCTGATTGTGACACACACCTTTATCTGTCACCATCTGATAAAGATGAACTCCACTTGTATTTCAAAGAGATGACTCAGAGTTTCTTACCTTCGTGCACATCTGATTATTTGACATCAGTTATTACTAATGCTCTGCAACACTGAAGCTGGTAATAATTCAAGGTCCTTTACTTGGCAAATAAAAATTTGAAAAGAGACATATAATGAATTTCAAGAATAAGTTCATACTCATATTAAGACTAATTACCTTATATCTTCACATAGTATCTCAAAAAAGTCTTATAACAGTTGAACAGTTTACATGTTTACAAGACTATATTTCTGAAGTTTGCTTATAAGCAACAAGAATTTGAAAGCTAAAGATTTTATATGTTGGGTACCCTGATGACAAGTGTACCTCCAAATGTGTAGAATGCTATGACACTTTCTGTACTATCTAAAGACTCAAGGATGTGCTAAAATGCTAAACTTCCCAAAGAAGATATACATTGACATGTTTATTATCTGGAGTCCTAGAAATAATCAACATCCTGTGGCTGAATCTTTTACTTTATGCTCTGCTGTCTGGCACTATCTTAGAAAGGTTAACAGAGATTTGTAAAAGTGAAATAATAATGTTACCAGAAAGATTTAGATGCTTTCTACCAACTCATTAAAAAGTCAACTTATAAGCATAGGATAAATATTAAAGTTTCTGTGAAATCCAACTTTGATTTTTCAAAAATAAGTCAACCTAAATAAATTCAGTTTACTTTTATACCTAAAGAACTGACCGTACAAGTGGGAAAATTTGTAGATTAAAAGTGGTCTTAATTTGTATTTTCATTTGGATTTACTCTCAGATGAGTTTTGTTTACAAAAGTGGTGAAGGCTATTTAGTTTAGATAAAAAATGTCATACAGAAAAACACATACATGTCTATGTATGTATGTATGTATGTATGCATACACATATATTGTGAATAGAGATACAAGCATTTGAATGCAGGAAACATTCATAAGTGAATAAACAACTTTTTAGAATATTCTCACAGTTTACTTAATTTTAAATTTCATATATCTTAGACTGAAAATAAAAAATATTAAAATAGGAAACGAATGGATATCCATAAGCAAATGTATATAGAGAGATGTGATTTCAATTGACTTAGTTAGCATGGAGAAACCTCAGCTCTCTACAATGGAGAGATGTTGAAGGGGAGCTGGAGAGAAGTGAGAGATAAAAGGGTTGTAGTCACGGATTATGGAGGTTCAGACTGATATGGGAAACAATGCAACATTAGAGCAGGTGCTGAAGTGTATGTGGTACCACCACATGTTTGCATTTGGGTAATGTGTAGGATGGAAGAGAAGAGAGAGAGAGCTGTCCAGAGATCTAGGGAGCAACAGTAACTATCCACACATGGCTGCTGAATGGTAGCTGAGTGTGATAGGACTATATGTATTAAAGAGAGCACTCAGAGAGAACTGGGAGACACTGAGGTCTTTATCTTCTATGCCCACCTCCTGAACTAAAGGTCCATATCTGGGTGCTAGTTAAAATGGAAGAGGGCCTTACAGAAACAACTATGTAATTTGTGCTTCTACATCTGTCCTTGAGACTACATCTCTGGGAAAGCCCCAGTCTGTAAATTATGTTTTATAAATGAAATAGATGTTTTTTATCTCAAATATGAAATTCATGATAATACCACATAGTCTATTGGAAGGATAGCCATACTGATGAAGCCTTGAAATGTGATTAGAAAAATGGAGATGGTGTCTGAATAACAGTGCATATATTCAGACATTGAATGTGGATCATGTAATAGTTATTTCTCTTTAGTATCATAGTTCTAATAGAAATGCAGTAACAAAAGGGGCATAGAAAATAGTCTTGTCAATAAGGATAGAAAAGTGTCATTTGAGTAAAGAATAGACTCTTCAATAGGGTAGGCTTCTGAGAACTTTCTGGATATGGAAGACTCCAACTGAGTCTGGTTCCAGTGACCCGAGATTCAGTTTATAAATGTCCAATGGTATTTCTTGTTAATTTAATTCCCAGTGACCCATGTGAAAAGAGAAGACAACAAGACCTACCGAACTCTATTACAAGAGCTATAACTTTTCTTTTTCTTCCTTGCTAACCTCAGGCTAGTCCTATATTTGCCTCTCTATTACCAACTGTCCATTCAAATATTTCTTTTGCACCTCTCTTGACCAGAAGTGAAGTAGAGAACAATTCTTTATGTGGCATTAATACTAGTTTAGATGAATGGCACCTGGTGTGATTTATACTGCCGTTCCCAGCCACAGGAGGTAGCAGCCTCTGTGCCCTGACACTGCACTTGTCTTTAAACTGTGTAGTATGGAGGTTTCCTCTATGCCCACAACACTTTCCCTGTTGGTATCTGCAATGTCTTTCCTCCAGCAGGTGCATCTTACATTCCCCTCCCTTTGTCTTTTTATTGATAGTTCTAAGGTTTATCAACATCAACCACCTTTGCATTTTATTGGCCTGGTTTGGAAAATGAGCCTAAGTCCCATAAAATATACTTTTTACTTGCTTGATGGCAAAACTCATCATCCCATTTATAGGAAAATTAGGATGTATAACTCACAAGGAATGCACAAAAACAAGACATTATTATTCAACTGGGTAATCAAATATTGACAGACCCTTTTTTAGTTGTGAAATTTATGGTGGAATCATGTTTAGCCCTTTTAGATAATAGAATAGCTCTTTGTACATGTAGATTGCTTCTATCAAAATGTACCCAATGGCAGCTACTTGGTTTTGGATTAAAAAGCATTATCATTCTGAGTTTATGAAACTTGGACTTGATAAGATAAAACCTGATATAAATATCTAAGTATCGTGTTCTGTCAGTCTTAGGTATGAATAGATGATTTGCATTTTTTCATATAGAGATGTGATATTGATGATAAGGAACATGTGACAATGGTTGAAGATAATAATCTTTTTATTCTGGGTTCACAGACTCTGCCAGAGAGATACAGACAAACAAAAAACTTTAGTCTCTAGGCTTACAGATGTGGAATAGACATACAATACCTTAGCTTACTCAATTGGTGACTGGAATGGCTGCTTTCATAGCCTGGCTTTATAGCAGCACATTTGGGACAGTCAATACTAGTAATCATGCTCTAGCCATTCTTCCATAGATATCCATTGCACTGAACAATAAGAAATGGCAAGATGAGTAAAGTTCAAGTTCCATATCAGCCAGATTGTAAGTCTATTCAATATACATGTTCATAATTCAGATGGCATACATTTGTGTTGAGGAAGAAAACAAAATACAGTCCCTATACAATTACACACACACACACACACACACACAGTCAGTGTGATATATGTAATGAGAAAGGAGGCGAATGCTACCAGAGTGTTCAAAAGAGTCAGAAATTCTAGAGAAACATCCCCTGTGGGAGTAATGCTCATAGAATTGAGCTTATGCAATATGAAATGAAGCCCGTGGCTCACCTGTGTTCCTTAAATGTTTCTTCTTTGGGCATCTGGCTCATCAGCCTGTGTCTCTGCCCTCCTACTACCTATTCTGATTTCCCTGCCTACTTCTTCTATGGTGCCTGCCATGGACCAAAACAGCTCCTTTATTTAAAGATTGATATTCACAACATATAGAGATATTCCCACATCATACATATATACAGTAAAATCTTTTTCACACTCTTATCTCCATTCCACTGAATCCCAATGATTTATCTTTCATTCCCCAGAACAATCCTGATAGTTTTCTTTTCTGAAAGACTGATAAAATAACGGTCTTATTTAAATGTCTGCAAAAGCATTGGGAATTTAATGTAGCAGGAAGTTTCTGGCCCAGACTTTTGGGCCTAACCTCAAGGTCTAGTCCCATAAACCCGCAGACCCGCAGACCCACAGACCCACAGAGACACACAGATGCTTTTAATACTTTTGGGCTGACCAGTCTCAGGCCCAGGCATATAACTTGCTAACTCTTTTCCATGAATCTAATTCATGACTCTTAACCTGTTCAGCCATGAGACTCAATACCTTTTCTCACAGCAACATGGTTGTCCTCTGCTTCTTCTGGCTTCTCTCTGGCGTTCTGCTATGTGTTTCCTGTTCTCAGAGTCTTCTTAGTCTGGTAGCCCCACCCACACTTCCTGCCTGCCTTTGGCCAATCAGCGCTTTTTATTAAACCAGTGGATGGGACAACTCCCACAATTTAATGATCTAGTCTTCATTTGTTAGCTCCTTGGGGACGACTTGCTAGAAAAAGTATATCACTGGGAAAGAACTCAAACCATTTTGAGGTAGCTTCCTGCTTTCTGTTTGTTGTTCAAGATGTGAGTATTTAGCTTCTGCTATTTCTCCCTTAGCCCTACCTTCTAACACAATCCCAAAATATACTCCCTTTTTCCTCTGTAAGTCCCCTTGGTCATATTTTATCATAATAATACAAAAGTGACTAAGACAATAAAAATAAGAGACACTGGAGAAGAAAATCCCTTATAAACTTGCAGAGTTGGCCTCTCAGTTTGTCCTAGGCAAACATAAGCCCTAAGCTAGTATAAGAAGGACTGTACACCTGTACAGTAGTGGAAGGTTTCCCCGTGAATTCTGTACCAACAGTAAACACAGAGAATGAATGCCCCATAAAACTTCAATTAAGTCATAATCTAGATATTTATCTCAAAAACCCTCCTTCTTCTATTCAGCAGTCATGAACTAAACCTTGAAATGTTTGGTGATTCTTCTCACTGATTTCCACTATCCCACTTTACCTCTCACTCAACAGCAGCCAATACTCATGTAGTTCAACCAAAGAGAAGCCTCTCAACTGAAGCCCTTGTTTGTATCCAGGTAGCAGGCAGTCAGGCTCCAGTACTAGGCACAAAAGGGAAGCAGCTGAGATAAAACTTGCAGCTCAGTTTTGAGTCTACCTCCTCTCAAGGAGCTGCTTCTCCACCTCTGAGAACCTTTGCTTTTCTTCTACCATCTACATGATTCAGTCTTCAAAATCATATGAGAGTGAACCTGGCAGCTACTAGCTCAGAATGGGTTGGGTGGTGACTGAGTGGTGTAATGAGATTATCTAACATTGTAAATAATTGTCCTGCCTTCTGGTTTAATAAAACACTGAATGGCCAAACGCAGACAGGAAGTTTGGACAGGACTACCAGACTAAGAAAACTCTGAGGACAGGAAGAACAGAGCAGAAATGTCACAGAGATGCTAGAGATGCCACAGAAGCAGAGGACAAGTATGCTGCTCTGAGAAAAGGTACCGAGCCACATGGCTGAACAGTATAAGAATCATGGGTTAGTTTAAAGGTAAAGGGTTAGCAAGTTATATGCCTGCGCCCCAGGTCAATCATCATAAAATTACTGTAAGCATCTGTGTGTCTTTGTGGGTCTGTGGGTCTGTGGGTCTGCAACGCAAGACTAGGCTAGAAAGTCTTGGCCAGAAACTTAATACAACAGAGTTGCTAGATCCCTAGTTCCCCTGATAAGGTCCACCTGAGCCAGTTAGTAGGTTCCAGGACATTTAAAACCTTCCACAACACTTTCATTAAAATTTGTTACTTTATATGACAACAATAGCTACCTCAATGGCTTCACTGTAAATCTGTTAAAATTGTCCTTTGAGTACATCTCAAAGTGGGTCATATGGCAGTTTTTATTTTTAAGCATATTTTAAAAGATTTATTTTTTATTTATGTGTGTGTGTGAGAGAGAGATAGAGAAAGAGAGAGAGAGAGAGAGAAAGAGAGAGAGAATGGGTGAATGAGAGAAAGAAACAGGGAGATACAGAGACAGACAGACAAATGGACAGAAGGAAAAAGACTGTGTGTCTGTATATGTATACACATATGTGAAAGTGCCCCTTGGAGCTAGAATTATAAGTGATTGTGAGCCACCCAAACTGAGTGCTCAGAACAGAGCTTAGGGCCTCTGGAAGAGCAGCAAATGGTCTTAACTACTGAGGCATTCTTATGCCACATATTCTTTATTCTTTGAAACAGCTCCATATTCCATTTATAGAGATCCCTACATGTTTATTGTTGCTTTTCTCAAAATAGCAAGTAGAGGCATTTGAACCACTCAGAAGTGCTGTCTTTCTGGTACTTACTTTGCTGGATCTCTTGGTTACTTAAAGTTTCCCTCAAATGACCACTCCAGAGCCACAACCACCACTTTTCAGATTTCACAGGCCCTTTTTTTCACCACCTCTATTATCTAGATGTCCACATCAGTTTCCCTATTTTCTTCAAGTCACACATTTCTTTGATTGAAAATAAAGTTTCTTGTACTTGTTGGTTTATTTCATATTTGTCACTTCCTATTATAGTAGAATGTTCTCCAATATTGCAATAAAATAAATGAGACAAACCACCTTAAGAATAAATGAAATGAGTTTTGCTTATAGGTTTGGAGGTACACAGGCAATGGACCATATTGTATAAAAGACTTGTCTTAGTTAGGATTTCATTTGCTGTGAAGAGACACCAGAACCATAGCAAAAGAAAAAGCATATGATCAAACATTTAACTGGCTTACAAATCAGAGTGTCATGGCAGGAAAGGTGCCATGTCAGCACATGGGCAGACATGGTATTGGAGAGGTAGCTGAGAGTTTTACATTCGGAACCCTGGGCAGCAGGAAGCAAATATAAAGGGCCTGGATTCAGCTTCTGAAACCTCAAAGCCCACCCCAGAGATTTTCCTCCAATGAGGCCACACCTCCAAATAGAGCCACTCCCTCTGAGCCTGTGGGGGCCATTTTATCAGACCACCACAGGACCCCTTGCTGGCAACCTAGTAGAGCAATACAGAATATCACATGCCAAAAGAAGCAAGCATGTCTACATATGTGTGTGTTTCTTTCTACATACTCACTCTTTCTTTTAAAACCACTGAAACTCAACTATATGAAGGCTTCCCCCAAATGACCTTATCTAATCTTTTAAAGCATTTTGCAAAGCTCCCACTTCTAAGCATCATGACTGAATTGAGATTTTGACTTTCTAAAACCTCACCATGAGGATTAGCTTTTAACACATGATGACTTGGCAATTTCAACCATATCTGAATGGTAATACTTACTAATATACTTCTTTTCCCTTTTTGCTTTCCAAGTCCTCCATGTTTAGGGAGCTCTTTGACTCCTCATGGGCTTTAGCATGGACTTCTAAAATTCATAGAACAAGGCCATCATTCAAGGCTGCAGCTCAAGAGTCTTAGTGAAGTAATTTATAATCTACTCACAGCTCTCTAGGTTTACTCACCTCTAATGATTGCAATGTTTTCTTCTTTCCAGCACCTCAGATCCTCTGAGCACAGCATCCTCTTTACCTCTCTGCTTGTGTCTTTCTGCAATGTCCTTCCTAGCAGGTTTCAAGGTTGCTTTATACAATTTTGAAAACTATATAGATTGGAAAAGTTATATCAGCAAGGGAAATGTACAACTAATTGCATATGAAACAAACAGGATTAACACTCCTCAGAAAAGACATATTCTGTCATATTTTTATTGTTTTCTCTACTTTCATCATTATTTTTCATTCTCATCTTTATATAGAATTAATGATAGATTCAGGCATGTGGGATGTTTCTAGAATAGGAAAGTAAAATTACAAACACACATTCTCTCACACCCATATATATATATTGTTTGATACAGGATCTTATGTACTCTAAGTTAATTAGGGTGACTTTGAACTTTTGATCCTTCTGTTTCCATTTCCTAAGCACTGGGATTCCAGGTGCATGCCACATGCCCATTTGTGCAAAGACTTGCACCTCTAGCCTATGTCCCACTTTGAAGTCACTGTGTGTGTGTGTGTGTGTGTGTGTGTGTGTGTGTGTGTGTGTGTGTGTGTGTGTGTGTACATTACTTATGTTCACTGGGGATGGTAACTACCTAAATGACACATTAAGCAATGCTGTACTATGAAGCCTGCCTACTCATCAAGTTAGTCTAAATCATGATGTTTTTCTCTAAAAACAAAGCAAAACAACAATAATAACAAAAAAAAACACTCTTGAGGCTCAAGTTGGTTCAGACATTATGTTTTATTCTCTAGTTCTAAGACTGTCCTTCAAGACGCACTTTGTACACTTGTACACTACATTAACACAAAAGATTTCTATATGTTACACATGTGGTTTCTATGTAGTCTTCACTTGGACTTGGGTAATTGGGAGCAGTCTATACATTTTTATTTAATTGTCACCACAGCAGATGATAGCAGATAAAGTCAATCACATATTTGGGATGCCATATTTGCTTATCTTAAGGAACTTATTAACAGGTAGAGAGAGTGTACATGATATATCTAGGGAACAGTTTTAGCACAACTTTTAGAGATCTGTGAGTAAACTATGATGATCCTTAAATAAAACACTAAATTATTGAGATGATACTTGGGGGAAACCGAAGCCAGTGTATTTTTTAGCCATGAAGTGAATTAATAAAGAATAGAGTCAGGATTATGAATCAAAAGGCGATCAATTAAACTAAAGAGGAAGGTCTGAGTGCTTTCCTATAAATGTATTACACTGACAGCTACAGCTCTCAGCTGTTTATATGTGTTTACATGTCTGTTTCACAAGTATACTGTGATAAACTTGAAGCTATAGTAAACATATTAAAATCAGCTTTAAGTTTTTGTTTACACTGACATTCTTACTTTGATTTCAAAACAAATTAGTATGCAAACCTGCATTTTTTAAAAATAAGACACAAAGAAATGGATGAATTGTATGTGGACATAATTAATGGGTACCCCAAAAGCACCCACAACCCTAGACTCCCATGTTTGTACACCAAGGCTAGTTGTTAATACTATTTGTTTATGTTTCTGGTTATAATGGCTAAAGTGACCCAGTTGTAGCCTTCATGCTCTGAATATAAATTCTTCTAGGTTGTCTCATGTTAAAAAAAAAAAAATTTCCTAATCAAAAGGAGAGGCATTAAAAGAATATAGACATGAAGAGCCATTCGCATGGTACTGGGGATGCAAACTCATGGTTTTACCTGCCAAATCAGGACTCTAGTAGGTTCCTTTTCTTAATAAAAAGACAATAACTGAGTAAAATTTACTGAGGTTTGCTCACCAAAGATAACAATTATAATTTTCCTCTGATTTCTAATTATCTGGGGAAATTCTTTAAGAGGGGAACAAAACATTTTAAAAGTTACATGTTTGTAAAAATTACATACCTTATAAAAAATGTTCTATAAATGCCAGGCATAATCATTGATGAATCTTGAGGGTAATATATGACGAAAGTAGTTAGTTTAAGATAAGACTCCATGGATGCCTTTAAAACCATAAAAGAAGCAAGCAAGAATTAACAGGTACAGTAAATTTAAGTGAGGCAAGGGAGCTACACTAATGAGTCCCAGGAACATATTTTATTAGGATTTATGCTCATTCTGCTTGGATCTTTCCAAAGCAAGACTTCCACACTGGAGAATAAGATGTTTAACTGAGATTACACTTTAATAGCCAAAACCACTGGAGCTTTTACATGGAATATTCTGTAAGAGTTCCCTGAATTCAGTGCATATTTTATCATAAAATTAGCTACAATCTGGACCATCTTCCATAATGAATCCAGAAATAAGAGTTATGAACATTAGTCATAAAAACTGAAAGAAAACATAACTGGAAGACACCTCAGACTGCTGGCTTTAAGTGCAAATTTAATCACATTTCATAAACAAAGGAATATCAGAGAAGGTAGCGTTGTGCTCAGCAATAGAAGAGGTTAGTAAGATGGGCTACCATCATGTAGCACAGTATGCAATGAGGAAACCAGAAATGGAATGAAAATGCAAATTGTTCAATACAGCTAGGAAGAGGTGTAAGGTGCTGACTAGGAGAATACATAATGAGAGGACTTAAAGAAAGCTGGAGGGTCAGCAGGGTCTTCCTGAAGTATCTGACTAGTCAATTTCTGAAGACTGGGAAACTAAGACTATATACATATGGGAGCCACTGGTTCTGTGAAATGTTTTACTAAAGGAGAGTTACTTAAGTCAATCGGAAGAGATTTTGGAGATTATCCATTATAAACAAGGATGATGATACCTGAGTTGAGTTAAAAAGAATTGTCTAGTACCAGCAATATTTTTTTTTCTAAATTTTTGGGTGTTTTTACTACATCCCAACCATGGTTTCACCTTTCTGCACTCAATGCCTCCCACCTTGCCCCTCTCCCAGATCCATTCCTCTTCCATTTTCCTTCAGAAAAGAGCAGGTCTCCCAGTGATGTTCACTGAACATGGCACAGCAAGATACAATATGAATAGACACAAACCCTCATATCAAGGTTGAGTAAGGCAGAAGAAAACAGTCCCAAGAGCAGACAAGAAGAGACAGAGATACCCCACTCCCACTGTTGGAGCCCCATCAAAAAATAAAAGCTAGCAACAATAACATATATGAAATATATGAAGAGGACCTAGCTCAGATTCATGCAGACTCCATGATTTCCACTTCATTCTCTGTGAGTTCCTATGAACCCTACTTTGTTGATGTCTGTGTGCCATGTTCTCCTGGAGTTCTCAACCCCATCTGGCTCCTACAATTTTTCCTATCACCTTTATGCAGGAATTTTCAAGCTCCAAGGGTAGGGAGCAGATGGAGATCTCCAATCTCTGTTCTCCCCCTTCTTCTCCTCCTCCTCCACATCCTCCTCCTCCTTCTCCTCCTTCTCTCTCTCTCTCTCTGTCTGTCTCTCTCTGTCTAATATTTGGCTGTTACTATCTATATCTGCTTCCATAAGCTACAGATGAAAGCCTCTCTGGTGATGATTGGGCTTGGCACCAATCTGTGTGTATATAAGAATACCATTACAAATCATTTTATCGATTGTTTTTGTCTGTCATAGGTCTCTGGCTATTAAGTCTTTTGTTCCAGATCATCCAGGCAATGTCTGATTTGGAGTCCCTATCATAGTGTGAGCCTCACATTAGAAACACTCCCAAAAGTTTTGTTTCTCCACTGCCTGAGCACATTTTCCAGGCAGGATAGATTGTAGGTTGAAGGTTTTTTGGCTGGATTACTGCTACATTTATAGCACTGGAAGCCTTGCCTAGTGACAGAGGATGATCAGTTAAGGCTCCAAATCATCCATTGCTAGGAGTCCTCACTAGGATCACCCTTGTAAAATCCTGGGAGTTTCTACTGCTCTTGGTTTCGACATTGCCTTCCTCCCCCATGCCCTCCAATTCCAATCATCTCTCCGCATACTCTTTCCCTCCATTCCCCACATCTGATCCCCTTTGATCCCATTTTCACTTTTCCCCAGTCCACTCTATTTTCCTTTCCTAAGGAAATCCATGTATCAGCAATTTTATAGTGGATACAGCTATAGAAAGTGATTACAGCAGAAAAGCTTAAAGACTTCCTTACTAGGTACTTGCAACCCTGCAATTAGTAGGGTAGATGGTAAAGCATCATTAGCGAACTTGGTGGCAGGATTTTTTTGAAGTCCTCTCTACACAAGTGATAGCTTTATAACAGCAGCTTTCTGCTCTGTGGTTAATACTTTGGTCAGAAGACATTATTACTAGCTAAGCCCTTTATATTTCTACACTGTGAAATCTTATATAGATAAAAATAAAACCTTAGAAAATATAGGACTCTAAAAAATGTAGTCTAGCATGAATCAAAATTATAGAATATGCTATTATAGCTGGGTATAAGCTAAAAATAACAATGGAGTTCACTGAATAAGAGTTTTCAGGAGGAGAAGGCTAAGTAGTGCTTCTCGGGATATATTGATTATAGTGGCAAATACAAAGATATTCTTGCCAAACACCTTTATTGTACACTGAACCAGATGGTATTCTGAAATATCTAAAAATACAAACAAGCTTATTTGTCCAAGCACACACAATTAGTGTGAGAAACAGAATGGAAGCCTGGGAAGTTTTACTCAGAGTAGCATCTCAAAGACCTACTTTGTATGTTGTCAATTTAACATGTTTGTCTTACTTTTTAAAAGTAGCTGATATATAGATAGTAGAAGTAATAGTTTCCTTGGTGGTATTAGAAGTATAAGAGAACCTTGGTATTTGTCTTAGTTACTGGTCTATTGCTGTGAAGAGCCACCATGGCCAAGGAAACTTTTGAAGAAAGCATTTAAAGGAGGCATGGTTATGCTTTCAGAGATAGTTTGTGATCATCATGGAATAGAGCAGCAAGAAGGCAAGCATGATATGAGAACAGACCGAGACTGAGACTGGGGCTGGCATGAGCTTCTAAAATCTCAGAGCCCACCCCCAGTGACACACCTCCTCCAACAAGGCCATACCTCCTACTATTTCCTAAACAGAACACCAACTGGCAACAAAATATTTATATATATATATATATATATATATATATATATATATATATATATATATATATATATATATATATATATATATGAGCCTATGGGGTCATTCTCATTGAAACAACTACAGCATTGAATGAGCAAGTCATTTGAAGAGTGTATTGACATTCTTGACTCCATTATATGCCCGTGTAAGAACCAATGACACCTCCCATCTATTTTCCCCATCCACTCCTCCTCCATTCAGAAAGGGGCAGGCCACCTATAGGAGTCAACAGAGAATGTCATATTGCAGTGAAGTAGGACTGACTGACTACATCAAGGCTGGGCAAGGCATCAATGCATGAGAAGTAGGTTCCAAAAGTCCAGCTCATGCACGAGGAACAAGTCCTGATCCCATTGATAGGGACCCCACAAACAGACCAAACTATACATACTGTCATAAACAAACACACAGAGGGCCTAGGTGGGGCCTATACAGGCTCCCTAACTCTATGTCCAGAATCCATGAGCTCCCATTAGCTCAGATCAGATGTTTCTGTGGGTTTCTCTATAATGACAGTGACACCCCCCACCCACACACATACACACCTCGCATCAACTATTCTTTCTGAGTTTGGCTCAGTGCTTGGTTATGGATGTCTGAATCTGTTTCTATCAGTTACTGGATGAAGGCTCTCTCTTGACAATAAGGGAAGTAACCAATCTGATTACAAGAGCAGGCCAGTTCAGGTACTCTCTCCACTAATGCTGGGAGTCTTATCTGGGGTCATCTTTATGAATTACTGAGAGTTTCCCTGATACCAGGTTTTTCAATAACCCCAAATGACCCCTCTATCAAAATATATCTTTTACTACTCTCCCCCTCCATCTTGCTGCCACCTTGACCAACTAGATCTCTCATGTACCTTCCTCTTATTCTCTCCCCATCCTCTCTCCTCTACATACACCCACCTCCAGTTTACCCAGTAGATTGTCTTTATTTCCCCTTCACAAGGAAACCCATGCGTCCTTCTTAGGGTTCTCATCGTTACTTAGCTTCTCTAGGGCTGTGGACTATAGCCTGGTCATTCTTTGCTTTGCATCTATTATCTTATAAGTAAGTAAATATCGTGTCTGTCTTTCTGATTCAGGATGATTTTTATCTAGTTCCATCCATTTGCCTGCATATTTTATGATTTTGTTGAATATTCTGTGCCTTTGACCTGGATTTTTTCTCCTTTTTTTATTCCTATTATTCTTAAGTTTGGTCTCTTAATGCTGTCCCAGATCCATAAAGATGTTTTGTGTTAAGAATTTTCTAGATTTGACATTTTCTTTGATCAATAAATCTATTTTCTCTATCATATCTTCCATCTCTAGTATTCTGTTGGTGATGCTTGCAACTGTAGTTCCTATTTGCTTCCCTAAATTTCCACTGTCAGAATTCCTTTGATTTATTTTCTTTATTGTTTCTATTTCAATTGTCAAGTCTTGAACCATTTCCTTCCCCTGTACTGAATTTTTGTTTGTTTGGTTTGGTTTTAAGAGGTTTATTGATTTCTTTAAATTTTTGTTTGTCTTTTCCTTAATTTCTTTAGGAGAATTTTTTATTTTCTCCTTAGGGGCCTCTATCATCGTCATATAATTTTTATCAGGTCCTTCTTGTGTTTCAGCTGCACTGGAAAGTTCAGATCTTGCTTTCTTGGGATCACTGGGTCTTGGTGGTGCCAAATTGCTCTTCTGATTTTTGAATTTATTTTTATACTACTATTTACTCATCTATTCTTCCACCTGCTTTGGGTCATGACTGTGACTATATAGTCTGTTTTCCCAACTGGTACAGATTGTGCCTGTGTCTGTTTTTCCAATTGGTGTGGTTTTTACTTGTGCCTATGTAGTCTGCAGGGTTTACAGGGGGTTATGTCAATGGTGAGAATGTTTAGATGTGTGGAGTTGGGTGACAGCGTGGGTCTTGGAGGGACAGAGCTGAGAATATGGCAGGGGCAGTGGTGTGGCCTGGAGGCAGGTTTCTCAAACAATATTGCTCTTCTCCTCACTGCAACATGGTATAGTGCAGCACTATCCTTAATGAAATATTTGAAAATCAAGTGTATTTTCATATGGAAAATATTACTTTACAATATTATTAATTTATCACAAATTTATATAGTCAATAGAAGAGCCTACTCTAGTCCCTCCTCATCTATGTTATGGCTATGAGGTTGTGTTTTTGTAGGACTTCTAAGAGTGGGAAAGGGTGTGTGTCTGACTCTTTTGTATGTTCTCAGCACTCTTTTCTTCTTATTGGGTTGCCTTGTCCAGCATTGTTATGAGGGTTTTCAACTTGTCTTATTGTGTCTTGCTATGTAATATTTGGTTGTTGTGTCTTGAGGCCTGCTTCTTTCTAAAGGTAATCAGAGGAAGAGGCAGAGATCTGGGGGTGGGAGGGGAGTTGGGGGAGCTGAGTTAAGTGGAAGAAGAGAGTCTGTAATTAGGATTTATCATATGAGAGAAAAATATATTTACCATTTAAAAAATTATGAAATAAAAAAACTTAAATAAGCTCATCTGCTATGAGCTTTAAATGTGCATGTAAAGTGGTAGAGAGATGGTTCAGTTAACAGATTGCATATTGAACAGAAATTAGAGCACAGCAGCATGTCTATAACCCCAGCATAAGGGGGTGGGGAGGGCCAGAGATATCCAGATACCTGTCGATCCATGGTTAGCAGGCAAATGGATAAGGAAACGCAAGGTGGTGAGTAACCAAGGAAGACATTCAAAGTTGACTTCTAGTTCACATGTGCATGTATACAAACACAAATACACACACAAACAAACAAAGTTACGCAAACACAGTAAAAAGCACACACATGCCTACATGTATGTGGAGGCAGAAGTAATAAATTTGTTAAAAGGCACAAAATTTAGAGTTAAAAGATGAAAAATTCCTGGAGAATGATTCAATATAATATGAATATATTTACCGTCATTGAACTATACATTTAAGATGGATAATTTGGTCGATTTTATGTTGTATAATTTTATCAAAATCACAATATTTATTTAAAAATTTAAAATGCTGTCACAAAAACATTTACAGAGTAAAAACAAAATAAATATCGTGGTCAATATAAATATAACCTTCACATGCATAAAATGCTTAGGAAAAGAGCAACTGAGGGTGAAAATTATAATATCTTCATGTATTGTGACAGTGATTTCTTTTACTCATCTCTGATTTCTCAGCTCCTAGCATCCACATTACCTGCTCTAAGAAACTTACCTAGAGCTGAAGACTTATAATTGAACAAGTCTCTTGCTCAATATTCTTAGGGGTAAGGCTCTTCATCACTGTAGTAGTGGAGTACATAATGGGGAAAGACTTTGAATTTAGAAATGCTACAAAAAAAAAAAATTCTGTGAATTTATGGCTCTGCTTTTCTTAAGCCCTAAGAAGGGATAAATATAGTTCACAGTTACTTGGTTTTGTATAAAGCTATTTTGTAGTATCAGACAATACTGAGAACAAGTTTTTGCCACAGTGACTTGACTTTGAGGAAAGGACCTATTAAGTGATTCATTACCTTTGCTCAGCCCTTTTCATACAGAAAAGACTAAGTCCAAAACAAATCACAAAGCTAAACACAACCTTGTTGATCAGGCAAGACCTCTTACTGCAGAAGCAAGCCATTTGCATAGAGCCCATGTTTACAATGCAGCTTGCATTTTTGCCAAATCTCAGTTTTCCTTCCCATAAAAAATAGCTCTTCAAACACATTCTATTGTTCTTCTGATAAGTGTATTCTGATATCTGAAGCAGCTGCCAGGAGATTTACAGAGGTATATTTTTCATTATGATGCCTTTTTCCCCACTGATGATTTGTTTCCCTTTTTTTTCCCACACCTACACACACACACACACACACACACACACACACACACACACACACACACACACTCATCAGCAATATAATCACACATAAAAAACTCCGTGCATATGCACCAGATGAGAAGATGTCTGTCAGCGATTTGTTCAAAACTCTTGAAAAAGGCTCTTTCTGAATCACAGCTGTAATATCTGTGTGCTCTCAGGATTAGCTTTGTAAGAAAATCAAGCCTTTCTGTCAACATCATCTGTTTGGATCCACGAATACTACAGGGCATTAGCTACTTCTTGGATGGGGATGCAAAAGGCTGGGAAAGAGAAATGTGCAAGGAGCAGTATTCAAATACTTCTGACAGAAAATATATCCTGTTGATGGTTTGGGAAATTCAGGAAAGAAGCATTTATTTGCCTATGTAGACGGGATTAAAGGAAGCTGTTAAAGGAAACAGCTTTCTGTCAGTCACAGAAAGCCATTGCCACACTTAAGAAAAGGGGGAGAAAGGTTCCTGGAGACCAAAGAGAAACTGTGGGACAGTGGTTGCCTGACAAGGACAGTGAGTGATGTAAGCATGCACACTCCATCAGAAAATGTGGTCAATGCTAGGAGGAACCAAAGAGAAAGGAAACTCCCCTCTCACCCAGTCTGTGTGCTGATTGCCTGGTTATTCCTGCTGTCATCCATCTTCTCTATCAAGGATTCTCACACTCCAGTATGTGCCAGTAACCTGAAAGGCTGATTAGAAGAGATTACTGGTCTCAGCACCAACATTCTGATTTGCTAACCTTGGCAGGGACTCCAGATTCTCTATGACAACAGAAAAATTCTACAGGGTGACAGTAATGATGATGATCTTGATGCTGGCCTAGGGAGTCCATTCTGATATTCTCCAGTCTACAGAAAAGAAATGAGCAAGAAAGACCAGAGCTGTGTGTGGTAAATATTCTCCCTCATCAGACAAATGCAGGAGAGCTAGGAGCCAGGGTAAGATGAGCACTATGAGAGGGATTTTGCCCTTAGGTCAAGTAAGAAGCCCCAGTAAAATGCTGAGTGAAACTGGTATCTTTTGTGTATAGTACCTAGTAACATGGGCCAACCAGATGGCTGAGTAGGTATTTGTGTTTCTCACCCAGCCTATTGACCTAAGTTCAAGACCTGTGATTCATATGGCAAAAGCATAGAAGTGTTTTCAAAGCTGTCCTGAGTGCCATAGGCATTCAGTGGCTAATATATGCACTCACACACATACATAACTAATTAACTAACTAAAATAGGGTTGCTATTATATATATATATATATATATATATATATATATATATATATATATAATAGTGGAAAATAACCTGAATCACCAGTCCCACTAGAAAGACATGATGGGGAAGAAGGCTAAATCCCAGTTCATGAACAGAGCATGAACAGAGGCATTACCTATTCTAAGAATAAGATACATTTCATACAGAAGTACTAAAATAAAAGGGGAAGGACCTTAGACAAGAGGTAACATGAAACAAATTTAAAGGCCCTAGTATGGTATGAAGTTACCCATCATGCTCCACTGTAAGCCACTGTCTGGAGACTTTTCCTGTTTTCCATGTCTGTAAGTCAAGATTGACCCTTGTGAATAGTCTAGAATATTCAACCATTTGGACTTGTAGAAAAATCTACAAAATGGGAACACAAACCCAATCAAAGGCAGAAAGACCATTTTTCTATTTTACTCACATGCATATGTACATACACATATGTAAGTATATATATATATATATATACACACACATATAGTATACTATAATTAGTATACTATATCTATACATAGTGCATAATATATAAAGAAATACACATATAAATATGCCCACACATATACACACACATATTTGTACTTCAAAGATATGCCATCAAAAATGAAGACGGAAAACCCTGAGTATTTAACCCTGGTTGCTAATGATGCAGTTTTAGGATCTACTCCACAGACAATGAGAGCAACAGTCATAGATCTTCCAATTAAAGATGTTTCTGGGTGATTTTTCATTCATAGAAAAATCTAAACAAAACTATTCCTTCTAAATGTGCTCACACGAAGGAGTCCCCTAAAAACATTTTTGACTATATTATTTTCAGAATTTCTGGTTTAATTATAGGCTAGTAGGCCTTTAGAAATTATCACATAAACTTTTGTGGAAATTGTGACTCTAAGCATTAAAAGTAGGGTTTTCTTTTTACGCTCACAACCTAGGCATTATGATGTAAATTTTTCTGTCCACTAGAATGTTAGTTTTTTTTTTTTTTTTTTTTTTTAAAGTAAATAGATTAGTTCTATTTACTAATAAAGACTCAAAAGTCAGATGATGGGGCAAAAAATCTGTTATTTTAGAAAGACTGAGAAGCAACCGGTTGACCTGTCTTTTGGTCTGGGGACCGATCAAGAGACCATCTCTCCAGCCTTCACACACAAAATGACCAGGAACTCCAAGTCCCTCCCTACTCCTTCCTATGTATCTCTCTATCCATCTTTCTGGCTCTTCCATACTAACTCTAGCTAATTGTTGTCAAATAGTTTCTGACTCTTCCCCTGGTCCAAGGTTTATTTTATTAACACAGTCTTGGTTTCACAGTGTTTAGTAGGACACTGATTGGCCAGTAGCCAGGCAGGAAGTATGGGTGGGGCAACCAAACCAAGAATGGTGGGAAGTAAAAGGGCAGAATCAGAGAGTTGCCAGCCAGACACAGAGGGAGCAGGAGATGAATGTGCCATACTAACAAAGATACTGCTGTGTGAGAAAGTATAAATAGAAATATGGGTTAATTTAAATGTAAGAGCTGGCCAATAATAATAAGCCTAAGCTATCGGTCAAGCATTTATAATTCATATTCAGTCTCTCACCTATTTATTTGGGACCAAGTAGTTGGGAGAGAAATGACCAGTTGCAGAAGGTTTTCTGTGTGTTTATTTATATTTTTTTCTTTGTTAATTTATTTATGTTTTTATTTTATTTACTTAATTTTGTTTAGTTTTTTTTTTTTTTTCGAATCTGAAGATTAAATATGGACCCTTCCAGACACACTATTGTACTAAGCTATACCTCTACCCCTCCTTGGTTCTTTTGAATTTTTAGCAAAGGACTTGCTCTGTTAAATAGACTGTCATGAACTCTCTGTAGCCCAGGCAGATATTCCTTGCCTCCATAGTGAATGGAACTCTGTATATGCTATGTCAACTGGTTGATTTTAGTAATGGCCATAGCTGAGGAACTAAAGAGGTATTTCAGTGGCAGAATACTCGTCTAGCATACTTAAGGACCTGGATCCAATTTGAAGCAACTTGCCAAAACGTATACTAGGTGATGACAACCTCAAAATTTCTAACTTATTGGTAAAGGTTACATTTAGATCTAACATACTCTGAATTATAAAGAGCCTTTTCATATTTTAATAAAGAAATTTGCAATTATCTAATTCTCTATGTATCATAATGCAAATAGTAATAAAACAATAGGACAGGTCTATATATACATACTTAATGTTTTGATGAACAATTATTGGTAGGTCTTACTAACTTTAAATAAAATGTATTTCTAATAACAAAGACTAGATACTTCATATTATCCACAAAGATCCTGACTTCTGTATATATCTGTTTACCATATAGGTAGAAAATTGTCAATATTTTGTTGTCTATACACATGAAGCCTAGCCAGCATTTTTTATTTAACATCTTTCTTTGCATATTAAAAATCACAGACTGCCACATGAACACCAAGACATCCACCTGTTCTTGAAATTTCAACAACTTATGATAATATTGAACTATTTTTTTCACAGAAAACAAACTAAAACTTATGGAAAAATACCTTCAATAGACCTCATGATCTCCAGATTATGAGAGAATCCTTCCCATGCCCCGTCTGTTGTACCAAAAGGACTGCTTCATTATCAGATAATCACAAGACTACAGAAAACAGAGAATTTTGTTTCTTCTATTGATTATTTTTTTGATTTTCCAATAGGTCACATTGACTATTTCATTACCTTCTTTCTTATGCTTTCGTTTGCTAGTTATCTTGGCTAATTTTTTTCATTCCAATTAGATGTCCAAGCATGTTTTAGTGTTTTTTTTCATGTATATGTATATGTATATATGTGTAGTGTGTGCACATGTGTTTACATTTGGGCTAGTGTTGTGGGACATTTGTACCCTTTGTGAAGTTATACTGCTGTGATTAGTTTAAGAAAATAGTTGAATGGCCAGTAAGTTAGGCAGGAGGTTTAGGTGGAACTTCCAGGGGGGAGAGAGAGAGAGAGAGAGAGAGAGAGAGAGAGAGAGAGAGAGAGAGAGAGAGAGAGAGAGAATAAGAGATGAAAATAGGTGTGCAGGAGATGCAGACATGCAGGATGTGCAGGAGAAAAGTTAATAGCCACAAATTATGTAGCAAAATGTAGATTAATATCAATAGGTTAATTTAAGTTATAACAGCTAGTGAGAAGCAAACTTAAGCAATAGACTGAGATTTCATAATAAATAAGAAGTCTTCTCATCATTATTTCGGAGCTGGTGGGATAGAAAAAGACTTGTTACAGATTGGTGATTGTGTGTGTTGTGTGTATGTGCGTGTGTGTATGTGTGCGTGTGTGTGTATGTGTGTGTGTGTGTGTGTGTGTGTGTGTGGTATTTGTGTGCATGTTGGGGGAGAGACTTGTGCCTAAAATCTTCTTGATTATTCTTCTTCCTTATTCTTTGAGGTGGGTTCTCTCAATTAAACCCAGGCTTAGCAATAGCACCAGTTTGATGAGCCATCTTGCTCCAAGCTTTCCCTGCCTCATTCAGATGCTGGAATCATACCACAATCACACGGCATTTACATAGGTTTTGGAGATTCCAAGTTGGATTCTCCTGGTAGTGTAGCAAGCATTTTAACCTTTGGACTATTTCCTCAGCCCAATGATACAATTTTTGATGGTATAAGTAATATATAAACTATTCTGAAATCTCATAAAGGAACGATGACAGGGTCAGATAGGCAGAAGACAGTTTGATAAACATTCTCTTGAATCATGACTTAATTATCTGAAAGAGTGGTCATAGGCACTTGTCTTTTACAGTTCCCTGAACTATGTATTTTTCTTCCATTATTCATGAGGGATGTCTTTCAGCATGCTATGAATATCATTTGTTAATAAAGGAACTGTCTTGGTCTATGGCAGGCATCTTAGATGTAGGCAAGAAAATTGGATAACAGATAGAGGAAGGAGGGTGGAGTTAAAAGAGACTTGATACAGCCACCCAAGAAACAAGATGTAAAGAAATAGGTAAGCCATGGGCATGTGGCAAGACAGATTAATGGAAATGGGTTGATTAAAGAGCTAGTTAGCAATACGCCTGAGCCACAGGCCAAAGAACATGTAATTAATACAAGTCATTTGGGGGTGCCTAAGCAGCGGCAAGTGGGTCTGGACCTTTGGCCAGACAGGCCAAAAACCTCTTATTACACATTATGTATATACTGATATGAATGTTTTCCTCTTTATGTGCATATCACTGTATAAATTCCTGTGCACATGTGTGCACATATATATGAAGGTCTAAGGTTGATGTCAGAAATAATCCTCCATATTTCTTATCCTTTATTCATTGGGGGCAGCATCTCTCAGTCAAACCCAGAGCACACACATGTGGCTAGATTTGCTAGTCAGTTTATTCTGTGTTCCACTTCTCAGGCTGTCATTACAGGAGGGGTGTCATGCACACTCAACATTTACAGAGGTTCTTGGTATCCAAACTCCAGCTGTTAAGCTTCTGCAAGTGTTTCAACCACTGATTCACTACCCAGTCCTACTTCTCATGAATTCGAATCATGTCTTAACACTGAACAAATAGTTTTGAGTTGCCCTGAGTCATTGTTTTTCTGCATACTAAAGGTAGGAAATAGACGAACAAACAAAATCATCTCTAAATAAGACAAAATGATTCACATTAATGCTTTTTGGTGGGTATTAGAATTGTATATGTATCTTACATTGTGATAAAGAATTTCCAGGTACTAATTCAATTAATACAATTTTACATCCTTTATTATGATTTCAAGATCACATCTTAATATATTGTTTTCCCATAGTTGAGAGCAAATAATAACAAAAACTTTATTATATATTAGTTTTGTTTGCTCATCTGTGTAACTATGCAAGACAACTTTATTAATAAGAAATAACTGATATAAGAATTGATGAATCACTTTGCTATAGTATAATATAAACCTTAACTGGAGTGATGAGTACTTCTGCATTACAAAGGAAGCTGGAACAGTGAAAATGGGTTAAACATGTGCTTTCTGGCAAATGAAGACATTTGCCCACAAATTCCATACATATTTTAGATAAGATATGATATTACTTTCATTTTGAGACAAATACTGGTATCCATAGGAATAAAATAATTTAAAGAAAGCTTTTTGAAAAAGAGAATTACACACAGAACATTGTATAACACCAGTGTGTTTTGTGGAAACATCTTTAGAAAAATGTTTTGCTTTGTTTTTTAAGTCATTCCTTAATTTGCAATTAATTGGTTTTCAAAAATGATTCCCAAATGTTAATTTTCAGGACTGATAATGAAAGAATGCAATTAACAGCTTAAATCACTGGGGTGGGGAAATTATTAACACACGGAACACATCTAAGTGTTTTCTGAGCTTTCTTCACATGGATAGCAGCAAATGACAAACAGAGCCAGGGGAAGGGTCACTGTGTTTGTGTGTGTATATGCAAGGTCCATAGTGGCAGTATCTTGGAATTTCACAAAACAAAGACAATTATCTAAAAGATTCATTTCCAATAAAAGACATTTTTGTCTTCTTAATGACAACTGTATTCTCGTGTTCTTCTTAGGGCATTTCCATTTTGTTGGCTTACTAACTTACGTTTTTATGTTGGATGCACTTTCTTCTTTGATTTTTCCTTTGTTCTTCTTCTCAAAATACTCGAGCCATAAGCTTAGGTAATGTATGTTTAATATTTTTCTATTATCCACATTTGCCTTTAACATTAGAAATTTTTTTGAGTACTATGTAGACTCTCTTGTATTACCCTAATGCTTAAAATTCTAAGTCATTTACAAGATTCAGATTATTCTTAAAAATACCTCTTCAGCTTCAGACTTATTTTTAAATGAGTGCATGTCATAACTTTTAAAATTACTATCCTCTAATTCTTCATCCTTTAAATTTCATTGATTTGATTATCAACAGTCTTTCTGCCTTAAGACTATACTAGGATTATTAATATCAGTCTACAGTACTTCAGCTTCGAGACTAAATTATGGTCTTTTTTAAAAAAAAAAAAAATGTTTAACTTTATTTTATGTGTATTTGTGTGAAGATGTCAGATCTGAACCAGACAGTTGTGAGCTGCCATATGGGTGCTGGGAATTGAACACCAGGTCCTCTTTAATACAAGCCAGTTCTCTTAGCTTCTGAGCCACCTCTCTAGCACCATGATTATTAATTTCAATCTAGTACAGATCATTCTTTGGTGAATAATTTATATGCTTAATATGATGTGTTATTTTGCCATGTGTAGTGGCACACAACTATATTCCTAACACTTTGGAGATGAAAGGCAGGAGGATCAGACACTTGAGGTTAGCCTTAACTATAAAAACAATCATAATTATAGCATAATTAATCATGATAATGCAGTTTAATTTATATTTGTATAGCCTTTTTTATTTGTGGCAGGTTCTTATGTATCACAGGTTGGTTTTAACCTCACTAAATGAAGCTGAGAATGACCTTGAACTCCTGACCATCCATCCTCTACCATATAGGTGCTGGGATTAGAGATACGAGACATCATGCCTTGTGTGTACAGTCTGGAGGTTGGTCCCAGAACTTTATGCAAGCTGATCAAGCACTCTAGCAACTAAGACACATTCTAAACCCCATATTAAGCTTATTTAAAAAGTGTAATTTATAATTTATTAGTAATCTAATGCTGTATTAAACTATTGCCACCAGTTTGGTATTACAAACAGCTCACATTTATTCCTTCACAATTGCTGGGGGTAAGGAATCCATGCATAGTTCAACTGATTTCTCTCTTTCAGAGTTCCTCATGGATGTGAAAAAGACATTGGCCAAACCTAAGGTCCAAACCCCATTTTCTTCAGTGAAGAATGAGCTTCAATTTTTTCCCACTTCAGAATGTTGGCTAAAAGTCACAATGCAACCCCCTCCACTGGACACTTCAAATAATGGCTGCTGGATTCTCCAAAGCCAATGATGGAATGAAGCTCATAGCAAGATAGGGATAGAAATCCTGCAGAACACAAACATAATAGTGTCATCCGATAACCTTTTCTGGCTCTGTTTGACGATCATAGAATCCAGCCACTTAAGTGAATAAAGAGTAAGGAGATGTGGGTCCTAGAGATTGTCCTGTATTCCCCTCTCCATAGATGGAAACTATGCACAGGAGCTATGATCTTAAAAATATAAAGAAATGTTAGAGAGGGAATGGCCTTGAGAAAGTGTCCATGTTGGCTAGATCACTTTGTCAAGGATGTTAGATAACTAACGTGACCTATGGAAAGTTTGGGAAAGTAAATTCCTACATTATCTTGCCTGTGTGATGTGACTTCCTTAAGTTACTATTGAGAGCACTCTACACCACTCCTTAAATTATATCATCAATGGCGTTCACTGGAAATGGAAAGCTTTATTGTTGCATGAATAAATGAGACTCAAGGATAGATCTCTGAGAAGTCAGAGATATTAGAGAGAATAAACAGCACAGTCAGATCTTACCCAGCTGTCTTCCAGCTTCCTCAGCCTGGCTTCTCTTGGCTTCCTCTCCTTTTGTCTTTCTATGCTACCCTTAAGCCTTAAATACTCTCTGGGTAAGTTAAGGCATGGCCCCACCACTTGTGTGCTTGGGAGCCTAGAATTCCTTCAGTAAACTAAGATGACCTCAACTCAGTTGGGATTAAGGGCGTAGGTCACCACTCCCAGGATACTCCCTGAGCTGGGAATAAAGGTGTGAATCACTACTCTCTGATCCTCCTAGACTGACTGTGGTTAGATCCCTCTTATATCTCTGAAACTTCAGGAGCTTTTATTAAATCCCCACACTTTATTAAAGAGACAATCAGTCAATCAATCCACCAATCAATCTCCCTCACAGAAAATTTTTACAAACTGAGTAGCCATGGCCTTTTCCACTTATGCAAATGAGAACTGCAAAGCACCAATTACTGATTACTCAGTATTGACATATGATTGTATGTTGTAGTTAACTGGTCAAGTCTGGGTAGAAACATTTATCTTGGCAGTGGGAACAATACAATAAGATTGTTGTGTGGTTCTTCCAACAACAAAGTAAACTTGGGGCCTAGCCCTCTCTTTAGTGAACAATAAAATTACCTTCTGAATTCTAGCCTGATCAGATGAACAAGAACCTTCTTACAGGTACAAACTTTTGTTAGGTTCATAGTGTTCCTGCTTTGTGCTTTAAGCAAAGTTCTTAAGAATTGGTCATTAAGAAAAAAAGGAGTCAGTATGATAAAATTTCTACCCTCTGCTACCATTATGCCTCTTTGAAATTTAAACATTTTTGTAAAATTCTACTGTTTTCTTTATTACATTTTAGAGAAGACATTCATGCCAAAATATAAAGATATAGGTATGTAGTTCACAATAGGGAAGCTGTACATATGAATTCACACTGGTTGTGACATTGTATATAAGACCTGTACAAGCTCTAATCAAAGAAAAATTTTAGCATAAACATAGACTAAGTAGTAGATCTAGGTGTATATGTGGTAGGTAAAAGAGTATGAGCAGAATGCAATATATGAGTTCTTCAAAGTATTAATAAAATGTAAAAAATACATAAAAATACAAACTAGTATCTATACAGAAGTGGTCTTAATGGAGTCTGAGATCATGAATCTGACCATTGGTAGTCAATAGTCAGTATTCAGAGAATTATAGTTGAGTTCATTAAATATTTATTATAAACCTAATATATTTTTCTGGAAATTAAGAATGATGGCTTGAAGTAAAAGTCTTGGAGGGCCTAACATCTCTTTTGATAATTATTCTGACCCTGGGCAAATTGCATAATTATCTGTGCCTCAGTTTCATCATCTTTGAAAGTGAGGATAACAATATTACTTCTCAAATTGAGTTGTTTAAAGGATTAAACCAATTAATTATTATTATGCATTTACATGATATGTCCAACAATCTTAATAACTGTTAGCTGTTAGCTTTTTTCATAATATTATACAGTAGAAAAACATTAAATAGAGAGGCAAATTATGGCCTTTGAAAATTAAATAGGATTTATTAAATGGAGGCATTCTTGAACATGTGAGTATAATTAGCTATTATGAATTATGACTTTGCATTTATGTTTTATCAGCACCTTAATAATTTATAAAATATACTGAAGACTAGCCAATTTCCATGTCTAGATTACAATACTGTTTTATTTTTAATAAGAACCTTCAATGGAATCAAAATGTTAAAAAAAAAAAAGGTGGTTTCTCAAATTTTAATAGTAAATGAGTAAGGAATGGGGCCTTGGTTGTCCAGTATAATTAATAAATTATCCCCTTTTGATCCAAAGGCAATGATCACTTTTGGTAAATAATCCACCTGTGGGGATCATTCGGAGATATCAGAGGGATCTATGCAGGCAGTCTAGGAGGATCAGAGAGTGGTGATTCACACCTTTAATCCCAGCTAAGGGAGTATCCTGAGAGTGGTGACTTACACCCTTAATCCAAACTGAGTTCAAGGTCATTTTAGTTTACAGAAGGAGTTCCAGGCTCCCAGGCAGGCAGAGGTGGGGCCACCTCTTAACTGAGAAAAGAGAGTATTTAAGAGAAGAGTAGAAAGACAAGGTTAGAAGAGGCCAAGAGAAGCCAGGCTGAGGGAAGACAGCTGGGTAAGATTTGACTGTGGTGTTTACTCTTTCTAATATCTCCTACTTTCCCAGAGAGCAGGCCCTGAGTTTCTTTTATCTGTGCAACATCCACCTCCAACTTATGTCAAACATTTTACATTAAATTGCAATCATTTGGATTACAGATGTCTGTAGTTTGCAAGCCCTCTCTCGTGTTTCCCCAGCAGCAATATGGAGCTGAATCAGAAAAGAACATGAAGATTTGGAAGAAGCAATTTAAATGTATTAGAAGACATTGTACAAAAGTCCTAGTTTGCATTCATGCTCAGGCTTGAGTTATGCTAATATATTGCCCAGACTCATAAGGCTATTTTCTTCCTTTTCCCCTTCACTGTATATTTGGGAATTTATGGATGAAAAAATTTAAATTGACTGAGAAAGCTTCACAACCCTCTGATTGAGGAGAGTATCTTTCTAGATGCTTTCCAAATCTTCAGTTTCCTAGCCTTTTACAGCACTTTTATTTAACTTGTTCTTTGCACGCTAATGGCATCAAGGACACAGAATGTTGGACACCAATGGCTTTGGACAAATATTTCTGGTAAGAACTGATTATGTATTAGTAGCTTCCAGGAGAAGCCACTTCATCCTCTTTCCCTGCTGTGCCAGTCTTTGTTTTTGAGATAAGGACAAAGCATAGTACAGTTTGTATAACTCTGAAGTCATGCATTTGAGGATGACAGAGGAAGTGTTTGGAATGGCAGAAAGACAAGAGTCATTCCCTCACTCATGACTTCAGACAACAGAAACCTCTGTTGCGGATGAAGGTATTCAATTTAGTGTGTTCCCACCTTACATCTCCTCTTCCCATTGCCTCCTGTTTTAAATGCCCATTAAATCTATTCATCTACTTATTTTGTTATGTGAGCACCTGTGTTTCAGTTACTAGACCAAGACATCCAGCCCATTTCACATACCATTAAACAACAAATATACAACATGATTGTCTAAAACTACAAATTTTACACACACACACACACACACACACACACACACAGACACACACACACACACACCATTTGACAGTACAGTTTACTTGTTCAGTTGGAACGAATAAGATGGAAAATAAATTTGGAAAGAATAATAGAAAACTCATTTTCAATAATGCCATAGCTTCAATATGGTGAAGCAATATAGGATCAGATATGGGATACAGCTGCCTGATACTATATCCTAGGAGCTAGTGCAAGATATTCAGTGTCTTGGTTCTCAATTTTTTTCATCCTTAAAATTTTAAAAATAAAGATATGTATATCATATTAAAATTAAAACAAATAATGAAGCAGTAGTATTCTAATGATTAATAACAACTAGGTGGAAGAAGCATAATTATAATAGGAAATAATCATGAGAGGAGACTATATTTTCTGAAGTCCAGTGACAAATAAAATATATACAATATGAGAAAATTCCTACACATCACAAGTTCTTTTTCATACAATTATTAAGAGCTAAAATAAAACATTTTTCAAGTCAATGTAGATATTTTATTGGCATTCTCAAAGTTGGAGCTACAACCTTTAAGTGATGGAAAATGTGTTATGGAAATGCCCTTAGCTGCATTGATTGAGAGGGAGCTTGCTTTCAAGCATTGTGAGACTTTAATGATTCAGTTCGTTCTAGAAGCACACACTCATTCTGGTAATGTCTATCAAGCATTGCATGCAGACCCTTAGCCAGATTTGCCACCTGCCAGCACACACATGTAGAGAAAGCCTTTTACAATTAGCCCTTTCAGGAGCAATTATGTTGTTAAAACCTTTCTATAAATTTACTTCTGTTTTTATCTCATTAATATCATACTTTCCCAAGGCGTTTTACAGTGAATAAAAGAAACTGCTTCTTGATTTATCTCTAATTTTATTTAAAAAACAAAACAAAAAAATCTAACAATCATAAGATAAACGTACAATGTGAAACATCAGGTAAAAATACTTAACTTATTTTTTTAAGAGTCACGTTGAATATGTTGAAGGATGTCATACTATAATATAATTTAAATATAGATATTTCTTTTGTATAGCTGATGTTCATTGAGCTTTGTGGGGCAAGTAATGAATGTTCTTAAATGAACTTCTTTAATGACCCAGGAATTCTATGAAGTAGGTAACATAATTTAAGGTTTTCTTTCCTGTTTACTTTGAAGTGTGTAGGACTAAATTTGGAACATTGGGGTCTGCCACTGAGTTAGATTTCTGGTCTTCTTTTTGCATTTTAATTTGAAATATTGTCTCACTAATTTTCCTAGAATTAGTTCCTAGAACTAATCCTGTTGCCCAGAAAGAATTTGAACTCGTGATGTTTCCACCTTGGTCTCCCAAATAACTACACTAGAAAGCCCAGAACAATCCTAGTTTTGCAAACAAAATACTGGAGGCATTGAAGGATTATTAATTTAATAATATCTGATTTGTTATAGTGAAGGGCTGGGATGCTTGTGCATTCTAAAGGATGCCTGTAGTTTTCTTCCAGTCTCTCTATTTGCTAAACAAAGTTTATTCCACCACACAAAATAACAGTTAACATTGGTTTTACATTTCTTACTCACTGACTTTTTAGTTGTTGAAATAAACTGAGATACTGTATCAGTTACTTTTCTATTACTATGAAGAAATATTGTGACCAAGACAACTTATAGAAGGAAGTGTTTATTTGGTTCCAGAGGGATCACCCTTTCAGGCATGGTTTTTGGAACAGCCAGCTGGGCACATACATCTTGAACCAAAATCATGAGGCAGTGACATCACACTAGTAATGATGTGAATCTCTAGTCTTTCAAAGTTCACCCCAATGACATATTTCCTCCAACAAAGAAGTTTCCTAAGCCTCCCATATAGTGCCATCAGTTGGGACAATCGATTCAAATGTCCAAGAGTATTGAGAACAGTAATTATTCAAATCACCACAGGTACTGAATGAATAATGTTTGCTTGTTTTGTTAAAAAGAAAAAAAGAAAGAAAAGAAAAGAAAAAAGAAAAAAGTGGGAATTAGGCGTTGGACCCAGGAAATCAGTACACTGCCTCAATTGACAATTATGTGTTCTATTGAGTGGAAAACAGGGCTCAGTTTTAACTGAAAGTTATTTTTCTGCTTTGACAAGCTTTTCTTACAAAGTTGATTTTTCTAGAAAACTCTTGTCTTCCATGTGGTAGACTCTCTAGGATGGCACAAATCAATATGTCTGTGACATTGATACCATCAATAGACTAGCTCTTCTCAACCTGTGGGTCATAATCCTGTGGGCAAACATCTATCTTTGAACATATTTACATTATGATTCATAAAAGTAGACAGAGAAGCTTCCCCAAGCCCCAGACATTAAAGGCACACCAGAGAGATTGTGCTTGCTGACTATGAATGAGGTCCTTTGGCAGCAAAGGGCATTGCTGAGGTAGTCAGTGAACTCTGAACATGAGTTGACAACCATACGGAAGAAATGTATCACTTCTAATTTCCTTATTGCACTATGGCAACAATGTAGGGGCATATCTTTGTTTAAAGGCTGCTGGGCAGTAGCATGGAAGAAAGTCAGCAATTTACCTGTAGACAGTCCAGAAAAGGCTTTCTATTAGTGTAATTAGGCTTTCATTTGTCTGCTTGACTGTTTTTGTAAACTGCAATCCTTTCAAATTTTATTTTGTTTTGGTTTTTTGTACTAGAGATCAAAGCTTTCTTTGTTCTAAATCTGTTCTCTATCACCCAGCTACAGCCACCGGCCTTGCTCCATTTTTCTAAGGATGATACTGTTTCTGTTTTTGTTTTTAGACAGTGTTTAACTCCTGAGTGGCCTAAAACTAGATGTGCAAACCAGACTGGCCTCAAACTCACAAAGATCTAACAGCCTGTATTTCTCTAGTTCTGGGGTCAAATGTGTATGCCAGCACTGGAAAACCTTATTGATTTTGAAAATCTTGTGTATGTGTAGGTATGTTCACATGAGTGCATGTTCCCCAGAGACCAAAGGCAGAATAGAACTGTTAAGCTATCTCTCCTGCCCCATGGTCCAATTTTTGAAAAAGCAAATAAGAAAGTTTCAAGTTTCACACTAGCCTATAATATAACATTATTCATCATATTCTGATTATAGAATCTAAGGAGTCTGGTTACTTTGACAATATCTAAATTGGAATGCATATCATAGATCTTTTACTTTTGGTCTGCATTCATATGTACTATATCATAGATTTTTGCCACCCTAGAGAATTTGTAAGTAACTCAATTATTTCTGTGCTTACTGTATATCTCACAGTGATATATTTACACATTGTACCTTGAGATCTAAATATAATATGAAAACTCAATTGTTTAGAAAATGGAATGCAAGTCTTAAGCATACACCCTTTTTGTATTTGGTTTCAAATATGCTGACTTAATTCTATTTTAGAATAAAATCAGATAACGTTAAAATTCTGTTAATAATATCAAAGTTAACAGAGTTTCCAAAGTGATTAGCCACAAAGAAATTTTAATTAGTTTGATCAAATCTGCCTTTTAAGCAGTTGGGAATTTGGAGATCCAAGAAAATGTTGTCTTTAGGCTGCTTTGTCTGAGGGAAAGCAGGAGTAACTCCCTGCCAGCAAAATACAATTTGTATGCAACTGTGTTCCTCTGGTTATCTCCATCTTCTTGTGTGTGTGTGGGGGGGGGGGGTAGAATCATGGCTCAGGATTACAGTTGAGCTAAGGTAGACAGGATACTGAAATGTGAATAATGGTATGAATGCAGGCAATATAGATTATTAACACTTTATTTTACATAAGCCTCATAAAACAATGGGTTTTGCATAGCTACCAGAAAGGCACAGGCTTATCACGTTACCATGGATCAGTGTGAATTTCCTTTTGCAGGCAGAGTTCTGACTAGGGTTGGGAGCCAAGTTTTTTTCTAACGTGTCCATGTGGGGACTTCATTTCAGACACCTTGGGCTGGAGCAGCATGTAAATTGTCAGGAAAAAATATTGCTAGCCTGAAGCGACCATTGGAGCCAGTTGTACAGCCAAATGTGCAGATTTGGCAAAAAACAGCTGTTTTCCCTGCTCAAGAAATGGCCGTGCTGTGTTCCTGCTAAGCAAATTCAGTCGGCATCACATCAGAGCTTCCTGTACTGAAATACAACCCGGGGCTTTTATAGACATTAAAACAAAGGCTATTCAGTGTATTGTGCAGTTTTGGTCATTGTTTCTTCACCTGTTTCTTAAACATGAGTTCCAAATATTGACGACTGTAAAACACAGTCAACTCCCACGCCCTTGCATTAAAGTATTTAAAAAATGAAGGGGAAGAGAGAGGAATGGGTGAGTAATAAGAGTTGTAGGTCACTTGTTATGTTTCTCAAATACCAGGTACAAAAGTACAGCACTCTTGTGTACTTAGTTCACTGTCATTGCTTTCCTTAGTATTTAGAAAAGCACCAACAGATGCCTGGAATTAAAGGTGTTCTTGTGGGACCCCTAACAGTGGGATTGAGAGGGGATCTCTGACTCTTTTGCCCGCACAAAGAATATTTCTCTTCCTACTGAGTTGCCTTGTCCAACCTTATAGGAAGGGTTGTACACAACCGTATTGTAATTTGTTATTCCATGTTCAGTTGTTATCCCTGGGATACTGACTCTTTTCTGAAGGGAAATGGAGGGGGTTTTGTAGTATGAGGTTTCTGGCCCGGACTTTCTGGCCTAACCTCAAGGTCTAGACCTGCAGACCCGCAGTCCCCCAGTCCCACAGAGACACACAGATGATTCCAATAGTTTTAGGCTGATCAGCCTCAGACCCAGGCATATCATTTGCTAGCTCCCTACCCTTCATCTAACCCATGTCTCTTGTTCAGCCATGCGGCTTGGTACCTTCTTTAGAGCAGCATAGTTGTCCTCGGCTTCCTCTGGCTTCTCTCTGGTGCTCTGTCTGGCATTCTGCTCTCAGACTTTTCCTAGTCTGGTAGCCCCGCCTACACTTCCTGCCTGCCTTTGGCCAATCAGCTCTTTTTATTAAACCAGTGGTTGGGACAATTATTTAAAATGAAACAACACAACCTCCCACAGAGTGGATCTGGGGAAGAGGGGAAGTTGGGGGATTGGGAGGACTGAAGGGAGGACTGAAGGGAGAGAAAAGTGTGCCTGAGATGTATTGTATGAGAGAAACTAAAACATGTTCGGGTGTAAAGTACCAAGAGCTGATTTGTGTTTCTGTCATGGGTTAAAGCAATTACTCTTCAATTGGAAAGGCTTACCGAGTGAACTTAGAATTTTAGGAAAGAAAAAGAAGTTCTCTCCTTACTGTTCTATTGAGAAAATGGCTTTCTGGTTCGACTCCCAGTCATGGCAAAAGACAATTCAAGTGCTTCTTAGAGTGCCGTTAGTTCTTCTTTTTTCATTACTTCTACAATGTGTAAAAATGGTAAGACATAATGGAAATATAAGCACCTGGGGATAGCATTCCTGTCTCAGTGGATATATTGAGGATATGGCTTCATCTGGTTAAGCGTTGGTATAACAAAACACCTGAGGCTTAGTAACACATAAAGAAAGGAGCAGTATTTGGCTCATAACTGTTGTGTCTTTGGGCTACAAGAATCATAATGCTATCCTCCTGATGAAAGACTATTCACGCTGCATCATAAAATGGTTGAGAAGTGGAAAAAACTAGCCATTAAATGAAAGGGATATATGTCCTCAAAGGTGTCCTTACTTTGTACAATCTGTTACTGAGAATTAAATCATCCCTCTGAAATGCAAACTTATCTGTGGGACTAATATTAGTCAATTTGTGAGGATTAAGTCCCATGACCCAACTATCGCTCATCTCTAAAAGACTTTCAGCTGAGTACCAACACCCAGAGGATGAGGTGTCTTTCAGAATAGAAACTTATGGGTAATAAATCACATCCAGAGTGTAGTATTAGGGGTATCTGAAGCAAGCATTCCACAGCACATGATGATAAGTTATGTATGCATATATGTATGTATGTATGTATTGTGTATAAATCATGTATGTACTCAAATATGCATGTGTGCTTGAGAATGTATGTGTGTGTGTGTGTGTGTGTGTGTGTGTGTGTGTACATGTAGAGGCCAGAGGTTAATATGAGCATCTTTCTCAATTTTTCTATACATTACTTTTTGAGATTGGGTCTTTCATAAATCTAGGACTTAAGAATTCAAATGGCTGGCTGGCCACTGAGCCCCAAGGATCCCCCTATCCAGTCTCCCTAGTACTGGTATTATAGGCGTGCACAGCCACACCCAGCCCTCTATATAGGCAATGGAAAATGAACTTGGGTCCTGATATTTATAAAGCAAGCACTTTATCTAATGAGCCTTCTCCCAGGTTCCCACAAAAATACTATATAATCTGAAGGCAAACGTGTATTTTGATATAAGTGATCTAGTATTTACAAAAAGAGCCAATGACTATGTAAACTGTATCTAATGAAGAAGATAGATAAAGGTAGGATGTCTGTATAGTTATGCTTGTCCAAGCACGAAAGTCCTGTACACATGAGAGGATGTGTCTTTACTGCATGTGAATCTTTGTCTTGTGCTCACTGCCCTGCTCTTTGTCTTCTGCCAAATCTTACTAATAAAACCTTGTCATTGTGAAGTTACCATTGCACTGGACTAAGTGTTTCACACGTATTGCCACATTGATACTTTAAAAATGTGCTTCCAGCTAGATACTTCTATTCCTAACATACACAAAATGAAATAAGGGATGGGAGTGCTTAAAAGCTCCCTTTTTTGTTTAGCAAGACTTATATGCAGGCTTGCCTGTGTCCTTTGATTTTCAAACCTGAAGAAATGATATGAAAAAGTGAACCATTTTATTCTGTCTTAATGCCAATGATTATCTCAAAAACAGCCAACAACAGTGTATCTTTGCATTTTATCAATCTAAGCAGTCTGTCTTGCTTCACTGCCCTTGTGACTAATGAGCACTAAGATACTTAAGACACAGCTGTTGTTTTAGTGGACATGAGAACCACTGATTAACATGTTAAAATGTAAATTTCTGACTTCCAAGAAGACCTGCTAGATAAGAACTGTAGGGTACACAATGCATTAATTGACAATTTCACTAACACAATCAGTCAATTCCGATGCAAGTGGATCATGTCCGCACAGGAAAATTCTTTGACTATTTCAGCCAGCCCTCAGAGTTTCGCACACACTGGAAGAGAAATCTCCTCTGCCTGTGTTGTATGAAACAGACCAGGGACAAATTTGTTGCAGCCACTTTAAAGCCAAGCTTATTAGATCAAGGTTTGTACAGTATGTGCCTAAGATCCCACTGTGTGGAAGGGTCCAGAAAGAAGGCTGAAAGTTTGAGGGCAATCTGTGCTGCAAAATAGACTTCGTTTCAAACAACACACAAAAAAAAACCTGGATTTTGGATACTTTAAATCAGTATGTATTTCTTTTTCTCTTTATATTGACATTTTTTAGAAAATATGAACTTGAATGCTGGATTTACAGGTATGTACCACCACCATGACCCTTTTAAATGATTATTTTATACTCATTTCCTGAATAACTACTATGAGTCAAGTGTTTACAGCAGGACTGAAATAAAGAAGAGAATAGAACACGAACCTGCTCAAATAGAGCTTAAGTATAATCATAAAAATCAAACCCAAACAAAACACAGAAATAAAATAAACAAAAATGATGTGAATACTTGGTGGAGAGGGACTTCCCTTGATTGAATAATCAGAAAAGAAAAGAAAAAACCTTTGGAGGTGGTAACCCTGAAGTAGAATTTGAAAAGAGAATCCAATAAAAGAAAGGGCAGAGGGATGCAAAGCAGGAAATGAGCTTCCCATGTAGGATGGGATGTATTTAGTATGTGTGAGGAATGCACCAAGAGAGAGGGGATGGAGAAAAGTCAGCTGGAGACGAGCTGCCAGATTAAATTATCTCAGTGTAAAGAAGGATAGATAGTGGAGAGTTCAGAGCAAAGGAGCTAACCCTGAGTGTCTACCTTTGCTATTCTAGCCTAAATCACAGGTGATTTACTGTGCTGCACAACACTAAGTTTTCATCCTATTACAGAAGGTTGTGAGTTAATTTTTTCTCTGTTTTTCTTACAGATCAGGTTAGTCCACTTTCTTTCACTAATGTTGTGAGGTCAAAAAGCCTTTCTGTATTATTGTTGACTTTGTTCCAATGTTTCCAGAAATCCAATTCTGGATGTTTAGAATTTGAGGATCTTTGCATTGTGCCTGCCATAATGAGTTAATGGGTCACAATTGTAATAATCATCTTTCTGGGATTAACACAAGTCAAGCCTTTTGCCATGTAAATGTCTCTATGGCAACAAAACTCCTTTGACTTTCTCTGACCCATGGAGATGTGACCTTTGAAAGTTTTTTATGCTGATGACTTTGCTGTATACACCTGGGCAGCCACAGCATCAAGTAAAAATAACATTGCCCAAACAAGCTGATAATATGCACTTACTTTGGTAGTCCAGAGTTTTAAGTGTCAAAGCCAATGGCATAACAGACAATACAGATGTAACTAAGACCAATAAGTGCCTTAGAGCCTGACTCCCAACTAAACTTTCTCTGACAGAAACATTCCAGATAATATTTATTTAATTTCCAGTGAGGAATAATAGGCCATGTATGGCAGGAGATAGAGAACTCAGGAGCTGGCTTGATACACATTTTCCATTTTTACTCTGTAATGAACCTTTGCCATTTACACAACGTATTGCTGGGTCTTATGAGGCTTTCCAGCATATTACTAAGGTTGACACTATTGGAAAAATGCCCAACACTTATCTCAATTAGTAGACAAAGAGTAGATTTTGGTTGTTGATTGAATTTATTCTTCCTCTGTTGACTTTACCATTGTCATGTTTCTTCTTCTTGCTACTTTATACTTAGCTTCAAGTTTACTACAGAAACATGAAGGAGATGAACAAGCATACACACAATAAATGTGTTTATCTGTATTTGTAAACTAGCAATTTGTATGCTATGATAGAAAAAAAAATGACTGGTTTTTATTCTTGGTGCCTGATGAGGATATTCTCATTCCCAGGACTTTCCTGATATGTTCTTTGACATTACTTTGGACACACTGGAGTTTACAGACAGCAGATAACCCACATTGGAGATTGATAACCAAAAAGCACAGGTATGACCTTAGAGAGTTGAGATTTTGAGTGTGAGAGAGCTGGAGATGTGTCATATAAGTACTGGGGCTTCTTTATCAGCAATGAATTCATCTGTCCTACCTACATAAATAAGCTCCCATTAAAACCCTAAACACCAAAGCTTGATGGAAATGCCCAGCTCATGAATGTATTGATGTGTCCAGAAAGTGACATGCTCTGATTCCAAAAGGAAATGCATTTTCAAGCCACCTAACAGCACCTCAACATTCCTTCATTTAACTGGTTTTGCATTGTATTTTTCATTATAAAATGTTAGTTAGGCACAGCACTTGCCTGAATTCCATGAGTTATTCTGAAAGAGGGGTATCAGGAAGTTATCAATTTCCTAATCAAATTTTCAAACAAGCAGGTAGGTTGGAGATTCTTCACATTTCACTTGCTTTCAATTTTGACAAACTTGTTGAACGACTTGTCCTTTTACCTATGGTAAATTTGATGCCAGACCCTGGTAGTTAATTCTGGAATTCCATTACAGAAATCTGAATAAAGATATGATAGGTAGTCCGTATATAATTCAGAATTCTTCAGAGAAAAGCTGGAGTGAAACACACAAACATATGATGGGATTTATTATGGGATGGGCTGATGTGGTTACAGATATTGAAAAGTTGTCAGATGTGCCACCTAAAAGCTAGAGATTGAAAAAAGCAGTAGTATCATTCAGGCTCAGTCCCAAGCCCAAGAAAAAAAAATGTAAAATTAATAACATGGCTCCCATATCAAGGCCAAAAGTGTGAGAACCAAGATCACAGATTGCTGGCTTAAGACAGGGGAATTTGGTCTCTTTTAATCTTCTATGGAATGAATTCTATCTGCCCACATTGGTGAACTTGAATGTTCTGTGTTCCATAGTCTAGTCATTAAAATTCTCCCCTCTTACAGGGACGCCTTCATAGACACATCAAGAATAAGATCTTTTTAAAATATCTGGTCATAAAACTAAAAATTGTAGCCTAACAAAAACCTTTCTTCTAAGACAATGCATAGTAGTTAATAGCCAATATTTCACATTACTATTTTATAAAGTTCCCTAGAGAATAGTATATAATGAAGTCTGAATTGACTCCACTGGTAGAAGTGATTTATAGCTAGAGCTTTTTATTTTTTCACTTGTAATCAATTGCTTAATCATTTTGTTGTCTATTAATGTATGTATATGATCTATAAAATGGTATTAAGAGAATATCCGGTGTATAATTATTAAATATATCACTACAATTTCTTTTGATAAGTTATTTCTTTTGATGGTTTAATATGCCCCCTCTATCTATTTCTGTATCTCTCCTGTTTTATCATGTAACCCAGATTGGTCTGGAGCTTGGTAAGCTGCCTAGGCTGAGTTTACAGTCATGATCTTCCTGTCTCAGTGTCCTATTTGTGTATCACCTGGTTGGTTTCAAAGTATCTTACACAGCATAGATTCTGAGAAGACAAATCCTCAGTTGTTGAGGCTATTCTTCCTTTGTAGCTGATAAAAAACTTATAACTTATCATTATAAACATCTCAGAGGGAGACCTGGTCAGATGGAAAGAAGTGCTATAACCATAGGCACGCCATATAAATAGATTTGTCTGCATTCCCATATTTATTCTCTTCCCAGTCTCCATAGCTCCACATCCAGGGGGAAACAAATGCACTTTTGGCACCATGATTGAGGATTTTCAGTCATTTTATAAAACCATTAGTGCTTCACGGAAAATGAAAGGATGGGGGTTAGAACATGAGCTTTTGGCAAGAGGAAGGAATTTGGGATTAACATACATGAATGGGGAAAGAACGGTCAATTATAAGTGATATCCAGGGAAGGACCCTAGCCATTATCTGGAATAAGTTCTCTCTGTATTAGAAGACAATTCTTCTATAAACAAAAACTTGAATTCTTTGGAAATCCACTTGCTCTGATTCCTTCCATCTTTGTTGCTTCAACTCATTTGCATGATTAGTTTAGAGAACAATTTATCATCCCTCTTTTACACATCTGATGTTCTAAAGGTCACCTGGCAAGTCAGAGATGACATTGGCCATATCCTCTGGGGCTCTTTCTAATCACTGCACTTCCTCCCCAATGCTTTGGGTGTCTGGCACATTTGTAATTGACAGAAGGATAACAATGCAATCTGGCTGGCTTCCAAAGCCATTCTGAAAGAGATGGGGTGGTGTGAGGTAGCTAAATTGCCCATAACCATTCCCCAGTCCTCAGAAAGGCAGAATGCAATAGCAGAAAGGGTATACCAATAAAGAAATTCTCTGATGAGGGTCATTGTTTGTCTCTGTAATTTAAAGAAAAAAGACGTATATAATTAACTCTGAAGCTGGATAAGTGGGCTATGTGTAAAAACAGACATGAATGCTTGGAAACTCTATGACTATCTTTAGAAATTCCCAGTCTGCTTCTGCCTTTGACACTCTTCCATTTCAAGAGCACTCTATGCACAGGGAACTATGCTTGCTGATAAAGCAACAGGAGGAATCTTTGATTTCTGAGTAATGCTTAGTCACACTGATCCAGGTGAAAATGCCTCTCTGCAAAATGATGTACTACACTGAAGTGGAGATAATTATATTGATCATCTATGATAGCTGAGGAATGCAGAATAATGGTCTTCTCCCTTTTAAATGTGGACAAAATAAGAAAGGATAATGTTTCTTTAGCAGCAAGTAATAGCAGGTAAAGGTTTAATTGATGTATCATGTGCAAATGTTTATAAATCCTTTGACAACCTTGTATTGACCTGTTAAATTCCTATATACAGATTATGTCATAATGCCAAGTATTTTGTTGTTTTATATAAATTCAAGGTGTTATGATCCCAAAATAGTACTTAAAAAACAACAGGAGGGTCTTTCTAATTGCTAAATGAATAGCTAAGTGTACCCATTTAATTATTGTCCCACAAAATCTGATAAATAGCAGTGCATGGTCTTGCAAGAATAAGAAAACATTTTGTGTTTAAAATTTTTTGTACTAAATGTGGTAGATTAATTAGGTGGTACCAATTATTCATCTTTTTGGGGTAAGGGAGGCATTATGGGATTGATGGACTTTGCTACATCTCTTTATGGTGGTTCTAATTAGAATGTCACTTGTTTTAACCAATATAGTTACTGTTGATGTGTCTACCAACTTCAAAAGAAGTTAGCCATTCTTCTGTGCTCTTGTCTGTCAGTTGCCACCAAGAGAAAGTCATTTCTCTGGGCTATCCCATTGGTCATAGGGGACAGATGAGGGGATGTCAGGAAGATAATTGTTCTGGGGAGCTTGCCAGCCAAGCTAAACTTGAGTAGATTCTTTAGCTATACTTAAATTATATAAGCTATATCTATGAGTCATCATTGTGCTACATTCCTGAATATAGTGATAATTTTCTCTGCAGAAATAGCTAATTGATTTCATGCTAGTGGTACCTGCAGCAGTATAGGTTAATAAAGATTCTGTGGAAGGACTGGAGTTATGGCTCAACAGTTAAGAGAACTTACTTATCTTGCAGAGGATCTGAATTCAGTTCCTAGTACCCAGTTCAGTTAATCCCTTAGCTTCCAAGGGTTTGTACATACCCATGGTGCACATAAACTCACAGACACACATACATACACAAAAAGAAAATGTTTTTTAAAAAGACTCTGGAAATTCTAAATAGATAAACAGGTTAATCCAAGTTACATGGTGCAGATCAGTACTAAATCACATCTCAAACCATCTCTTGGGTTCAATTTTCATTTATTTTAACTTCAAGAGATCGTTCTAGGAACTAGATATAATGGTTTTTATTAAGTGGTAAGCTAAAGTAAGAAACCAATCACTGTACTTCTGACCTTTCACCAGCCTCAACCGTCTTACCTGTGAGTCATGCTGGATGATCCTGAAATGGACTTCTGGCATCTTCTCAACAGTGCTGAGCCCTGTTCCCCAAGGAGTGTTCAGGAATCTAAATCACTGCACATCATACAAAAGTTGCCTGGATCCCTTAGCTTTGAAAATGACAGAGAAAAGAGACAAAAATATGCCTTTACCTCAATTTAAAAATTATCTTGAATTATTATTAGGAGTATTATAGATAAATATATATGCACAGGTTGGCTTCCTATTTGGTGCACGTTTCCTCACTGCTTAGGGCTTGGAAAGTTCTACACAGCGGAAAATATTCATTAAGTTTATACTTGCAAGTAATCTCTGAATGCCACATACAAAGTTTTAGAACTTGCAATCAAATGTGACCTAGCCTACAGAGCTAGGACTCAGTGAAATATTCAAGGAGAAAAGAATTCTTTCAAAAGAGCAGTCGAAAACCACCAGAATCCAAGGTAAGCATGAATATTCTTTACATTCTGCATGGAATGCTTTAGTTTTTAATCCTTGCATTTTGTTTCTACTTCTCTGTACGTTTTACAGGCAGATAGGTACCGTGTTTCTTGTTGAGGTCTTTGGAGATACATTCAAAGACTGAAACCAACAGAATTACTTTGGAATCGTGTAATAAATTTCCTCAGATTCAGCTGAGAAGGCTCCCATGGAAGGCTTTTCATAATCGAGCTCTAGAAAGTGTATGCACCCTGACAGGTAATATTCGTGCACAAAAATTTGACAGTAATGATTTCATTGTTTCAGGTTTTAACTACCACCTATACGCTAGCAACTCTTGGTAGTTTAACCTAGCAGAGGACTCCTGTCTAGGTCTCAGATTCTATATTCAACTTTACATTTGTAAATCTGTGAATGACTGCCCCAAGGCATCGTGGATTAATATAAGCAAATCTGAATCCATTCTCTTTCCCTTTCACTTAGTCTTCTTGGACTCCCTGTCTCAGTTAATCACCTAGCTATCCATCTAGTTACTTAAACTATCATCCATGATACATCTTGATCCATCTTTCTACATTAAACTCTCTATTTGCACAAGGGCCTGTCAATTTGGCCTTGCCAGTGCTTTTTAAATGTGTGTCTGCATTTATAATTCCTGTTTTCCCAAGATCTCTCACCTAAAGGTAACTCTTCCAGGGAATGTAGCCGTCAGATTCTTTAAGTAAAATTTAGCTAGAGCATTGTCTCAAATAAGATGTTTTTCAGGATTGGACTTGCTAAGATTCTAACATCTTAGCCTGGACTTGTGCATATCCTGTATAGGAAGGACTCCCAGACTATGCAAGCTCTTTTATTTTTTTTGCTTCACTCCTGTCTAGTTTTATAACCTTGAGTAAGTTTCTCAGCACCCCTAAGTCTTAGGTTCCTCTTCGCTAAAGTGAGACTAACAAGTATTCTGCCTCTGCGATTGCTAAAAGACTAAGTATAGAAAACTACATAGGGTACTTCCCCATGGAGAATTAGCAAGCTTTGTACTCTTCCCAGATCTGCTCCATTATTTTGCTTTGGATAGTTAGATGCACCTGTTCATTCCCTACAGCACCATGTTGCTATTTCTTGCTACTTTATGTCTTTTTAAAGGTTGCTTCCTTTTGTCATACTGCAGGGTACACTAGAGAGATTGAATCTAGAGCAAAGTTCTGTTTTGGATTGTTTTCAGAATGCTGGGGGCTGGCCATATGGGCAGTGGATGTGAAGGCATGTCATGGGCTTGTCCAAGATGACTAGGACACTGAGGAATTTACCAAGATGAAAAGAGAAGATGTTTTGCAACAAAACATCTTTGCTGCAAGGTCTTGATACAGAGCATGTGTCGGATCATTGCTGACATTTCTTATTAGACCACTGGCTTATCTATAATGACTCAGTATTGTTTTTAGTTTTGTTCTCTGTGTGTGTGAGGCAGAGAACATGTGTGTTAGGAGGTGCATGGGTTGCCCATAAAGATGCCAGAGGCCAATGTTCACTACCTTCCTCTTCCCCCCCACCCCACCAGACATGGTCTCCAGTACACAGAACTCACAGATTCCACTATGCTGGCTACTACTGAGACCCAAGAATGTTCCTGTCCCCACCTCTCCAACTGTGGGATAACAAGAGCATCTGTCCATGCTTGGCTCTTTATATGGGTACTGCAGATTGAATGTAGGTCTTTATGCCTGCGAAGATGTTAGCATTTTTTTTTATCTAAACTTAAAATTATATGATATTTGTATATGCCTCAGGAAAGCTAAACCCCACAATAACACAGTATTATCATATGGACTAATATATATGTAGTATATTTTGAAATGACTACACAAATGATCCTTTATATTCAGCCTGTATAAGACAAAGATCCTTGAGAAAGCATGGCTTTCTTCCTCTTCCCTATCCTATCCTATCCTGAGTATTTGGTGTTCGACGTGCTTTCTTTCTCTTAAGTTTCTTCTCATGGTTTTCTATCTACAGGTTCTTCTAATTATTTTACTTTCTGAGCTGGTAGGTTTCTATTGTCAGTTTGGTACAACCTAGAGTCACTTGGGGGAAAGTAGCCTAAATTAGGAAATTGCCCGAATCACATTTGCCTATAGCCATGTCTATGTGAAATTTATCTAGACTAACAAATGATGTGGGAGAAACCAGCCTACTGTAAGTGGCACTTTCCCTTGACAAGTAGCCCTCGAAACCATACATGCACACATACATACATTCATATATGTGTGTGTATGTATGTGTGTTTGTACATAAATGTATTCATATATGTGTGTATTAGTGTATATATGTATGTATGTGTATATATACAAATATGTGTGTATATACATATATATGCGTGTGTACATATACATATACACAAACATATGCATATGTATATATATATATATGGTAGCTGAACTAGCTGAACATGAGTTATAGAATAAGCCAGTAAGCAGCATTCTTCTCTTGTTTCTGCTTCAGTTGCTACCCTTACTTTACTTTGATAATGAACTGTGACCTGGAACTAGAAGTAGATATAACTTACAATGCAATTTTTCTCCCTAAATTGTTTTTTTTTCCTTTTTCCCCCCACAGCAACAAGAAGTAAACTAGAATACCATTATTCTTTCTTCTCCTTTTTCCATTTCCTCCCCACCTCTTCCCTTTCTCAGCAATGAATGGGTGAGTATGAATACCCTTTGTGGCCCTGTCTACTTTAACTCCCTGACACTATGTCTAGAAATAAAGAACACAGGCCAAATCTTCCTCCAATGCCTCTCTTTGTACAACAGAGCTGTCTAAGAGCACAGCTAAGTTCATTCATCTATTTCCATCTTTGAGTGCTTCAAACTACAAAGGCAGAATTGAGTAGCTTTGGTAGAGACAATGCCAGCCCACAGGACTTGAAATATCTCACCATTTATAGAACCAGTATGACAGCCCTTGCCTTTAGAGATGTCACCCCATCTCACAGCTCTAAAAATCATGTATTAGCCTCAATAATTATAGGTTAATGTCATTGACCCACTCTTCTCTTGAGCACCACATTGGTTTGTACAACTGGTTGTGCTGCCACTGGATATTACAGGTGGGACTATGCTTTTGTACACAGTACATATTTGTCACAGTAAATGTTGATTTAATAAAATGGTGATTGATTAGAAACTAGACAGGAAGTAGGAGCAAGGCAACCAGACTAGAAGAATTCTGGGAATCTGAAGACCAGAGCTTCAAATTCCAGCCAGATGTTGAGGAAGGAAGACAAGAGTACTGCACTGAGCAAAAGTACCAAGATGTGGATAAACGTGAATAAAAATTATGGGTTAGTTTGAGAGTAAAAGTTAGCAAATAATAAGTCTGAGCCCTAGGCCAAACAGTTTGTAATTAATATAAGCCTTTCTGTAATTATTTGGAATAAATGGCTGATAGGACCAGCTGGGTAGGACAGAGAAACTTTCAACTACAAATGTCATTCTAATGTAGTGCACATGCATCCACATAAAGCCTGAGAAAGCTTTAAAGAGGTTCTAGAATACAGAAACAGAGCTAAAAGTAGCTTCTTAGTTTTGTCCCTCAAGTAGGCCTTGAGGCATGAGGGCTTAAGCTATAAAATTGCAGGTTGTAACCTGCAACTTAAGCTTTGAGATGGTAGGTTCCAAAGTCTCACAGAAGCTTCAGCACAAGCACGAGCTGCATATGATGGACTTAAAGTTTCTGTTTATATAGACCAAAGGGAGATAGAGTCAAGTATACCTTTTCAGTAACAATGTTTTCTTAGATGGCTTCTTTTTGCTGGCTATAAGCAGAGGCCTGACTCCATTAAGAGAGGCTTCATGACTCAGCATTAGCAACAAAAGCTTCCAGGCTCTTTTAAAAGACCCTGCTGTCAAACACTTAAGTGAGGTTATTAAGTAGTGGGTGGCAGTGCTCTTGGTGGCAGTGTGAACCCTAAAATTCCTCAAAATTAGGGTGATAAAAGTGGTTTCTGCCAGTACCTCCACCATGAAGCTAAGCTCTCACAAACCAAGGAGCTGGAAGGAGCCAGCCACTGTAGCCAAGACTTTAATTCTAGTCACAAGGCTTTATTCCTAGCCAGGTCATAATAGATTAAAGGTGTGGTCAGAAAAAGAAAGGAGGTATACAGTAAAAACAGATTCAGATCCGAAAAGAAACAAACAAATAAACAAGAAAAAAACCCAAACCAAAAAAATTCTAAATGTTTTACAATGTACTTAAAAATACATATAGGTTTTGGAGAGAAAAGTCCTTTAAAAAGTACAGTAAAAAAAGGCCATGTAAAAATGTAATATATAAAGAGAATTTAGAAACTATATGCTATTGTATTTTCTTTGAATTATTTGGCTGCTGAGAAAGGAGAAACAGCTGCTAAAAGACATTTGATTAAAATGTTGCTAAATTAATCAAAACTATATATTTTGAAAATATCTTGACTTTAAAATTTAAGTCAAAAAGTATGTTGGAAAAGAGGTTTTGTTTTTATTTTCATAGAAACTGAGAGGTTGTTGATTTATTCTGGGTTAAAGAAAATAAGGTTTGTTCAAGGAATATCCTCTGAAAAACCTCCAATAGGAATGGATGATATAGATGATTTAATCATTAAGCACCTCTGTTGTAATTTCCTCTGAGCTCTGCATCCAAAAACAGCTTCAAGGCTGCTGGCTGAGATAATCCAACCTATTCTACTCAAGACTTGCCCAGAATCCTAAATTTTCTTTGGATCCCCATTATATTACCAGTATCCCCAGTGAGCAGGAAGTAGTGTAGAGAACTACAACCACACCCCCCTCAAAATAATGGATTATGAATGTTTGCCTTGTTTATACTGTCAGTAACAAGTTGTTGTAGATACTGGTCAAGGGGAAAAAAGCTATACAAGGGAGATTAGATTTGAGGTTTTTGTTTTAAAAAGTAAAATGTGGGATATTGCTCTTGTACACTGTAAATATTTGTCACTGGAAATATTGGTTTAATAAAATGCTGATTATCCAGAAGCTGTGCAGACAAGAAGTACGGGTGGAGTAACCAGACAATGAGAAGAAGAGAACAGGAGACACTAGCAGATGCAGAAGCAAGACGAAATGCTACCCTGGGAACAGGTACCAAGCCACGTATCTAAACATGAATAAGAATTATGGGTTAGTTTAAGAATAAAGGTTATCAAGTAATAATCCTGAGCCATAGGCAAAACATTTTATAATTAATATAATCCTCTCTGTGTGTATTTGGGATGAAGTGGCTATGGGACCAGCCAGGTGGGACAGATATATTCTGACTACAATCTCAGAATACGGCAGTGATTAAGGTGACATAGCTGGAGCCAGGTACCTTTTAACATTACCTAAAAGTAAGACCTTAAGCATATTCCTCATCTCTCCATTACTATTTCAATTATACCCAATGGAGACTATGGTAACAATGTTACTTCATAAGTTACCAAAAAGATGGTGTTACTTAGATTTCACAAGGTCAAAATTTAATAGTTACCATGGCCTTTCTTTACCCTCTAACCCAGAAGCAGTTTATTAAGAGTTCTATAAACAGAGGACATTAGATTCAAAGTGTCTATGCAGAGTCAAATTGTTTACTCATGGTAAGAAACAAGAAAGCCAATGTAAGTGAAAACAAAGTGCCTTTATAATAAGCACACCTGACCACATTCATCACGTGAAGTTTCCATGATAAATCACTCAAACAATGCCTCTCTTAACTCTTCTTTCTGCTTCATGTTTTATACCTTTGCTGTTATAAGAATGAAGCCAGCAACCAAAAATATTTTAAGAACAGAATTATATCACACCATTATTCAGCATAACATTATCTACTATCTTCTCAATAGATTTAATATAAAATATAAATCTATGACTTACTAAACCCTGTCTCCAGTTTTTCTCCACGCCCTGTCCTTGGAACACTCTGTCTCTCTATTTCCACTTATATTGGCTTTCTTGTTCCTCACCATGTGTAAACAATTTGACCCTGCCTAGATCCTTTTAATTAATGTCCTTTATTTATAGAAGGAACTTCCACTCTATGCTTTCATAGTTAATTTTCTATTTAATTTAGATTTTATTCTAAATGTCAAATTTTCGGAGTGTATTGTTTTGCTTATTCTACTTACACTGTCTATTCTCATAGTCATTTTTTAAAATTTGTTTGTGTTTGTGTGTGTGTGATATTTTTATAGTATTCTTCAACATTATGGTTTGATTTCTTTTACTCCAACAAAACAGTCTAAACAAAAGTATCTTGGAAACAAGAAATGATTTTATTTGGATTACACTTCCAGGTCACAATCCATTCTTGAGGGAAGTCAGGGAAACAAGTCAAGGCAGGAACCTAGAATCAGGAACCACAGAGCAAAGCTGCTCATTGGTTTGCTCTCTGTCTTTCTCCATGGCCATTCTTTTATACATCTTAGGACCATTTGCATAAAAATGGTGGTGTCCAAGTGGACTGAGCATCCCCATATAATTAAGGGCCAAGACAAGCTCTCACATGAAAGGGCATAGTGTAGTCTAATCTGCATAATGTTTCAATTAAGATACCATTCTCAGGAGACATTGTGCTGTATTATATTGACAATTAAAACTAACTAGGATTATTATTGTTCATAGTTTTGTTTATTGCATTATTACTGATTTATATTACCTCAGTCTCATTTCCTGGCTCATAGTTCCATGCTTCCTTGTTCTTCTCACAGTTTGAGGAAAAATTGATAAAATAAGTGACACATTCTCACACCTCTCCAAATGCACTGGTCCTTTCCCATACTTGATTTCTAAGCTTTTCTATCCCTTTACCCCATATTAAACTCTCCTCTTCTGTGTAAAAGCACTTGCTTAAGCATGATCTGCTTCATTAAACCTTCCCTAATTACCTCTGAATTCTGAATTCTTCATTAGTAGAAATGTCTGTGACTATACATTGAGTAAGTCTGCTTCCTTTGTCAGAAATAAAAGGAGGCTACAGGGATGCTCCATGGCGTATATCAGCCTGGATTCTTCCAGAAAATGAAATCTGGTGCAAGAGTTTACAATAAATTTTGGGGGGATCTCAGGGTTGAGGAATGAGTTCTCATATAATGTTTCCTTTTCTAAGGTTGCTTTCCTTTGAATGGAAGAAACTTTTTAGAAACAAAAATATATTATCAGTCCCATATTGGTAACTTATGGTGTTCCCAGAAACTCAATAAATATTAAAGCATTAAAATTAGGTATGTGATAATTTATAAAGACATAAATAATAGAAATATTAATGAATAATCATTATTGATCTTTTTATTTTAAAGAATGGATCAGCCAAGAATGAACAGCACATGTATATCCTTGAAACTTCCTATTGGCATGTGGATTTATATGGCAATGGGAAGTTTTAGCCTTTAAAAAAACATGTGGAAAAGAATAAATAGTTGTGTGCCAGTTGTTATCACAACTACTTTCTCAGAAAAGATAATTTCAGACCTCCAGACAAAATATTAAATTTTAAACATTGCTAACCTTACTCTGAATTTTCTTGTTTTATTTAAGCCATCTGTTTATCTCTGTATGCACTGTATTTTGCTAAAATTGGGACTATAAAATGAGAAGAAGAACATCTTTGTTTTTATGGTCAAGAGTATCTTAGAAAAAAAATGGTTTGCTGCTCAAAATAATATACAGTGGGCAATGCCTTGTTTGGCCTAATAGATGCAATTTTTAAACATGGCTAGAAGTCTTTCTTCTCATTCAGTTTCTGATAGATGTGGAGAATCACATTGAGTAGAATAGTCTTTGGCATGCAGATCAAAACCCAGGAAGAGGAACTGACACACTTTCTTTTTTTAATGTTTCTGAAAATGTGTTTAAAGGTATATATAATATAAAGAATTTCCTTGGCAAGGAAATTTTAATTCCCACATTCACATTTAAATGTAGAAGTTAATTTTTGTTTTATTTCACTAATAAGATATTTTATGAGGATGGAGAAATCACTTCCCAGTCACTTGCTCTTGTAGAAAACCCAAATTTTATTTGTGGCATTCACTCATATGATAGCTCACAACAATCTCAAGTTCCATTTCTAAAGAATCTGACACCCTCTTCAGATCTTCACAGCTACCAGATATTCATGTGCACACAGGAAAACACTCATACACATAAAATAAATCTTAAAAATGATATAATATGCTGTGAAAATGGAGCTAACACATTTATGCAAAAGTACAATATGATAAAGGTGGTTACACCATGATTGGGTATTTGTTTATAAACGTTCATCTCAAGGTGCATCATATACACATTTTTTGTCCTACAATTTAAAAATAATATAGAAATAGGGCTCTATATCTATTGCTTTAAAAACTACCCTTTTTTAAAGTGTAGCTATTCTTTATGAATATTTTTCACAATATGATAAGCTCTTCAACAATATAATCATAATATCTACCTAGAATATTTTACCTTCTTTATCACTGTGAGAACCTTCCAGCTTTCACAAAAGGGGTTATTCACTGTGTGTATCACAAAAATATAAAGAACAAAATTGGAATCACAATTTAAATATTAGTTACTGAACTCTTCCACACATTATGAGTATAGTGAACGTGCATTTTTGTTCTCTCCAGCATTTTTATTTCACATGAGCTGTGCCTTTCGTCTGAAGAAATAGCAGTATTGTTACAGAGCCAGATTCTAGCATAGGTGTCCTTGGATTAAATAATTTGCTCTTTGGGAAAATGAGAGTGATCTAAAATAAAGACACAAAGTCATAAATATAAATAAAGGAAGAATATTTCTTGGTATTCATGTATAAATGATGGGATTGGGTGTGGGGTGCTCTGGCCCCCTTACTCTTTTTTGCATTTGATGTTTGAGTGAGGAGATTCTAGAAGTATAGGAGTTGGGGAGAATAAGAAAAAGTAAGAGTGGATATGGATTGAGATGTCAGAGAAGGAAGGGCGGTATTCTAGATCAAAGTATTCTTTGATCAACATTCACTTTGGTATTTCAGATTTCAACTAGGTGATCTATTTTTACCCTTCTTCCTTCATTCCTCTTCCTATCTTTCTTTCTTTCTTTCTTTCTTTCTTTCTTCCTTCCTTCCTTCCTTTCTTTCTCTCTCTCTCTCTCTTTCTCTCTCTCTTTCTTTCTTTCTTTCTTTCTTTCTTTCTTTCTTTCTTTCTTTCTTTCTTTCTTTCTTTCTTTCTTTCTTTCTTTCTTTCTAAGTCTCACACAGTAGACCAGGATGGCTTTGAACTGGTGATCTTGCTTCAGCTTCTCAAATGCTTGAATTATAGGCATATACTACAATATCTAGCACCTATTGAATCATCTTATATTCTATTACTATTGTTTTTCCTGACATAGTTTGGTCAGGATTTCTGTTAGCATCTAAATAATAATTGTAATAGACAGGGCTGTTAAATTTTCTGTAAATAAAATAAACTATCCATTTCATACTTTTTACCATTATTATTTTAATGCACCATTAATAACTATACCTTTATAACACAGTAATTGTGCTCTGATAGGAACCTGGGAAATCACCAGTTCATGAGTTTTATTTGCTTTGTATTTCCTTTCCACTGTGGAATATGTTTTAAGATTGTAGGCCATTATTTTACGAGTCTACTTAGTTCCTTGAGATGAACCCAGTGGATGGCAAACGCAGAACAGAAATGTGATGAGGTGAACAAATGATTGAATTTGCTGCATGAGGAGCCCCAGGAGTTTCTATTTAAAGACACATTGATTCCCCCTGGCTATAATCAAATGCCGTATCAAACATCGTGAAACACAGTGTTTTCAGTCTCCTTTAGTTTTATAGAGCAGTAAAAACTTCACTGTGTTGATTGCAATTTTTAAAATAAAATGTAAGCTGAACTTTAAAAACAGGAATTCACTTCCAGGAAGAAAACTTTAAAGTCCCTCTGAGAATATACACAGATGATGGGATGATTTGCTTGGTATCTACTTTTGAATTCCATTTACCTGAGGAAGCATGGATGGGTTCAAGAAAGCCAATTTCTGAATATCTGGAAAGATTTGGACTTCTTTTTGGCCTAAAGGGTCATATTTTACACCCAAAGATAGTGTTTCAGACTTCAGACAAGGGAAGAAAAAATTTTGTGATCTGTTTTCCCACTCCAGTACAGTGCAGTACACTTCAAATTTCCCCTTCTCTGCCAGCCTAAGGACTGTCCAAATTTCCTGAAAGGGGCCCTCTCTTTCAAAGTTTTAAAGAGGCAAAAAAAAAAAAAAAAAAGAAATGAATGAATGAATAAATGAGTGAATGAATGAATGCAAAGCATAGTGACTTTTATTGTTTTTGTTTCTGTTTTGTTTTGGTTATGTTTGTTTGTGACAGGGTCCACTTGAAGCCCTCACTTGATCTGGAACTTATCATGTAGACCAGGCTGGCCTCTGATTCCTGAGATCTGCCTGCCTTTGTCTTTACATTCCAAATGGTGGAATTCTTTTATATACCACCACAACCAGCAGGTTTGGTTCTTATAATTAATTCATTTTAATGTCAAAAGAATCAGAAATGTCACAGTAGCTTACTCATAGGGCCAATGTCAAAAATAAAACCTTAAGAAATGACTATAGCAAACAGTGTATAGGACAGATCTTCTAGTAGACTCTTTCTTTTACCACACTGATCAAACAGGACACCTATCTTTAGTAATTTTTTTTCTTTCTTGCATTGAAAATACTTATACACATTTCTTCTGATGTTCTTCTACCATTGTTACCACTGAATAAAATATGTTGTGCTTAGTAAACACATCTTCACACAGGCTCTCCTGTGCATAGGTCCAGAGAACAGAAGTAAAACCAACACCCAAAGGGATCAATTCATCAGGGACATGCAATCTCAAAGGAAGTATATTCTTTAGTGATATAAGGTGAATTAAGAAGGAGCTACCATTTTTTTTAAAGGACTTTCCTTCATTTCTCTGAGCAAGCTCTTAGTCCCATCTCTCTTGGGAACATCATCGTATCTCATGCTTTGGATAAGGTAATATCGTAGGTTGTGTTATCTGTCAATCAATATGATTGGGAATTAGGAGTCCAGGCATACCATTAAGAAATTATTTATATTAGGTCAGCCTCTGGTTATACTTATTTTAAAAAAAATTATCTTTTTTTCCCTCAAGCCAAGGTCTTTCTTGTACTCCTGGCACTGAACTTACAGAAATATACCAGCCTTTACCTCCTGAATGCTGGCATTAAATGGATTTGGGGGCATGCTGTCTTAGTTAGGGCTTTTATTGGTGTAAAAAAAACACCATAACCACTGCAACTCTTATAAATAAAAACATTTAATTGGGGTGGGTCACTTACAGTTTCATAGGTTCAGTCCATTATCATCATGGTTGGGAGCATAGTGGCATACAGGCAGAGAAATAGCTGGAGAAGTAGCTGAGAGTTCTACATCTTGCAGGCAACAGGAAGTTGACTGAGACAATGGGCAGTATCCTGAGCATGGGAACCTCAAGATTCACTCCACAGTGAACACTTTCTCCAACAAGGCTATACCCATTCCAATAAAGCCATAGTGCCACTCCCTATGAGATTATGGGGGCCAATTACATTGAAACTACCACAAATGCCAGGTCTGGCCATCAAAGAGTATATTGATTAGGTTAATTAAAGTGAGAAAGTCTACCCAATAGTGGATGGCACTATTCCTTGAGCTTGAATTTTGGACTATTTTAATAGGAGAGAGGTCACTGAACATAAGCATCCAAGCATCCAATGTTCTCTGCTTCCTGGTTGTGGCTGCAAATTGACCACACACATCTCATTACTGCTACTAGAACTTTTGAACCATGATAAACTATATCTTCAAATAGTGAGCCAATTCTTTGCCTTTTTCTGACCATTTGTTGTTGCTCCCCATCTCGTAAAGCTGCTCATAGAGCTATATGGGCCTATAGCTTTTGCCCCAAGTCTGATCACCTCCTTCCTGCTGTAATCAGACTCTGATCTCTTGCAATGGCTCTCCATTTTCTGAATCAGTTTGCCCCTTTTCCTTCCACTGCTGTATTATGGCATCTAGAAACAGGGTAGGTGTCTCACTTCTCTTCATGATCACATTTAGACCATTCTTTCCAGAAGATTAAATAGTCTGCCTTGATTGTTTTACTCAGGGTCAGAAGGTCAGAATCTATTACTTAACATGTCTTACTTTCTATGTATATCTGTAATTCTCTCTCTCTCTCTCTCTCTCTCTCTCTCTCTCTCTCTCTCTCTCTCTCTCAGTGTGGGACACCTTTCTGTACACTGTGAATATGCTTTATTTTTGGTTAATAAAGAAATTTTTTTGGCCTATACCAAGGCAGCTTAGAAGCAGTAAGAAAATGCAAGCATAGATAAAGGAAGAGAAGGGTAGAGTCACCCAAAAAAGCAAGATATGAAAATACTAGTAAGCCACTAGCCACTTGGCAAGCCATGGATTAATAAGAATGGGTTGAGGCAAGGTGTAAGAGCTAGTTGGTAATGAGCCTGAGACATAGCCAGTTTGTAATTAATATAAGCCTCTGTATGTTTATTTGAAACTAAGTGGCTCTTAGATTGCAAGTTTGAACCTTGGGACTAAGCCAGGTCAGATCTCTCTCTCTCTCTCTCCCTCTCTCTCTCTCTCCTCTCCTTCTCTGTCTGTTTGTCTGTGTATCTGTCTCTGTCTCTGTCTCTCTCCTCTCTCACTTTGCAAAATGTTTCTTCGTAGTCACTCTCATGTTTTTTACTGCTGACAGTATCACAGTTCTTGATAATTTCTGAAACTATATGATGATATATCCAGGATTAAACTTTATTTTTCTTAGCCTTTTCTTTGTTCATTATATTGGTTAGTTTTATGGCAACTTGAAACAAGCTAGGGTAATTAAGAAAAGGGAATCTCAGTAAAAAATTTTTTAAAACTTCATAAGATCTACCCAAGTAGTATATAATAATTGTGGGTGATACCATCCAAATCCCGGTATTCCTGAATTTTCTATAGTCATGGTGTGGTATCACAGCAATAGAAACCCTAAGTACTATATATAAGCCTGACTCAGAAACTCTGTACAAAGCCAAATGCTTGACCATTCCACTGACCCATAGTATCACTACTACTTCTTTGTAGTACCTGAGTCCAGTAACACTTCAGCCCTGTCGGGCTTTGATTCTATCAGTTGTTATTGTGCTCCATTGATCCTCCATCCCTGTATTTCTCTTCCTTTGTCATCCACCTCTCTTGATAGTAGTCTGGCTGGCTTTTATCTACACTGTAACATCGAGGCTGCCCATGTTTCTCAGTAGTTATGACCTCAAGGATGGACAGTTGTCATTCTACCAACTATGAAACTCCACAACATTTTATCTCTTTCCCCTTACAAAGCTAACTTGGCTTCTCAGTCTCATTTCTCAAATCTTGTGTCTCCTATTTTGTAGTCTTGTCTCCAGTCTGCTAATGTTTTCCCTTTTACTTCTGACTTCTGTGTGTTGCGTCAAAACTCAAACCTGGAGCCTCTTTACTTTTAAGCACACCTGGATGATATTTGCCAGAATTATCGTTTTATATACTAGTTGTTATGCTGATATCCTTGATTATTTTCTCTGCATTGCAAGTTTTTCCTTCAAATCCACATTTGTATATCTAACTACTTCTTGTTCCCATGTGACAACAGGACAAAAAATGGAGGCCCTTTCTGTTTGATAGTAGTAATAGTGATATAGGATAAAGGCTGTAGCTGTTATATGATGCATTCATCTGATTTGCTTGATAATGCTGTAAGGATGCTCTCATAATGCATTCTGGGTGGGCTTATAGCAAACGTATTTGCATCCCCCACTTACCGCTTAACAAACTCTTAATAAAGAAGGCCCAGATGAAACAATATACATGAAGCAATATTTAAAAAAAAAAAATAACAAGAAGACAAAACACACCTCTAGCCATTTTCTTTCTCAATGACAGTATTTCTGTCCTCTCTTCTTCACACTTTATAATTAGTCGATCAGCAAGTCTTTCAACTCAAATCTAAAATCAGTCATTGTTTTCTCTAGGTTTCATCAACCATCATTCGGAACAAAATTATTAGGCCCTGATTAGTGAAATGCTACAGCTTTCTCTTAACCTTGGTGGGGGGGGGGGGGATTATCATCTATGACTATGAAGATCTTGCACTAATTTCTATAGGTGATGTTTTCCCCCTATATGTACATACATACCTATTATTAACTTTAATTCTAAATTACACAAGGAGGTACTCATGATAACCAGAAATAAATTAAATAATTATAAAACTTACAGTGAAATTATTTAAATCAGACATTCTTGAGACAGATAGGATTGATGGCGCATTTCTGTAGTTGTAGATCTTGAGTGGCTGAGGCAAGAGACTGCTATGAGTCTAAAGCCTTCCTGGCCAAAATGATAGGTTTGAGAGCAGTTTGTGCTACAAAATTAGCCTTTGACTCAAAAAAAAAAAAAAGATATCCAAAATCAATAAACATGCTATAATTCCCTGTGTAACTTTCCAATGATATTTCTAGACTGTAGTTGACCCTGTATATCTGAAATCACAGAAAGTGAAACTGGGAGCAGGGTCTGTAATCGAATCTCCAAGATTTTACTTTGCCAGACCTACTGCTGACTAGAATAACCTCCTAAAAGTCTCTGTGTAGATCCTTCGAGCTCTATGTACTTCCTTCATGGTGGGGTCCTTTGGTCCTTTTCCTCTGCTACATTTTTCTCCACCCATATATGTACCCAACACCAGATGCAGCTTTAATGCTTGGCCTTACTTATTTCCCTTTTTGGAATGAACCTTCTGCTTAATTCACTGCACTTGCTCCTTCACAAACTCTCTGAAAATCTCAATTCTCCTTAAGACATTTTCTTGTGATACCTCCAGGTTTCCCTTCAAGTTCTGACTGAAGTGTATTTTTATACTAACCAATTACACACAGTGAGTGAATAATTACTATTGTTGGAATGTGTACTTTCAGGAATAGTGATCTTTGTCATTGTCTTTGTCATTTACTCTTTATTACTCTTTCATGTGAATTGTTTCATCTGGGCCTTCTTTATTAAGAATTTGTTAAGCAGTAAGTGGGGGATGCAAATACGTTTGCTATAAGCCAACCCAGAATGCATTATGAGAGCATCCTTTGTAGTAGTGTAGTTTCTTGGTCTCAGGCAGCCAGAGGTCTGGACACAGGACCTGCAGTCAACCCCACACCCCTTAGCCACCCACTGCTGTTCAGGTCCCAATAAATGATACAGACATTTATATTAAGCTCATGATGTTTGGCCTATGGCTCAGGCACATTGCTAGCTAGCTCTTACATGTTAAATCAACCCATTTCTATTAATCTGTCTGCCACGTAGCCCGTGGCTCACCTGTGTGCTTTACATGTTGCTCCTTTGGGCTTCAGCTTGATCTGTCTGATTCTGCCCTGCTTCTCCTACCTATGCTCTGATTTCTCCTCCTACTTCTTATATGGTGCCTGTCATGACCCAAAACAGCTCCTTTATTTAAAGATTGATACTCACAGCATACAGAAAGACATTCCCACATCACCTCCCTTTTTCTGTCTAAGCAAAAAGAAAGGATTCAATTTTAACATAGCAAAATTGTATATAACAAAATAGCTATCAGGCAAGAATTACAGTTACAATATCTAGTTTATTTGTATTTAGCAAAATTAAAGAAAGTACTCTATCATCTACCTTATGCTTATGAATCTAAAGTTTCATATCCAATATATCCTTCAAATGACTAAGAAAACTATACCTATAACTATCTAATATTCAACTACATCAAAGACCACAGAAGGATATATTTACCTAAGTAAATAAGAAGTGCAAGCAACTTCCAAAATCTAGAAATGACAGAGATGACACCTGTCTGCCTGGACAGTCACCCAAAGTTCCTTTATAAAGTTAGGGCATCTATCTTCAGCCTATTGGCTCAGAGTCTCTTTTTATTTCAGTGAAGCAGAAAATCTGCTCTGTCCATTCATCAGTTGCTTCTCCTCAAGTCCTGAAGAATGTCTGACAGTTTTCTCTGCAAAACAGGAACCTGAATGACCATCTTGGCTTGTTCTGCCAAAGTTCAGAGATCACTTTCCCAGGGAACCTTCATGTCCAGTTTAAGCAGCATACTGTCGAACAGTCAATATAAGAACAGGTTCTCATCCAGTGCTAACCGTCGTCACAAAGAAGGTAGTTTCCATATGGAGTTTCTTCGATGCCCATTTTTCTCTTGAAGTAAATTGGTGCTTCTAGGAGTAAATCTGTCTCACTATCCAGAAAAGGCTAAGTTCTCAAAACATTTTAAATGTCATATTCTGTAGGTCTTAGAAGTCTTGAAGGTTACCTATCTAATTAAATTATATCTTTGTATACCTAAAAATCTAACTAACCTGCATTTCTTAATCATATATTACAATTTTAAATCAGTTACATAAACATCATATCTTAAACAAGAGTAGAAAAATGTGTACAGCATAAAAGAATTGACCTTAAATTTGTATCAATAAACCAAAATCCATACCAATGTAAAACATTTTGAGATTAACAGATGATTTCCTGATCTAAGTAAATTCAATAATCTAATTTTTTAAAAAATCATTGATATACCATATCGCCTTTTTCTTCTTAGAAAGAGATTAACTATGGCCATTAACCAGTTATAATGAAAAAACATTTATAAGCAATATTTTGGGAATTTGGTGTAGTTTCCATTACTACTTCCTGCTGATTATGGGGCTTTGAAAATTTCATTGGTTCTTGAGACTGGATCATCTTAGTCTGTAGCCCTGAAGCTGATATGGCCATTTCTTCCCATCAGAGATTTTTTTCAGGGGGTCTTGGTTGATGAAACCATATTTGCCTGGAAGCAATCCACGGGTTCTCATCTTTTGTGGAAACAAAAGCAGAACTCGTCCAAAGCAATAAATCCTTAAACACAAATTTCAAAATCAAAATACCTTAAAATATATATTCTTGTTTAACTTAGTAGCCTTTGCATTTGCAATCCATTGTCTTTCTGCAGTTAGCTCATTAATAGTTAAAAAATTAAAAGAAAACACAATAACAACCAAAATCCAGATTTTGTGTCTGCTTTTCATCTTTATGTGGCTTATTATAATTTTATTACTCTATTTCTCTTTTTAAAGACTTTCTCTACCTTTTTTCTTTTCTCTCTGAGGCCTATGTACCTTTTATATACATTGTAACCCTTTTATAGATTTTTTTTTTCATCTGAATCTGTTTTATTGTAAATCCTTAATCATCTTCTAATCAGAAGAGCTTTTAAAATGCACTCTCTTAAAGAGCTGCATAGTTTTTGCAGATAAAGCTGAATCGGTAAGTTCTCTTAAAGGGACCGCGTCTCTGTTCGTGGCTAGCAAACAGAGCACACCCAAGAAAATGCTGCTACTAAAAAATCATCTTTGTTTCCTTTTTGTTCAAAATAAATAGAAATCTAAAGTCAATCACATGCTACTGAGTCTTCTGTGAGATTTCAGGAACCGGCCTAATTGCAGCTTACACTGCCTGCCACCAGTCTGCTGGTGCCATTTTGAATGTGACCCAGACGCCATGCTTTCTTTGTATAATGACCCGCTTCGTATACACAATTTGGAAGCTGCCTTGACTAAGTTTCTGTGATCTAGAACCCTTTCTAATCTTTCTCAGGCTTTAAGTGGGTAATCAATCCACCCAGGGACGCCATCTGTAGTAGTGGGGTTTCTTGGTCTCAGGCAGCCAGAGGTCCGTACCCAGGACCTGCAGTCAGCCCCACACCCCTTAGTCACCCACTGCTGCTCAGGTCCCAAGAAATGATACAGACGTTTATATTAAGTTCATGCTGTAGGTGCTTACATCTTAAATCAACCCATTTTTATTAATCTGTCTGCCATGTGGCCCGTGGCTGACCTGTGTTCTTTACATGTTGCTCCTTTGGGCTTCAGCTTGGTCTGTCTGACTCTGCCCTGCTTCTTTTACCTATGCTCTGATTTCTCCTCCTACTTCTTATATGGTCCCTGTCATGACCCAAAACAGCTCCTTTATTTAAAGATTGATATTCACAGCATACAGAAAGACATTCCCACATCATCCTTATAGCATTATCAAGCAAATCAGATGAATGCATCATATAACAGCTACAGCCTTTATCCTATATCACTATTACTACTATTATACAAAGGTGGGCTCCGTTTTTTTGCCCTTGTCATTGATGTTCTGGGCCCCTGGACTCATTCTAGAAAAAAGCTTGAAGTATAAGTTGGCTGACCCCTCCAAAGCTTCCTTCCTTTGAATACCCATGTGTTTGTTGTCAAGTTCATTGTCATTCTTAATCTTGCAACCTTTGCTTATGAAACATTTGATAAAGCATGTCTAGTTATATTTCTTATTCATTTTTTTCTGGCTCGGTTCCTTAGCATCTCCATTATACCTTGTTAAAGAGACTGCAGAGATCCCAAATTGCTGCTGAGTGTGTAGTGTTTGTGTAATAAACACCATCTGAGTGATTCCAGTGTGCACTGAATCATGTAATCTTAGGTTTTAAGAAGATTTAAATCATCTGCCTCTGACATTCATCTATTGTTTTCTTTCTATAATGCTTCTTTTGTAACATCTCCTGAGATTGAACACACTGCCTCTTCACAATCATGAGCACTGGCCAATTACACAGCTCTAAGTTCAGTCATAATCTCAGTCTTTTCTGTTTCTAACACAGATTTTATTTTTCTTGCATGGAAAGTTAATAGAAGAGACGTGGATTTAAATTAATATGAATTTGTTTCAAGTCTGATCAGATTACTTGTTGGGTAATTGTTTCCATCTTTTTCGCACCTCCTTTTTTTTTTTTTCTTTCTAACTATGTCAAATGAATAATATGTTAAACTGCTTTATATTAGATTCCATAGTAAAATTCAGGAGAAGCTCAATTTTTGCTATGCAACATCATAGTGTAAGTGAACAAGTTCATGGGACAGTCTTTCTGTGTGGTCAGCCAAGAGACAAAGGCTGATAGTCACCCTTTGAGTCAGCACTGTTTAGGCAAGCAATCCAAACTTGAATGTATCATCTGACGCCACAGCCTTCATCCACAAGTCAATTTCACTACAACCATTAAAAAAATATATATACAAAAAACCTACTTTGTTTGTTATTTCACCCTACTGCTCATGATGCTTTCATCTGTTAGACCTATCCCAGTAAGAATGAGTGGACATTCTTCCATAGTCAACTCGTTCATCAGAAACTTTGATTCCAAGTTGCAATTATACCTTCTTTTGTCCCAAAGAGAGAAGAATAAGGGGACATATTTACAGGTGATATCTCTGTGAATGTATGATACAAGTAAGTAACTTCCTATTCTTTCACTAATATTTTGTTGAGCAGCTCACAGTTACTGGGTTTACAGCCTACATAGGAAGTATAGTCTTTCATTTATAGGAGATAACATAGCACAACACAGGAAACAAACATTTTTGGTTTTATCTCCATTGCCAAACAGGACAAAAGTTCCTTTTAAAAAGAATACATACATTTTGTGCAAATGACAGTTATCATTTTCTGTACCTTAATATACAGAGAACAAGCCCTTTTTGTTCCTTATGTGATAGTCTTAAAATGCATAATGTTAATGGCTACTTGTCATGTGGGTATCCTCCCTCCTGACCAAATGATTCATTTGCTATTCCTTTCATACACAGTTTCAAGTCCCGTGACAATAAGGCTTTATTTCTTTACACATGCTTTGAACCTGATCTATATCTACACATAGCAAACTGTGTTGTGTGAGGAGAATCTAGAAAGGATGGTCTTTCTTTTATTGTTCAACATTCTATGTCTCTTTTAATGCAATGAATGATAAGGTAGTTTTGTAGAGAGTCTCATGGTAGCACTGATGCAGTGTGACTTTGCACTTGAATAAAGGCCTTAAGTCTTTCACTGTTACATTGTTTTGCATTTCAAAGATGCTCTACTGCCTTTTGCCTGAAATATATCCAATTTTCACATCAATAAAAGTCGCACACACTTATCAAGAAAAACTTAGGCCTTATCTAATGGGCAGCACATTTTTAAAACATGCAGTTATATGGGCAGATATGTCCTTGGCATCCACTATCATTTTTAGTGGATTTCTTTTGCTTCTAACACTAAGTGAGTGTTTTTAAGTACAGGTATGCACCAATAGTATAATATTGTTTTATAATAATCAAGTTATACCGGTGCAGAAAATGTCCTAGCTGTAACCTAGGAGAGCCTGAATACTACTTATTTCCTTAGAGAACATTATACAGTTTGTAAAGATTTCAGTCATCTGCTACATCAAACGTGTTTTCACTTGCCAATGTATTTTGAAGGTTCATGTATGTTGGAACATATAGATGTATCTGCTTCTTTATATTACAAATGCTTGCTGTATGTATATAGAAAGTCTATTTAATGGGTGTTCATTTTAAATGCATATAAATGGGGTCTGATTATTTCCATTAGTATAAATAAGCACGCTCTAGTGAGCCTAGTAAATCTATTCTGATGTAAAAGTCACTGTTATTTTCTTTTACACTTAAATATGTAATCACTGAGTTACACTAATGACACAGTTTTAATTTTAAGAAACAATATCGGCATTATTTCCCTGAAAAGCTAAAGACAATTTTCATTTGATTTCTTCAACAATGGAAGAAAATGTCTTTCTCTCTACAAACTCACTAATAATACATGATTTTGTATCTATTTAATGCAGCTAATGATTGCCATAGCTTTTTAGATAGCAATAACATGCTATTAACTTTTACTGCTAGTCTTCTGCTTTTACTGATTTTGTGAGAAAATAATCTAATCATTTTTATTTATATGTCTCCAATTAACAGTGCCTTGAAGTATCTTTGTGATTCTGTGTTGATCATTGTTATCTTTTTCCTCATAATAACATGAGTCTTAATCTATGTCTATCCATGACCTCTGTCTCTATTATCACCAAACCGTGTAACTAAGAAAAGATTTGATTTCTACATTATGCCCTGCCACTGTATCTGAGATGCCCAAGTCAATTAGGATCTATTTCTCCCTCCCTCCCTCCCTCCAAGTATAGTTTTTGTAAATTCTGTTGGTTTTATTTTTGAAATATATCCTAATTTACTATGTTTGTTGTTTATCTTCCTTCACTAAAATTTTAATTCCATATAAAAAGAGGTTTTCTCAAGATTTGTTTTTGTTCCTAGCATATCTTAATGTGCATTATTTTTTATGTCTTTAGATAGGTTTCACTAATTTTCTTGTCCTCGTTTGAGAAAGAAGACATGTAGGGGTTGAAATTTTGAAAGTAATCTAGGCAAATAAACAAATGGGGTATTCTTGCTCTATCTTGGTTCCTCTGTTGTGACCAACAGGGAGCCAGAAACAATGTAATGAGGAAAGGGTTTATTTTATCTTATATTTTTAGTCATGGTCTATTATTGAGGGAAATCAGGACAAACTAAAGCAAAAGCTGAAGCAGCAGCCATGGAGGAAAACTGTTTCTGCTCGTTTGTACTCACACAGTTGGCTTTCTTATACAATCAAGACTTACCTGCTTAGGAATGGGAGCTGCCTGGACCCTCTCACATCAATTATCAGTCACATCAATCTCTCAAAGACAGGGCTGCAGGCCAATTCCTCAGTTGAGGTTCCTTCTTCCTGGTGACTCAAGACTGTCAAGTTGACAGTACAACTAGCTAGCACATCTATTTTCATTAGAAAGTCAAGAAAAAGTTTCTCTTTCAGAACTTCCTGAAATAACTTTTCTAGCACCTTTGATAGACACCTACATGAGCTCAAAAGGGTGGAGACAAAAAACAAATTTAATTTCCACAATGATTTCATAATCATTATTTTCCCTAATGAGTAACTATGCCTTTTGCTATGTTTTTCTGGGCTTAGAATGTCATGCCTGACACTCCCTTTTATTTTCATGAAATCTGCTTCATCAGACACCATGCCTGTTGTGCAAACATCGTCCTAAGAGAGTTTCTGCACTATTCCGAGTCATGTCCAGACACGTCTAAACTCAAGTGATGTGCCGGTGTCTCTGCCCTTTCTCCCTTTGGATAACATTTTACCTTTGCATTACTAAACAGTGTAACCCACAGACCCTGGTCCTCCTCATTCTCAGTGTGCCTCTCTTAGAAAAGCCATGAAAAGGACAGTTTTATCCCATTTTGTCAACTCAGAACCTGTATCTTATTGACAGTCATATTGCTATATATGACAGGCCAACTTAGACTAGTTTAATTTCATATCAAATGTTTTTTTATATTTCATAATGATCTTTTAAAGGAGGCAGGGACTAATTTATTTCCACATGAGAAATTATCATGACAGTGAACAACCAGATGACAATGTGTGCTTCTTATTTATTATGCGAAGGAGCAGGGCGTTTGGCTTGGTGAACAGCAGGACTTCTATTGTTGCTCATTTCAAAAGCATAGTCACTGTTTCCTTCTGTAAAAGAAAAAAAAAGTCTTTTAAATAGAGTATTCTTTGATGAAGGTATAAGTGAAGTTTATTACTTTACCACTTTATAAGAAAGTGTCAAATATAATGCATGCCATGCTAAGGAACCAAACTGAAGACCCTTAATCTATATTTTGTATAAAAACTGAGAGCCAAGAATTCTCTAGTGGATATCGATGAATTCTAATAGGTTAGGTAACCAGATTATTATGTCTCCTGATATTCCCAGATGCATAGTGCCAACAGACTAAATAAAATCGACAGTGTTTTCCTTTATATTTGTTAGAGCTCTAGAGTTACCGAAAAATTTTGAAATGATTCCAAAGCCTCAAGTCCATGAGGTTTCTGTATTATCCTAGTCATCTTTTAATTTCTCATCTCAGAGCATTCACAGAGAAAGCCTGACATTCATCTTCTCCACAATGATATAGCACATTAGACTCTTACTGTTTTTTATTAATAGTTCAGAATCATGAGGCAAGGGTGAAAATTTCAGGACAGTCTCATTATATTAATAAGTCAGTATTGTGAAGGGTGGAACCATGGAAAAAGTATTGGCACACTAGAGTTATTCAATGGGTAAAATTTAGAAAATATTATGTTTTTCTCATTTGCACAGATATGTACTAACATTATTTCAGCTTCAAAATAAAAGTATTTATTTCTATTTTAAAACTTACTCATATGTTATATGCTCAATGACATTATTCTTTTAAAAAATTATATTTAATTATTCATTTATTGTGTATGTGTGTGTGTGTTTGTGTATGCATGTGTGCATGTGCACCACATTGCTGGTATGGAGGTCAGAGAACAACTTGGGGAAATTAACTTTCTCCCTTCATTATAGGGGGCCTAGGGTTGAAACTCCGGCCATCAGTCTGAAGGCAAAAGTGCCTTTACCTCTTGAGGCACCTCCTAAGCCCTAATGTCCTTTACTAGGAACAGAATTTCTTGACTATTTTCCTATGATCGTTCTTAGTTCTGGTGATGGTTGGGAACTCTTCCACTTAAGTACTGCCTGATTATTTTCACACTGTCTTTCTTTCTTTCTTCCTTCCTTTCTTTCTTTCTTTCTTTCTTTCTTTCTTTCTTTCTTTCTTTCTCTCTCTCTTCCTTCCTTCCTTCCTTCCTTCCTTCCTTTCCTTCTTTCTTTCTTTCTTTCTTTCTTTCTCTCTCTCTCTCTCTCTCTTTCTTTCTTCTTTCTTTTTTTGAGGATGTGTGGAAATTTTTTGACTTACAGACCTTCACCCTTTATTAGCTGTTAGTTATTTTGTTATGTGCTTTAAAAAATTCTATTCCATCTACCCTGCACAGTTAGTTTTTCTGATAATCATACAGCTTATATCATAAAGTACACTAACAGAAGTTAAAATTGGACTTTAATATATAGGCAGCGTTCTCTGCACAAAAGATATTGTGTTCATCTTGGGTCAATACCGTTTATCGTTATGGCACTGGATGAATTAGGTTCGATAACTGCCAACTTTTATTCAAATTATAAAAATTCTAATAGAAATAACTTGGAGGGATTACTTAGCCAATATCACATAACTAGTGAGTAATTTGTCTCAAAATTTGAACATAAGCAATAAAATTGAACTTTGCGCATTCACAGTGAATGTGTACTTAAAAGCTTTAGTCTTTTGTCCCCCATATCCACCACTGTTCCCCCTCCCTCCCGTGTCCCAGTCTTTCCCCAGCTTCTTCCCTCCTCATTTCCCCGTCCATTTTTCAGAGTGAGCCAATTCAGTCTGGCATATTCAGTTGAGGTAGGAGAGAGCCGCTCTCCCCAGTAACAGAGCTGAGCAAGGTGTTCCACTGTAGTGAATGGGCTCCCAGAAGCCAGTTCAAGCATGAGTGTTAACTCTAGTCTGACCATAAGAGGCTCCAGAAACTTCCCATGAGATCTGACTGTCATCTACATTCGGAGGGTTTAGTTTCTTTCCATGATGTTTCCTTAGTTATCATTTCAGAGTCAGTGATCTCCCAATAGCTTGGGTCAGCCATCTCTGTGGGTCTCCTCATCATGATCCTGATCCCTTTGCTCATAAGATCTTGCCTTCCTCTCTTCAGCTTGACTGGGAACTTCACCCAGTGATTAGTAACGCTTTACTCTTGAAACATCATTAGGCCAGTCTTTGGACATAAGAAACACTTACATGGATGTGTAGATTCTTACTGAAGAAATCAGTCATTACTTAGCTTGAGATTGGTGCGCATTTATTGCAAAAGCATTGGTTATTTCCATGAGTAAAAATAATGCAAGCCATGTACCCTTTCTAGAAAACAAGATTTACATCTAACCATAGTTAGATGGTCAGAAGATAAGACACAATGAGTACCAGAAAACATTAAACTTCAGTCATGATATCTATTCAATGTAATTTGGGGAAAGTTTTAGTTCTCTCGATGTCTGAGAAATCTATTTTTAAAAATCAAAATGGTTCACATGTCATTTAAAGTCCCACATCTCTTGGTCAGTGCTGTGGTTTGTCACTTTAAGGGCTTTTTAAGTAAAGATATGAGACTGTGAAGGTGTGCCTTCCTCCCAGAAGACATTTAGCAATGTCTGTCAGCACTGCTCTGATGCCATTAGCAACAGAGATGAGGGCTACTAGGTAAGCCGCTGCATGTATTCTTAACAGCACATAGCACAGTCTTCTAATGAGGAAAATGCATCCAACCCAAAATGTCAACAGTATGGCTATTGAGAAACTGTGGTAACAGAGTTTAATATCACTGCACACTGCAAAATGCTAATCTCTCATTGATGCCCCATCAATGATTAATAACCCTAATGCCTCATTCTGCTTTACTATTTGTAAGATGGTGCCAATGATGCTATATAATTTGATAATTCCATTTCCATTGCTAATGTGTATGGCTTGGTCATATAATGATCATTAATAATACAAGACTGGGGAAATGAGCAGGTCCATGCTGCCAATTGTATTTTTCCTCTTAATGGTAAAAATAAATAGTTACAATCCCCTCAATACCTGCTGTCTCCTAACTATTTTGTTTTGAAATGTGAATTCATGCTTAAAAATTATTGAGGCTTAAACATTCTCCATTTTAAATATATTACAAGAAATCAAAATGGCTCCAATCTTAATGCTAGCCCATTTTCTCTACAAAAATGAGAATCACAAGTAGGAAATGTCATTAAAACAAAATGACTCCCACTTTTCAAAGGACCTCTCCAGTGAAAATTGGCAGCTGAAGCTCTTCTATGGCTGTAGAATGAAGGAAATTTTCCTAACATGAAACACATTTGCAACAAGGCTTGCTGCTCATCAAAGGCATCCTGATAAAATGAAAATGTCTTATTACTGTTCATAAAAATCGGCTCACAGTACCCCAGGATAGCAAATGTTTAAACCATTTTCCAGGATGTCTAAAGAGGAAAAACATGCTGAAGAAAAGCTATATTTAAGCAATGGACCAAATATGCTCCCTATGATTTTAATTTAAATCTCAACAGATACGAGAAACATTTGGGAGAGTCTGTGTCATTTCTAAGCACTATTCCTCCGCCCCACAGAGATGCGTTCCATCCAACACTCTAGCCAGTAGCTTCCCTGTGTTTTGCTATGAATAACTAGATTTAAAGCAAGTGATACATTCAGTTGTACTTAAGAAATGTCTGCATATAATTCTACCAATGAATCATAGTTTGAGGTTTGTTATTGTTTGTTTGCTTAAGAAAAATGGTAGAATTTGAAAAAGTGTCAAAAATAAACTGTTATCACAACAAATCTAGAGAAACAATAGGGAAGATTCAAAGGCAAATGGAAGTCAGAGAGAGGGGGAGAAATAAAAATAATAATAATAAATAATAATAATAATAATAGTAATAATAATAATAACAATAATAATAATAATAATAATCCCTGCTGGCCATTTTCTCTGCTAAGACAAAGCAACTTTGAGTTTAATTAATTTTTTTAAAAAGTTGATATTGATTCCATCAGAGCTATCTTAAAAAAATAAACTTGATTTTAAAAGTACCTATATCTTACATCTTTCAGTGAAATTATCATTAGTCTTCGTATATATGTAATTACAGGAAATGAAGGACTTATCTTCAACCACTCTGCTACTTATTAATATAGCCAACAAATGATAACAGTCTGCTATCTAAAGGGCTCTATTTTAAAAACAAAAGCTAACTGTTAGATGGTGTGGATGCATTAGTATGCCCTTCTATGACAGTAACTCTCAAATCTAGCATCTTAGACCAAATATATGTTCAGAATCCTGTATAAATTATAAGAATCAAAAACCAGCAGAAACTTATTTATATGCTTTCATCTCAGTGTATCCTATGATGTAATCAACTAGTTACCAGTCAGAGCTATCGTTCTTAATATCTCAATCAAATTTAGATTTTCAATTTCCAAGTATCTCCTTCCCCTGGCATTGGTTGTTCCAGGGCTTCCTTATGGTGTACTTGAGTGTATCCTTCAGAAGGCTGCTAGCTTGACCCACAATGAGCAACCAAACTAGGTAGGGCTTTGGACTGACCTTGATGTTGTTTGTTGTAATTTCCAAAACAACCCATTTGATATAGAAGTTACTGGGGTTAACAGTAAAAAGGATCAGCAGGTGATTTGGGGGCTAACTATCCAAACATAAAAGAGTTTATTGTTGTTTGTAATGTATGCATGTTTCCGGTGAATAGTAAGAAAAAAAAAATGTCCCATTCCACCGAGACTCTAATTTAGAGGAAAAGACAAATATTCTACTGGTGTAACTAGTATATACAAATATTTGATCCTATTAAGAGAAAGCAGAAGAGATTGAATATGGAAGTACTGAGATATTTGGGAATGCTCCCTCTACAGTGGTATCTAAAACTGAGATCTAAGAAGCCAGTATCTTAACCATTGCACTCTCCATAGAGGCACCACCAGCAAAGACAAAGCTTTTGACAAAGTATCCTGCCAGTATTACAGAAAAGATCCAAATGTGGTCAGAGATCCATGTAAAACAATACCTGGAATAAAGCAGATCATCTGTATTAGCCAGGCTATCTCACTTAAGATCTTATGAGAGTCCAATCGAGGAATTTTAACTTTATGGTAAGTATGATGGTGTGGGAGGGGATTGGAAGTCATTTATTTCAGAGAAGGGAAAATAAGGTGTCCTAAAATGTATGGATTATAGTTACTTTGATAGAAGAGCTTGTGTAAGTGTGTACCTGAGTGTGGGTTCTACTGCTAAAAACCAGGAATGTTAGCTTTCCTTAGGTGCCATAGATAACGGGCTGTTCATCTTGCCTTTTGATGGTGCCTGAGTTCAAAGTGTGAAAGAAGATTATCTTTCTTTGGTTTTCTTTATTTTTTTAGTAGCTCAAGCAAGTGGATATGTTACAAATTTGAGGATATGTTACAAATGGCATATTTCTATTAAAACATATGTGCATGCCATGTTTTAGTTTATAAATCACCATAAAATCTCCCTCTTCCATACATTTTTCACTCTATGTTCTCTTTGGAAAACATGAAAAAAAATGTGTGCCATCTCTGTATTTTAAAAACAAATATAGTACAAATATATAGTATAATCACTGGGAATATTTGTTGAATGCATAATGACTGACTAAATGAAAGAATGAATGCATGCGAGAACATATTTTAACAAGAACGGTGGACCACAATTAACTGAAAATTTGGACCACAATGATATGAAAGTCAAATCCATTTTTATAAAACACGAGAAACACGTTCATGATGCCTACATTGCTTGTGCAAGCCCCTGGAGACCAGCTGTGGATTTGGATCTGAGTATATTCCCAGATCCAGCTAAAAAGTCTGATTTTGTTGGGAATCCGTGAACACTACTGAATTCTTGATGGTACAAGCCCTTTAAATCCACTATCACTAGTAAAGAGAAATATTACCCACAGTGCAAATGTTTACACTCATTTCTGCCTTCTGATGGTAGATGTGCTGCACTCTTCTGCTTCTTCATGGCTGAGAGCTACAATTGTGTTTCAGCAGTGAACTTAACAATTACTAACCCTCTCGTGCACTTCCATTTCTTTACAGCAGCTTTTATTTTCTTCCTAGCATTGTCTCCCACATGACTATTTTCTTATTGACATTTCCTTTCCTCTGTACTTGAAAATGTGAATTTTAAAATGTATACATAATAAGAATCTTTTTCTCAAAGGCATTTCAGAAACAATAGATGTGTAGTATGCCCTGGAAGGGCAGATGCATTATTATCATTTATTTTAGATTTTAACCACCTAAGTGATAAAGGTCACTGATGGGTGGCTGTGAAGACAATTAAGGTCATCTGGATTTACTAGGGATTATTAGCTCTCCTTAAAATGGCAGCAGACTTAATATTGAGCCAGGATTGCAGAGTGGCAAGAGCCTTTTTTAATTATTAAAAGTAATTTCACATGTGGTTTAACAGTTATAATTGGAATTTTGAGTTATGCTTTCCTTGGTAACAACCCATTTCCTTTGTTTGGATAAACCTCAGGCATGGAGATATGAAATATGATGTCCTTTAATATGTGATACTCAAGAAATTGCATTTCACCAGCAGGCATTCAGCATTTCTGCTGCTGAAATGGAATCTCAGTAAAATACAATAGAGAGTAAGCCCTGTCATTAATACATCTCCTACTCCAGCTTCCAAGACTTTAATATATAAAGGTTATTGCTAACTGATTGTCACTGTGATGTCCAGAAGACTTTACCAAGGCCTCAGGAAAGATTCTCAGAACTTGGCTATCATCTGCAAGGGGACATTCATGGATTCACATTAGAGTTGGGGTTATGGATGCTGCTGGTTGATTTTAAGAAAAAAAAGTTAAGTGTACCAGACTAAAACACTAACTGTGTCTCTAAGACATTATTATCAGTCATAAGACCACCAGTGCATCTGTCCAGAAACAACCTCTGTTTTCTGGGCTTAGTGAACTCCAGCTAACATTCCAGGCACAATTTAAATCTTTTTATTTTTTTTAAATTATTTTGTCTGTCAAAGCATATTAATGTACAATAGATTTAATTTTCTCCTTCTCTACAGCTTATGACCGACCATCTGCTTTAGACTGAAATGATGTTGGTACTTGTATCTACTCACTCTCACAATCAGCAAATATGCATAGAGCACCTATTATGCATTGGGAAACTGACCCAAGCATTTCAATGCTCATCCTTTAAGAACCTGATGTGGTAGATTCTCCCACTAAGTAGATATGTAACTGGGGTATAGGAGGATAACGACACTAGTAAATTACGTAGCTAAAAATCACAAATGTTAAAATTTAACATTATATTATTCTGATCCCCAAATTTTGCTACTGTTAAGAATCAAAATGAAAATAACTGTGTTTTCTGATTGTCTTAGGTGGCCCCTGTGAAAGGATCATTTGACCCCCACTCCAAACGGGTCATGACCCACAGGTTGAAAACCACTGCTATAAACCAATATATGGCATGCTGGGTGGAGCTGGCTAATAGTTCTTGTAATAGCTGATAACATCCCAGCTCTACATTCACTGAGATCACATTCGGAGCTTGACATCAGCCCTGGTAGAAATATTTATTCACAGCACAGCACGTGCAAATGATATGATTCTGGCTCTGTTTTCCTGAAGAGTTAGTTGTTAAACATTTACCAGCCCTACTGTTTATTTTATAGTTCATTGTGTACTGGTCCGTATCCAATCATTTTCTTCTGGAGAGAAGGGATTCTATCATTTCCCGAGATTGGATATAGTACAATACCTAGCACATAGTGGGTACTCTGTACATTATTCTTGTGTGAATGGGTGAATATTTTACCACATCTCTCACAGCTTTTACAGTGTTTACATCCATTAGTCTAACAGCCTCGGTGTTTGTAATATCACTGCAGTAGGTTGCCAGGCGGTAAAACATGAAATCTGAGGTGCAGTCCTTTTCTTTCCAGCTGGATTGCTCCACAGAGAGGAAATGCACTGCATATCAAATACCTCACACTTATTTTCACCTGCAAAGCCTGGGATCGGGCAGGCAGTACAGAGGGCAAAAGTCTATGCCTGCTCAAACAAAGCAACTGTCAATACAAATCCTAGTATGTAAAGCTTCAAGCTATTTATGTAATCCATCTATTTCTTTTGTTCCATTTCCTCCCATGTTCTATCTAAAATGTCTTTAAGGAGAAAAAAATTAAAATTCCAAGTTCTTGTTAAAACCAAGATGTATCTTCCCTAATATATATAAACACTATCTTTTTAAAAAGACATTTTTAATCAAAACTGAGCTACATTATTTTCTCAGTTCCCTCCAGCTCTTTCCAGACCCCCCAACCCTATCTATGAGGACCCCTTAAGTTGATAACCTCCTTTTCCTTGATTATTATTCTTATATAGATATGTGTGTAATATGTGTATATACAACTGAATATAAATACAAATTGCTGAATCCATTTTTGTTCTTCGTGTGTATATTGTTTTGGGGCTGACCACTTTACTTACAACAAGTAAAAGGAGGGCTTATCACTATCTAAACACTTAATTACCTCTCATAATGATAATTAGTCCATAAACTTAATTTTTAAATAATAATCCAGAAGCCAGTTTTAACACAGATTACCATAACCTTACACATTTGAAGTTCTTGCTGACTGACTCTGAGATTTGCCCTGACCAAATATGAGGTTCTTTACATGTTTCCTCTTCTGTAAAATAGTTTGACATAGCTACTTTGAAGAGATCAACCACAAAATGAAAAACTCTTTGATAGCTGACCTGTAATAATCACTTGATATATGGCTTCTTTTTCCATATTGCCTTGAATTAATGTTTTGAGTGGATGGATGAATGGATGGATGGATGGATGGATGGATGGATGGATGGATGGATGGATGGATGGGTAAGTGGGTGGGTAGGTTGATGGATGGATGAATGGATGGATGGATGATGAATGGATGGGTGGGTGGGTAGGTTGATGGATGGGTGGATGGATGGATGGATGGATGGGTAAGTGGGTGGGTAGGTTGATGGATGGATGGATGGATAGATGGATGATGGATGGATGGATGGGTGGATGGATGGATGGATGGATGGATGGATGGATGGATGGGTAAGTGGGTGGGTAGGTTGATGGATGGATGAATGGATGGATGGATGATGAATGGATGGGTGGGTGGGTAGGTTGATGGATGGGTGGATGGATGGATGGATGGATGGGTAAGTGGGTGGGTAGGTTGATGGATGGATGGATGGATAGATGGATGATGGATGGATGGGTGGGTAAGTGGGTGGGTAGGTTGATTGATGGATGGATGGATGGATGGATGGATGGATGGATGGATGGATGGGTAAGTGGGTGGGTAGGTTGATGGATGGATGGATGGATAGATGGATGATGGATGGATGGATGGGTGGATGGATGGATGATGGATGGATGGGTGGGTAAGTGGGTGGGTAGGTTGGTTGATGGATGGATGGATGGATGATGGATGGATGGGTGGGTGGGTGGGTAGGTTGATGGATGGATGGGTGGATGGATGGATGATGGATGGATGGGTGGGTAAGTGGGTGGGTAGGTTGATTGATGGATGGATGGATGGATGGATGATGAATGGATGGGTGGGTGGGTTGGTTGATGGATGGATGGATGGATGATGGATGGATGGGTGGGTGGGTGGGTAGGTTGATGGATGGATGGATGGGTAAACTAGGAAAAATGCAACAAAAGCAAATGACTCCTAATGGCTTTAAGGTTCTACCAAGTGTGTTGTCTTAAACCTATAATCCCAGCACTCCAGAGGCTTAACAAAAACAATGGTGTGAGTTTCAGATCTCCCTGGACTACACAATGAGATATAAACCAATATGGGATATAGAGAGAGACCTTGTAGCAAAATGCAAAATAAAGAAGAAAAATAAAGCCATTCCATCTTTCAGAATGGTCTAGCAGATGTTTCTGTGATATCAGTAATATTATGTGTCTGTGCTATACAGTATACGGTATACCCAGTAGCCTTAAACCACATGTAACTACTGTGTCCTCCAATGTGACTAAGAAACTAGATTTTGAATTTTATACAGATTCAATTCACTTACATGTAAGACTTCCATGTGGCTTGTAGCTACTACATTAAAGTGAGTTGCGTGACCTGCTATAAAAATTATATTCTAAGCTGAGGCTGAAAATTTCAAAAAACATTTCCTGCTTCAGGAAGAAAATACTACAATATAAACACATTTTCCCCAAGGAAAAATCTTCCTACTTTCCTTGCTGATCTCACTAGAACTCTGTGAAGAATTTCATGGTTTTGAGAGGCTCTGCATGCAAAACCATTAGAGCGAGGCTTTCAAGATTCTACCTCCCAGCTGGGATATACTTAAAGCAGCAAGGACTTCTGATAGACACTAGAGTCACTCATCAGGGCACAGTGGGAGGAGTAAAGGGTTAGAAGGTCATGGCTGACTGCTTCTGTAATGTCCAAGCCCTTCACGTGGTTCACACTGGCATTGGTTAAAGGTTAGGGCAATTACGCTGTTATCTACTAATGACTCAACCCAGCAGCCTCTCCAGCTTTGTTTGCTGTGAAGTATTCTATTAAGAAGACATATATAAATTCATTTTAGATAGTCTTCTGAGTAATGGGGAAAAAGAAGCTATTCATATTTAAAGTAGGTTGCAATCCCAAAGAGCTAAGTTAAGCGTGGATATAGTTAAGCATTTACACTACAAAATCAAGAAGCGAAAGCCTCTTGGAGGCCATCTAATTCTGTACACCTACTTTACGGCTTCAAGGCTAAGGAGTCACTGACTGTGGGACATAAAGCTAAAACCCTGTCTTGTTTATCCTCCACACTGGCTCTGTTATCCTACACAGGCAAATGTTAAAAAGAGAATGAATCTCACATTTTATCATGAAAGACTGCTGGAGTGCCACTGTAGGTGAAGAACAGAAGTATATGTAAATGAATTGTAATGTAACACTTTGGAAAGAGGGATATTATCATTTCTGGATTTTCTCTAGTCGCGCCCCCCACTCACTTTTCTCACTCTAGACACTCATACATTCCTATTTCCATATAGGACAGAACACCCTCTTGGAGTACATCAGACAGGTTGGAAAACAGCATTAACTCCCTCTGGTCCCCAGGGAATCTCTGGTAAATTCAGGCTTCAGAACATCAGTTTTTATCCTAGTGTGCAGCTTGATGTATTGGGGAGCAGGAAGTTATGGGGTATGCTGGTGAAGTCAGGGACCACATTATTACAACTTCATTGCAAATGAAATGAGATGCAGCCTGCTACATGTAAATCAAAGAGTTAATGGTGGCACAGGTGGCTGCTCTGGCATTGTTACCTCAAGTTCACAACCATACAGGCTACAATCTCTCATCCTTCAGATGCTCAGGTGTAGCAGTCTTCACATTTTGCAAACCATCACTCTGTATTTCTAAAAAATAAAAATAAAAACTGCACCATATTACCAAGCCTGAAATCCCTCTATCCTCAGGACTCATTTATTCTGCCATCCAATCTTCTAGGTGATTGAAAAACCTAGGTGAGCCCAGAAATCTCTGCAATCATCATTTCTTCACTTGTGCAGTTTCCTGTTTTGAGGGAGAAATAACTGTGTGTTCTAAACATACATTCTGTCCCTACCGAAGTCACAAGGTTTTAGCACTCTCTTACTGAAATGGAATGGCTTAAAAACTAAAGGTGAATTTAATACTACTGAATACATATTCTGTACACACTCATGTTAGTGTTTTCTTCTGATTCATTCTCTCTCTCTCTCTCTCTCTCTCTCTCTCTCTCTCTCTCTCTCTCTCCACAAACCTGTGACCTACTAGAAGAAATATGCAATCAGTTTCTCACCTCAAGTTGTTTTTAAAAAAATAAAATAAGATTTTGCAAAATTAAGGTCAAGGTTGTGACTCATTCTGCAGATATCTTCTGGAATCTTCCCCATTTTCCCAGTAGTTGCAGGCCAACATGGAGGAAGTCTGGGAGGCCTGGGCTTCTGAGCATTCAAGTTCATTAAGCATGCATCTCCTTTTGGCAGGAAGCCACCCTCTTTAAGCAAAATCCAGTCACAGATAAATGGAAGGCAATCATCTCTCTGCTAATAAATGTAGGCTGTAGAAATGGAGCTGCCAATCTTAGAGGATAGGGTGGAGGAAGGGAGTGTCTATTGTGTTCCTATGATTCCTGCATAATACAATATAGCTGAAGCAAGAAGCTCTGCACTGACTCTAAGAAGTGAGATCACAGCTGTTCATACACACAGAAATGATTCCATGTGTTTGGCTTAGGTTATATGTAGTTCCTAGGAGTTTCTATTGTCCAACAAATTATATAAACTGGTTCTCTGAATTTTCCATGACTTACTTGGCAAAATAAATGGAGCCAAAATTATTGTGCTACAAACTGGAAGACTGGGTATGAATAAATCCAGAAATAGGGAGGGGCTAAGTAAGTCCCTAGGTAAGGAAAGAAGTCTACCAATAGAGAAAAAAATTAGCTGAGAAACCCGTACTTTAGATAAAAAACAATGGGAAAAGTTCGAACAAAGTGTTGGTACATGGCAGAATCACAAGGAAGTGGTCACACACTATAACCAATACTTAGAAATTTATTCAGGAGTCCTAATCAACAATACAAGCCAAACAAAACATGGCTTTGGCTCTAACACAATCAGCTGCCCACCAGTTGGTACCTTTGGTCTAAGCAACTACATTTATCAGCTAATGGTTCAAATCTCTCCTTTATTCTGCCTACCTAGACACAAGAGTTGGTTTCCTTTCCTTTTGTCAAGGATGAGAGTGCTGTAGCTATATTTCTGTCTTGGATACTCAGTTGCGATGCTATAATCATGATGCAACCCAGATTCCAGAAGACAAGAACTGGGGTCAAAGATGTCTTGGAAAGAATGCTTTTAGCAAGCTGGAGATAGAAAAACAGATGGACAGACAGACAGATAACAGATAGATAGTGTTGTGATATATTGGAAGAGTAACCCTAGCCAGTGGGAAGCCAAGGGTGAGGGAGACATGTCATGCAGGCATAGGCTGCAGTCAGTGTGGGTGGGAGCCATGCAAAGACTTGTTATGCAGGTGGTGCCTCACATGAAAAGTTTTATTAGATTGAGAGAGAAGAAAGAAAAGAGGAACAAAAAACAGAAAGAAAGAAAGAAAGAAAGAAAGAAAGAAAGAAAGAAAGAAAGGAAGGAAGGAAGGAAGGAAGGAAGGAAGGAAGGAAGGAAGGAAGGAAGGAAGGAAGGAAGGAAGGAAGGAAGGAAGAAAAAAAAAGAAGAAAGAAGAAAGAAAGAAAGAAGAAGAAAGAAAGGAGGAAGGAAGGAAAAAGAGAGAGCAAAAGATAGAAAGTGGAAGGTGCTTGCCACTTCATGGCAAGAGGAGAAGGTGGGGAGACAAAGGGGAAGAAGTCTTTTCTGATGTTAGGACACTTCCTTATTTGCCGGGATTCCAGGAAGTGGACCTGAGTGCTAACATATTTTTACTCCTATTTCTGTGATACCCAAGGAAGGGTTTAAAAAGGAACACATCTGATTACAATGGAGAAAGTATGGTGGCAGGGACATGATACAACTGGTCACATTACATCTGTAGTCAGGAAGCAAAGAGAGACATGTGCAAGTTCCAAAGCAATAGGATGTCCATATCTGAAGTGGGTTTTTCTGCTTCTTCAGCTAAACTGGTGGAAAAATACTCTCACAGAAATACACTACAATGTATTTTCCTGGTGATAAATCCAGTAAACTTGACAATGCAAATGAGAGGGTAACCCAAGGGGGCAATCTAATAGTAAGAAAAACAATAAAATAAAAGGTTTTTAAAAACATGGTCAGAGGCTCAGGAGCCTAACAACCAACTGCAACTCCGGTTATAGAGGGTCTTATGCCCTATTTTAGCCTCCTTGAGCACTGTATGTACATGACACACAGATACATATCCAGGTAAAACACTAATATGCAAAAAATAAAATGAATACTTTTTTTAAAATTAGTAAGTGAACATAATAAAGGTCTGTTTTTATCTGTCTAATATTGTGCAGGTCTGATTCAGTGGCCAGTTCTGTTCACAAACTTCACTTCCTTCCCTACATCAACCATTCTAAGGCATCCCACAGTTGCTGGCATGTCTGCCTAACAAACAGATATCTGGCTATTTACATCTCTGCTTATATCCTAGAGAGGCTAATCTTTGGGATTTTCATAGCCCTCGGGGGTGAGAGAAGGGTAAACCTACTGATGAAATCCCTTCCTTGCTAATGGGTGATAAAGTAAAATCCAATCCCCAGGGCCTACAACACAGAAACCCTCTGGTCCTACTTTATGTGGATCATATATCTTAATAGATTTTCAAGCAATTTAGAAGACAAGACAAAGCAGCTGTAAAGGCCAATTTACAAGGCCCTTGTTCCCCAGCCACATTTCCCTACCCCCACCGCAGTTACACAAGCCCAACTGATAGAACGGAGTCTTCTAAACACAAGGAAACTCACACCTCTCAGAAATCCCACTCAACACAACATAGACATGTCCTTTACATGTTTTAGGCTTATTTATTTTACAGTAGACCACATCTGGTTGCTGTTCACTTTTTTTCTTCTTCTTAGCTATTTCGGAATGGCCACTCTGAGTCAAGGAGGCATTAGCTACTATCTGCTGCCAATTAAAAGGCAGAGAAACAAAACTACCGATTAGCTGAATGAATAAACTACCCCTTTCATATTATTCTTGGTTCCAAGGCAATGGTTTTTCCCAATTTGGAGGTAAGAATTTGATAACTAATCCCTCACATGATAACACTTTATCTCAGCAATTTCACCTTATGTAAATCGGAGGCAAGCTGTGCTTTGAGGAGAACCCGTGGGGTTCGACTGTAAAAATCCTGACAGGCTAATTCTCAGTGGGAGAAAAATGAGTCCTGCCCTTCAAGGTGCCTTCTGCTCTGGAATACATTCATGAAAATAAATTTGCATCACTCCGTTACTCTTGCTCATTACAAATCAGAGTAAACAATTACTGCATTAAGCAGTCTCTGAGAGGCTCCAAAGGCCACTGGTGCTTAAGGCTGATTTTCATAAATGATCTTCAAGGAGCTCCCCTGGGGATAGAAGATCAGGGAGGTCCAGGGAGAGGTTAGCAAGGACTGCATCTCATTACCATGGTGATGAGATGCAACATGCAGTCTGGATATAGAACCAGTTGCCATGACTTGGTGCTGTGGTTTTCTGGTTTTCTCAGAGAGTGTAAGATCTAATTGACTGCAGGTTCCCTGGGCACTCTGTGTTTTGGGTGAGCAGAAGCAGAAATCTGGCTCCAACCTGGAGGAAACCCATGATTTTAGTCTGATTTGGCATGAGACAGACATCACCTGTTCTTGATAGAGTTGTTGTGGGGCTCTGCTGATTTTAATGTGTTTAAGTAGTGCCTGCTCTTGATTCTTGAGTCAGCCCTCATCGTAGAGACAATTACTTAATTCATTTACTTAATGTTATGAAACCTTCTTTTCCATTAAAGAATAAACTCAGGAAGTACAGAGGAACACCTTTGTTTATTCTCTTCTGCATTAGAGTACTCGGGACACCTTGCAAAGAGCCAAGAACATATCAGGAACTCATTGATATTTTGTCAGTTGATATGCAAATAAATGGAGACTGTTTACTTGAAAAATGGATCTCAATGTCCATTTTATTCACAGAATTTTAAGTAGTGACCCAAGAAGAGTCTCAATTCTAAAACTTCCAGTATCCCCCCCCTTTTTTGTGTTCTTCCAGATGGTACAGTTAGACACAAGACAGAATGAAAGAATGCCAATGCTCTGAGTCACTGATGATGTGGGTGATTCTGGAGAAAGCAAATCGGCTAACTCAAAAAAGATAAGATTTCCAGAGAAGCCACAGCCCTTCCCATGTGTTCTTCATGCTTTCTTGAGCATGATTGATAGGACCTGTCTACCACTCTCCAGAGGCATGGAGTCAGAGTGAAAAGAAATTGTGGAATTAGAATCCTTTTGTTCAAAGAAACCATAAAATCAATTATTTTTCTTACTGCTTTGTGGCTACAGCACCAGTTTCCAGCAAGTCAGTGTACCTGCATGAAGATGAAAAGGAATGGGGGTGTGATCTCATTTGGGAAAGAGGAGACAGGGATGGAGGGTGGGGGAGGGGAGGGAGGGAAGGGGAGGGGAGAGAGAACAGTAGCTAGGGGGTCAGAACTAAAGGCCACCTTGTATTTGTAAATGTGAGCGAAAATATAGCAGAGTTCCTTAGGTCTTTAAATGAGCTGCTATACACCAGCCTCACCTAGGACTTCGTGACTCAGGCAAGAACAACTGAATCTTTAACTGGATATATTTTTTGGAGCATGTGGGTGTCTAGGATCATTCTTAGGTAACTAAACGCCATCTTATTTACAGTACTACATAAGACAAATTGTGAGAGGGGGCTCTATTTAAACATTGCACTCTGAAGAGAAAATGTTATCAGTTAAACTTCAGAAAAACATTTTTATTTACCATTTCCATGGTTTGCCAATCAATGTCATTTACTGGGTATCTGCTTTGAGTACCTTATGCTTTAGTTTGTCATTCAAGGTCATCAAGTATCTGGCCATGTATTACTGTTTTATCATCAATCACATAGAATTGTATTCCCTGTGAGTAGGGGCTATTTATTTCACACCTCTTCTTGTTTGGTTGATGAAAGAAGAAGACATAGAACTAGCCATATCACTTATTAAAATATCACTTTGGCCTAAATATCTACACTCTTCACTAGTGTGTGTGGGAATGTCCCAGAATGCCATCTCCTCCAATGGTGTTCGTCTTCTAACATGGCTCTGTTGTCTTTTGTGACTCAGTGTCTCCAAAGATAGAATTGAGTTATGAATCCTAATATAGAGAAATAATTGTAAATATTTCAGTTTCATCATCCTCAAAAGTGAAAGAGGGAGACCAGAGAGTAAGAGTTGGTACAGATGTGACATAGAGATGACATCCCTGGCTTTGAAGATGGCAGAGGCACCAAGCTGAGGCATACAGGCAGGGCTGAGAAACTAGAAAAAGCAAAGAGCAGCTGGAAGAAGCACAACTCATATAAAACATTAGAATTTAATTTCTAGAAACTTCTTTCGCCCTCCTAAGAGGCAATTATTTGTGCACATGGTGCACAATAGTTCACGTGAGCAACAGAGTCATGATATCCACATAATATTTTGCTCCCATATTTTTACTTCTTCACTTCAATATAACTATATTTTCTTTTGTTTTGTTTCAAGATAGTATCTCATAATATATTTCAGATTGGTATGGAAGTCATGAGTCTCATGGTTCTGACTCCTGGGCACTGAAATTAGTGGTACACATATTTTTCTTTCTTTCTTTCTTTCTTACCTTCTTTTTTTTTTTTCTTTTTTTTGAGGCAGGGTTTCTCTGTGTAGCCTTGGCTATCCTGGAACACCCTCTGTAGACCAAGATGGCCTTGAACTCAGAGATCTTCCTGCCTCTGCCTCCTAAGTATTGAGATTAAAGTAATGAGCTACCATCACCTGGCCATAATTGCATATTTTATACTAACTAAAATTATTTAGCACGTATGAAGAAATGTTCAAGAGTTCCACATTTGCAAAATGCCTGCTTTATTCTATCTGAAATTCAGATAGATTTGATTTGATTATTTGATTGAACAGCAATAGTCACTGGTGTTCAAAACATAGTATTAGCCCCTAGATTGCCTGGGTTATCAACTGCACTATATCCAAGCTCTGATTTGGGGTGAGAGTGCTTGTATTTATTTCACTTTCCTCATGTAAAGAATAGAAATAATAATTTATACTTACTTTCTAGGGCAGGAGTAACAATTAGTTTATTGATTTATAAAAAGAATTAAACTCAGCCAGGTATTGGTAGTACATGCCTTTAATTCCAGCATTTGGGAGGCAGAGGTAGGTGGATCACTGATGTCCAAAGCCAGCCTGGTCTACAGAGCCAGTTTCAAGACAACCAGAGCTACACAGGGAAGCCCTATCTAAAAATAAATAAATAAGTAAAAGTAGAGAAGTTAAAAACTCAAGTCTGGTACATAATAAACACTACATATCAGTCACTGTTTCCCCATTATAGAGGTGATTAAACTGGAGTCTGCAAAGCTTGCTGCACTAGCCCTTCAACAGGAACAGAAATAAAATTAGGCTCATAAGTCAATTTCAATTTCTAAGAGCAATACAGGTTTTTTCTATTAATGCATCAATGAATTCATAATATCAGAAATGAAACCTACAATAATACAAAAAAAAAAGTAGGAAGCAGCAAGATTTCTGAATGTCCTGAGATTCCATTTAAAAGAGAAATGCATTTTGATAGAAATGAGAGGAACAGCCACTGATATAAGTTGGTAGATCAGCAGGCAGTGGCCAAGTCACATCAGAAATGGCATATGGCAGTGCCAGGAAGTTTCAGACTAAGACGATTATTAATATGGATAGATTTATATCTATAAAAATAATTCTTTATAGGAAGGAAAAAACATGCAGAAAAAGCAAATGTTAAAAGTACAGACTTCATGTTCTTCCTTGTTAAGTGTTTCTTCATAGACGTTCTGGAATCAAAATGCATCAGGTTGTGCACTCCCAATTGCATGGTCATGTTCACTGGATGCAGACTGGAAGGCCTGCATAACCAGCTTGCAAGTGATGCGGCCAGTCTGGAGCCTGAGCTTACAGACCCACTGATCTATTGCAATTATTTCCTCACTGCTTCCGTCCAAGATTACTTCCTAAAGACTCACAAAGGGAATTTAATTGTCTCAATCTAGCATTTCAGAAAATTGAAAGGGAAATCTTGTCTGAGTATGTGTAACAGCATGAAGCCCATTAAAAGTACAAGACTCTGAGAAAGGAAATCGGCTTTATTCAAGAAAGCTTTTTAAATCTTGGGGACACCAAGGAAATGACTCTGAGGCCACATCAATGTTAGACACTCAGTTTTCAATAGTGAGAAAAACAGGAACATTGTGTCCTATGCAAAGCACTCCTGACTCAACTGAATCTATCTCCTAAGCCAGATTCTTAAAATCACACCCCTCAGTTTGTCCATGCTAATTAGTGAGAGTTTAGCAACTGTTCTTTACAGATAATTTTGGTAGGTTTTTTGAACTAATATCTCAGTGAAGGAAAAGGGGTGGGGTGTCCCAAACTATGTGTGAAACATATGACATTAATAAATCACAGAGGTATTCCCAACAAGGTGTGAAGACAAGCTTCTCACTTGTCCACTGGATTGGTTGGTATTCTAAACATCACTGTGGAACATAATTATAGAACAAGAACAGGATGAAGAAATGGATGAACATATATATAGTTTTTATTTTCTATTAAAATTTCTCAATAACTAAGTAATACCATTAGGTTCACATTTAGATGTGAATTAAATGAATGGAATAAGAGCTAATTTAAGATGATCAAATATTGAGATACTTCTGGTTAAGAAGAGAAAGAAAATAATTTATTTTTGACCAAAACTGAGATAAGACAGCCAAACAAATGAGTGGGAGAAAGTGGGTATATGGAACCTTCCAAATTTGTCAACTTTAAAACTCTTCAAAATGCAAGAGAAATTTGTTTGAGAATGAGGATAATAAGGCAATATAGCACAACCACAAGAATATAAATGGAATCCAAAATCCCAGTTATGAGTAACTGTTCTGACAGTATTCACTGTTTGGATAGAAATTACTTTTAAAACCTAGTAATAAGTGGTTATGGTGGCTCACATCTGCAATCCCAACACTCAAGAGGCTGTGGCAGGAGGGTCACAGATAGCTTGAGGACAGTCTGAGATTCAGAGTGAGACTCTGCTTAAGACAGACAGACAGAGAGAGAGAGAGAGAGAGAGAGAGAGAGAGAGAGAGAGAATACAAACTAGTATATTTCTGTTCATTGTTTTAGCTAGTTATCTGAATTAATAGTTTCTAGTAAAAAAAGGGGGGTTCAGAGAACTGTATGCAAAGCAGTCATTCAAGATTTATTAAGAAATATCAGTTATCCTGTGTGTCTTAGGGTTTTGAGTGTAGTTCTCTTACACTTAATTTAACCAATAATTCTTATCTATATTTGTAAGGGGTGGGCGCCCCTCACTTTAGCACCCTTAGACACCCCAAGACCATGGCTAATGACTACTGTTAACTTTAAAGGAAAAGAGAGTTTAATGAATGATATACTGATATACACATGTGTGGGCTCGAGGCACTGTGGAAGCCAAGAGCCCTGAATATTTTTAGGGCAGAAGCTTTATACAACACTCTGGATAGGGGAGGTGCTACATCCGGGCTCCTGAGATAGGAAAGTTACAACAGAGCAGGGCCAAAGGTCAGCTTAGGACCGAGTTTAGGAATGTGACAGGCAGGCATGTGTACTTCCTGTGAAACAATAGGAGTCTTGGGCAAGCAGGGGACCACCTAAGGACTGGAGCAATGGTCACAATGGGAGGCACAGGGAGTCAGGTGGCCAAGCAATTCAGGAAGTATATCCTTATCATGGGTGGTCCTGCTCAGAGTGATTAGTGTCCAGAAGGTCAAGCTGACCCAGTGTGTTCTAAGTGTGCAGTTGAGCAAGCAGCCATTAATCCTGTGAACAAAGCTTTTCTGAGAATCTGAGTTCTGAGCAAGTTGCTACTTAACAATGGAACCGAAACTATGTCGAGCTTGGCTAGTTTCAGGGATCTCAGGAAGGGGGTCTGGGGGTAAAGAATCAAACAGGATTTTTCTATCTTCACATATTTACCCATGTGGCTTGGTACCATTTCTCAATACAGTATTCTCAACTTGCTTCCTCTGCTTCTGGCTGGAGACTCCAGACTCTGCCCTTCCTCTTCTCAGAATTTTAGTCTGGTTACCTATACATCCTGCCTGGCTACTGGGCAATCAACATCTTATTAGAGCAATTCAAATGACAAATCTTTACAGTGTACACGAGAATTATCCCACAGCATAACGTGACCATGGCAACTCCTATAAAGAAAAATACTTAATTCAGGCTAGCTTACAGTTTCAGGGGTTTAGTACATTGTGTTCATGGTGGTATACAGGTAGACACGATGATAAAGTGTTGTTCCCATGTTGAGGGATTCCCCCCAAAGACCATCAAGGAACTGGATTCAATGTAAACCCATGAGAATTTTTTTTTTTTTTTAAGAAAATCATACATAAGTGGGGTGCTATATGTCTTGGCATTTCAGGATTAGGCAAAAAGGTATGGGGTTCACAGCCATTGACTACACTTTCTGTGCAAACTCAAGCTCTAAATCTGCTGACTGAACGTTTAGGAACCTAATTTTTGAATCTATTGGCTGCTAGGCACATTCCTAAGATTCTTTCCATACTCAGACCTGTGCCAGCCTTGCCCTCAGACATTAAACTCTCTTTTCCTAAAATAGTTTTGTAAAGGAAATCCATGCCTTCACATGACAAAGAGCTGTGCATTCCACATCTTGATCTGTAAGCAGCAGGAAGTAAACTTTTACCACACTAGTTATAGCTTGAATATAAAAGGCCTCAAAGCCTACCCCTACAGTGACACACTTTCTCCAACAAAGCCAAACCTACACTAACAGGGCAATCAATATCTTCAAATAGGGCTATTACCTGGAGAGAGGATCATTTTCTTTCAAACTACCACATTCTGCTCCCTGGCCCCCATAGAACTGTAGCCACAAAATAATGCAAAAATTGGTTTAGTCTAACTACAAAAATTTCCATAGTCTATAAAAGTCTCAAACTTAGTCCTAAATTTAAAATCTCTTTTGAGATTCATGGACTCTTTTAACAATAATTCCTTGTAAAATAAAAATAAAAAATTAGATCACCCATATTCAACATATAATGGCACAGGATATACATTACCATTCCAAAACATAGGGAAGGGAGCATAGTGAGTAAATACTGAACCAAAGCAAAACTAAAAACTAGCTTGGCAAAGTACAAACTTGGCATTTTTATGTTTAATGTCTAAATGCTCTTTAAATCTTGAACTCCATCCAGCTTTGTTGACTACAACATACTTCTTTCTCTTGGGCTGATTCTCTTCCCTCTTAGCAGCTCTCCTTGGTAAATATCCATTGCTATGATATCTCTATCATCTTCGGATCTCTAAGGCAATCCAGGCTTTCCCTTCAAAGCTTCATGTACTAGCCTCTCAGGGCCTCCATTCAGGGACACCCCAGACACCTACCTGTACTCAATGGCTTTCCTTAGTCACAGAAGAAGATTCTATAACTCCTTTTTTCTATCCTTGATCCAGAAGCCAGGACTATGAAGCTGAAGATTCCAAGTTCTGCTGCTTGCTGGTGCTGGAACATGCTCCCCTTATTCAATTATATCTTCACCGGCTTTCTGCTTCCAATGGTTCCTACTGCCTAAGCTTGATTGTCCTGGAACTTGCTCTGTAGACCAGGCTTGCCTCAAACTCAGATATTCACCTGCCTGCTTCAAGAGTACTGGGAATAAAGACATATAGCACAAAACCTGGTTCTAAGGTTTTTGTTTTTAATCTCTTTTTACAAGTTGAAAGTTTAGCTGGTTCTGAGGTTTTTGGTTTTAATCTCTTTTTACAAGTTGAAAGTTTAGCTGGTTGGGATCTTGCCTTGAGGTCACCACTGCCTTTACACTAGTTCTTAACCTGTTTATCTCCTTGAACATAGGATTTAGCTCCATTCTACTTTCTGATGTTCCTTCTGTACCTCAAATTAAACATTTTGCATTTTTCCTTGATCATCTTTCACCTTTGTGAAGAACCAGAGAAGTGCCTCCATTTTGAGCAAAAATCCTTGAAGTCCCTTAACCCTAGCTTGAAACAAGCCTGTATTCTGCAGAGTACAAAGTACAAAACAGGAAATAGCCTAGGACTATCTGATAGCAACTAAATAACCATGGAATGTCCCAATGCAGGAGACAGTCTATACAGGAAGGTTTGAGAAACAGCTGGCTAACATCACAGAGGAATTCTGCAAAGTCCCTAAAAAATGAGCTAATCAGAATTGTATCTGTACTGAGACTCCTGATTGATGTGTGGGGGTTTTTGCCTTTAAAACTCAGCTTCCAAAGGGGTGGGTACCTCCTCCTGCTTCAGTTATGACAGGTCCCTGCCAAGGCTTGTACTTTTCAATAAACCTTGCTTTTACATTTTGGAGGGTTCCCATCTCTGGAGGTCTCTTGGGGGGGGGGTTCCTCTCACAACCAGGGCACAACACTTTGAACTATAAATCTTCATTAGTGTTGCCATTAATAACTATATTACAGAGGCTATACTAGTTTGTTTTGAGATTTCTTCTGCCAACAGAATTAATCCAAAACTCTTCACTTTAGCCTCAGGAAGATTTTTCACACAAGCGTGAAAAGCATCCTCATTCTTCACAAAAATATTACAAGAAGGATCTCTAGGCAACATATTAAAATTCTTCTCCTCTGAAACAGCTTGAGTCAGGCCATTACAGTTCTAACCACTCTCAGCAGCACTATTTTCAATGCTCCTACTAGTACAGCCCACTAAACCCTGCTTAAAGTGTTCTACTGCTTTTATAATCCAAATTTCTGAAAGTCCACATTCATCCAAGCAAAAGCATGGTTTGGTTCATACACAGTACCACAGCAATCCCTGATACTAACTTCTGTCTCAGCTCCTATTTCTATTGCTGGGAAGAAATACCAGCACCACAGGAACTCTTATAAAGGAAAACATTTAGTACAGACTGGCCTCAATTTCAGAAGTTCAGTCCATTATCTTCATGGTGGGTTTGTACTGACATTGTTCCAATACCTAAGGATATGGTCAGCTCTCTAAGATGTATAAAGTAGCACCCATACATTACCATAGAAACAAGAAAACAAGATATTAAAAGCAAACTAAGAAAAAGCAGCTTCTCAATAGGAAAAATTTCATGTGTAGTTTTAGAAAAACAATTTTCTGTGATCACTATTCTCCTGAAAAATCATTTTCTAGTTCTTTGAGAATTCAGTATAATATAGTTTTCTATTGACCCCTCCCCCTTAACTTAAATCTACCTATTTTTATCTGATTAGTCAACTCTGTATTCTCTTTAAAAAAAAAAACAAAAATGAAGTCTAGTGTGTGCTACACTGGAGTATGGCCAGCCTAGTAGGGGTCACACCCTTAAGGAAAGTCGACTTTCCCTTTTCTAACAGCTATCAATTACCAAGAGCTCCACGGTAGAGGTGGGACATCAGGACAAACCAATTTTCCTTTCTACACTGGGATCTTATCTGGCTCGGGCTTACACCCCAGCTGCATATTGAAACAGCTAAAAATAGAGCTACTACATGATCCAGCTATGCCACTCTTAGGTATATACTCAAAAGACTCTGTATCATTGATAAAGACACCTGCTTGTCCATATTTATTGCTACTATATTCATAATAACAAGAAAATGGGATCAGACTAGATTCCATCAACTGATTAATAGATAGTTTCAAAATGTTGTATATTTACACCCTGGGAAATTCTTAAGAGGAATATAAAAACAGTTGTTATATGTTTTATACCTTGAAAATAATATAACCAAGAATGATTAATGGGTTCAGTATAATTCTTAGCTGCTTTATTCAGCCTTGAGCTACAGTCCACATAATTGAGAACTATCAGTTATCCATGTCTACAGGAATATAAAACAACATTCACAACCACAGCTTCTCTAACTTTACAGAAAGCAAATTCATTTCTAGGCTCAGAGTAATTCAAAATCAGGTGAAGATTTCAAAAATGCTTATATCAATATATGTATATGTTGGATCTGTCCATGTGTAAAATCATCTTTATATTCCTTACAGCATATTATACAAAAGCTACCTGCTTTTGGAGGAGTTATCATATTATCAGGTAAGTCTCTCATATATGATGGTCTTTTAAATGTATTAAAATGTCACTGTATTTTATTTAGAAGATAACAATATAGGCATTATTTTTGTCTCCAGCTCATCCGTAGAAAAACTAAAGACAAAGGGGTAAATGAATTTGTTCAGGGCAATGAGTTTGGCATAGGGGAAACAGAAATCTTTATTGTAAAGCTGCATCAAATTCTCTATGTCCATGTTTAGAAGTAGGAGTACTCTCTCACTTTATGGATTTGTGAAGATTATATAAGTCAGTCTTTGGTTACAGCATGGCCTCTGCAATGACCAAAATGTGTTACTTTCAAGTCATAGTACCAAATAAACATAAAATGCATTTTCAATGTGATGCTTTGACATATCCAAGAGTGAATTAAAACATTCAATGACATTTAGTAGACCATCACTCTCAGCAAAATGAAGAGCTCCTCAGTTCTTAATAGTCATTTTAGTAATTGCCTATTGAAAATGCTGTATATATGGATCACACTGAGTAGTATACATACATAAGGTGTTAATGATGGAAGCATTTTAAACATATTTTTTCTACTCCATTTACAGTATAGACTTTGGAGATTCAGGCTTGCAAACAATATCTGAGACTGTCAAATGGACTTTGGAATGAGCTCCTCCAGGGATGGCAGGTTGCAGGTTGAAGCAAAACCAATTAGTTACCCATCATGTGGTTATTGATCTTCCTGTCTTTTTTGTTATCAGGACTTTAAAGGCAAGATAAAAGGAGCCACTTCAATACATCACAATTTGGAATAAATACAAATAACATTTGGAACATAGGGGCTGTATTTTTTTTTCTCATGAGATACAGATAGTAAATAGCTATGACCCCAGCAAAGGGGAAGTAATTGTCAAATTCAGATGATGCCTTTCAATGAGGAACAATGTAAAAAAGACACTGGAAGAATGGATGCCACTTGGCATAATTGAGTCAATTAGAAATAACAATACATCTTCTCCCTCTGCCACTCAATGATATACAGTCTTTTAACTGCTGTTTTTTTACAAAGGTTTGATAACAAAAATATTCAGTTAAATGTCTGCATCCTTTGTATGTGGGAATAAGGACTTGAACACATTAGACACATATAAATTTCTAACAAGAGAAAATTTGTCTTAAATCATAATAGTGGGGCTGGAGAGATGGCTCACCAGTTAAGAATGCATACTGGTCATATAGAGGACTCCAGTTTGGTTCTTAGCACCTATGTTAGACAGCTCACAACTTCCTGTAAATCCAGAGCCAGGGAATACAATGTCTCTAGTCTTCATGGGCACATATGCAAACCCACAGATAGACACATACATATAAATAAAAGTGAAGAAATACATACTCAAAAGCAAAAAGCATAAAAATCCATATTTCTAATCTCATGTGAAGCCTCAATCTTTAAGTTAAATATATTCTGAAAGATTGTATTATTAGAAATATGAATTTGGTTTTATATTCATTCTTTTACATCTAATAAAGGTTACATATAACATAGCTCACTGCTATGGGCCATGCTTGTTTTGTAAGTAAAGGTTTATTAGAACTCAGTTTCATTTATGTTTGGACAGTGGCTGAAGACCATATGGCTGGTAAATATGAAATATTTGCTGTCTAGCTTCTTTTGCTTAGCCACTATCTTTTAAACAGAACTATCAGAAAGTTACTGAGAAGAGATTTTTTTTTTCACAGATTAAAACAGCCACCACCCCAGTAATGCCAATGGTAATACATTTAAGTCATTAGCTGGTAAGTGAATCATCTTGAATCTGTTTCTTCTTTTTCCTGTGAACAATTCTTTGATTCATCAATTTCATCAATTTCTGTCTTAATTCTGTTTTATCAAATTTTCTACAGTTTGTCCATCTCAATTCATTACTATAACCATACTGCAAGTCAGCACCATATCTGTGCTGTACCATGGGTAGAATACAGTAGGGAATGAATGATTGTGTGTCTCCAAAACCTATATGATGGAGCTTGGGGGAGCCTTTAGGAGACAATTAGTCCTCATGAGTGTGACTCTAACACTTGCAAACATACAGGAGAGATATAGTGTCTCTCTCTCTCTCTTTCTCTCTCTCTCCCCCTCCTTCCCTCCCTCTCCCTCTCTCTCTCCTCTCCCTCCTCCTCCCCTCTCCCCTTTTACACAAATATACTATTTACTAGAACAAGTCATACTGACATCTAATATCAGAGTTTTAGCCTCTAGAACATTAAGAAGGAACTTTCAATGTTTAGCCACTTGCTCTCTAGCATACTGTTACAGGAGCCTGGACTGAATAAACGAATAGAGCAGCTAATCTAACTTGTTTCTCCTTCTGTCCTTACTAGAGAAAACTCATTATCTCATAACAAATAACATCTCTTTAAATGTAATTATATATCTTTGAGTATGTATGTATGTGTATAAGTTTTCATGAATGTATGTGCATATGTATGTTTGTGTATATGTATGATTATTGGTATGTGTGTGTCTATGTATATGTGTATGTGCAGTCTGTATGTGTGAGTCTGTTTGTTTATGTGGGTGTGAGTACATGTGTGTGTGTCTGTGTATGTATATGTGTATAAATAGATGTGCATATGTGTGTCTAGTCACACTTTGCTTTTCCTTGTTCCTCAAAGATGACAGCTTGGTCCTGCTGCAGAGCCTCCACGCTCTGCCTAAATTAGTATGTTCCTTGGTCACTTCCTGTTCTCCTTTTCAGTTCTCATGTAGTCTCATCAGTAAGGATTCCCCAGATTCTCCATCCAGCATGTTTTGCTTTGTCCTCATAATTGTTCCCAAGAACTTTTATCCCCTTAATGAGAGTAATAAATCACCATGCTTAGAAATTATTGGAATTAGTCATTTGTTGCTCCTATTGTCTGTCTTCCTATGTTTTAAGGACTTTGAAAGATACATGATTCCCATATATTCCTATTTTCCTCTGCCTTTTGCACATGGTAAGCACTACACTAATAGTTATGGAATGTAATTTATGAAAAAACTATTTAGAAGGGTTTAAGAGCTATGATTTAATGGAATAAAAACTCACATGAAATACTTACCCAAAATGTATAAAACAACTGACCATGGTATGCATATCCCCAATGAGTGCATTTAAAACATAACTCCTATGCCTAAGACTCGAATAGCATCAAGAAAAAGTCAGGAGAAAAGGCTGAAGGAGCTTAGGAACCAAGATATGTGTTGTGTGTGTGTGTGTGTGTGTGTGTGTGTGTGTGTGTGTGTGTGTGTGTGAGAGAGAGAGAGAGAGAGAGAGGGAGAGAGAACAGTAGATCAGGAAGGAAATGGGGGAAGAAATGGAAGTGAATATGATCAAAATTCATTGTATAAAATTATCAAAGAATTTATAAAAATGTATTATATTTAAAAACAAATCTAAGAGTTATAGATGTAATATAAAAGGAAACAGAGTGCTTGAGAGATATCTCAGTTAGTACAATGCTCACTTTGCAAACATGAGGACCTGAGTTTGATCCCCATTACCCTGTATACCCTCACACTTGTAATTCAAGTGCTGATAAAGTAAAGACAAACAAATCCCTGTGGCTTGCTGGGCAGCTAGCCTAGCCTGATTGTCTCTGACCATGTGAGAGATTCCATCTCAAACAAACAAGTGCATAATTCCTGAGAATTGACATATAGGCTCCACATGCATAAATATGTACATTTATATATGACATGAACACATACAAATGAACACTCACAAATGAATGCACAGACATATGAACACCGGCACACATGCACATATCCATAAAACTGAAAGTCGTCTTAGTGAAGGATAATATGAACCATAGAGAACAGAGAATGAAAAATACGTGTGTTACCTTAAGAGACAGAACGTTTGACTTGATGGAAGTAATAATAGAAATAGATGAACATTAACAGAGGGATCTGTACTTTAAATACAAGATAAAAGGGGCAGAACTCCAGGAGCCTAACCAGATATGAAATTTGCAGAAATAACAGAAACTTTATTGAGCATAAAATCAAAATTAATGAGGTGGCTGAAAGCACTTCACACAGGAAGAAAGATTACTTCAAATCAAATTACTTAAGCACTGTAGACCCTATACCGGAATAGAAGGAAGATATGAGGATTTTTTTTTTTATCTCCAATGTTATAAGGTAGGCAGCTGCAGACATTAGCTCATGCTCTCCACAAATGCAAAAATATTGCTATTGGATCTGTGGCTTTGTCTTCCTTTAATCTCTCTTTCTGTTTTTCATCTTATCCATTCATCCCAGGGTTGCACACACAGTTTCAAGGAACAGTTGCCCAAAATCCAATCTCTTCTCTAGAACTTAGGTGCTCACCCTCTGAAATAGAATGGTGGAAAATTCTGGGCTACATTAGTTAACTGTTTTTCTTTCCCTAGGAACCTCCAGAGGCCTCCTAGAGGACTCATCTTTGCATGACCACATCTTCCCTATCCTTGGATGACCCAGTCCTTTTGTTCTTTGCATATTAATATTTTTTGAAATGCCACAGCTCACCCTGTTCTGGTGCTTGCAAATACTTTCTCTCTTTTTTTACTGTCCTTTTCTAGTTCTGTACTTATCAGCTTAGACAATTGTTATCTCTTTTCTAATACTTTCCAAATATTTACACATGATTAAAAAATTTACAGATCCTAAGTACTTGTAATGTTCCAAAAACTTTGGTTAAGTACAATATACCCCAAAACTTCCCTGAGCAATAATGACTGTCTCTAAAGATAAGAAAACTGAGGTTGAGAAAGGCTCCATAGATTTGCCATGATCAAAAACATTAGAACATTAGGGTCTAGACTTTCAGTTACATCTGTTTAACTCCAATGTCTAAATTCAAAGCCTGTTCTCCAAGGCCATGAGCATTAATAAATTCCCTTCTTAAACTCAGGTCTAATCACTTATTATATGCACTATCATTTTGTAACAATGGTAAGAAATCATGCTTATATTCTAACTGATTTGTGCTAATGCAATATTAATTATGACATTATGAATACATTCATTTTTTTACTTTATTCATTGTATATTTTACTCATGTCCATAATCCCATAATTCTTTGGGTGCCAGGATAATTGAACAGATCTGCAGATTTTTCTAATAAAAAACATGTGGAATGTTTAAGTAAATAATATATAACTTTAAAATTTTTATATAAATATGATATTTTACTTTCCACTATTGACATAGAGATTTCTGAGAACAATGGCAAAATATTCATTCAATGTTTTTCTGATTCTTCACTGTCCTAGCCAACAACTATGCAAAGTTGGAAGAAAAACATCTAGTTTGACACATGAGGGAGTTTACAACCAATGTTCAAATATATTTCTCTTAGTTATGAGACATAAGCCATCAATATGCAGTGATTAATGAAGAATAGTACATTGGCAGGATCTTACTACAATTTAGGGCACAATTAAAGAATGTATAATGCTGAAATATAAAGAATAATTTCAATTGCAGTGGTGAAAAATGCTTCCTTTTTTTTCCCCTTTGCATTTACTGGAAGAAGCAGATTAGATTAGGAATTTGCAAATTAAATTATGTAAACCTTACACTTTTAACACTTATTGTTTACATGTTTTGTAGGGCTTTTGTTGTGTATTTTTGTTTTGTTTTGTTTTTGTGGTTCTGGGTATCAAACCCAGGACCTTATACATAGTATGCAATCATTTACCACTAAAGTATGTTCTCAGTCCCAAATCTCTCATGCTTTTACTTTAGTTAAAATTCATAACAATTGTAACAGTCATTAACTAGAAGGCCAGGAACTTCTTTCTAAGGAGCAGAAAAAAGCCTTTAGGCCCTTCATCCAGGAGCCTGAGATGCCCTGAGGGCTGGGATCATGGATTTAGATCACCACGGGCAGTTTTTGTGCTGCTAGGAATTCAACACAAACATAGACAAAAACTCTACAGATGAGTCACATAAACAGGCCTGATGTGGGAATGTCTTTCTGTGTGCTGTGTGTATCAATCTTTAAATAAAGGACTGTTTTGGCCATGGCAGGCACTGTAGAAGAAGTTAGGTGGGGAAGTAGAATATTTAGGAGAAGGAGGGTGGGGTCAGAGACAGACTGAGCCAGCCTCAAAAGAAACTTGTAAGGAACACAGGTGAGCCACAGGTCACATTCTTCAGGACTCAAGAGGAGAAGCAACTGACAAATGGGCTGAGCAGATTTCCTGCTTCACTGAAATGAAAAGAGACTCTGGGCCTGTAGGCTGAAGATGGATGCCCCAACGTCATAAAGGAACTTTGGGTGACTGTCCAGGCAGATAAGTGTCATCTCTGTCATTTCTAGATTTTGGAAGTTGCTTGTACTTCTGGTTTACTTAGGTAAATATATCCTTCTGTGGTCTTTGATGTAGTTGAAGACTAGATGGTTATAGGTATAGCTTTTCTTGGTTATTTTAAGGTATATTGGATATGAAACTTTAGATTCATAAGGATAAGGTAGATGATAGAGTATTTTCTTTAATTTTGGTAAATACAAATAGACTGGATATTGTAACTGTAATTCTTGCTTGATAGCTATTTTGTTATATGTAATTTTGCTATGTTAAAATTAAAATCTTCCTTTTTGATTAGACAGAAGGGGGGGTGATGTGGGAATGCCTTTCTGTATGCTGTGAATATCAATCTTTAAATAAAGAAGCTGTTTTGGGCCATGACAGGCACCATAGAAAAAATAGGAGGAGAAATCAGAGCATAGGTAGAGAAGCAGGGCAGAGTCAGACAGACCGAGCCAGAAGCCTAAAGAAGAAGCATGTAAGGAACACAGGTGAGCCATGGGCCACGTGGCAGACAGATTAATGAGAATGGGTTGAGTTAAGATGTAAGAGCTAGCTAGCAATGTGCCTAAGCCATAGGCCAAACAGCATGAAGTAAATATAAGCGTCTGAATCATTTTGGGGCCCTTAGCAGTGGCAGGCGTCTAAGCAGTCTGGGGCTGCAGGTCTGTGGGTCCGGACCTCTGGCTGCCCCAAGACCAAGGAAACCTTATTGTAACACAGGCCCTAATAAACTTTATTTGTGTATGGTCATCTTATTGATGGTTGTCAGAAGGGGCTGCTGGTTGTTCAAGGTTGCAGTCTATCAAGGCCTGCCAGTTTTTTCCTAAAACTGGGCAATCTAAAACTCCCTCCTTCCCCTTTTCTGCCCTTATCTGGAGAATGTACCTGGGCCTTTCTAACTGTTTTTATCTGAAAGACTCTAAATCAGATTCCTGTTTTATCTTTACCTCTACCTTGTTATTCATTCCTGATAGCGGAGCTGTGCTAGGACCTTTGTTATAGGAAACTACTTTCACATTCTAAACCTTGTAATAGGAGCCACAAAACTAAGGTTTGTCCCCAGGCTCCCAAATCCTATAAATTCCTTATACTCTGGATTAAACCTGAGCTGTTTCATTGATAGTAGTTTCCTAGAGGCTGTCCATTCCTGCTCAGTGGCCTCATACAAAGCTTCTGCCACTGCTTCGGCTCCTTTGTCCTCATGGTCTGGTGGCCAGCAGGCTGGCAATAACAAGAAGACTCCCCAACATATGTTTTTGTCATTTACCTTACACAAACCATGCCTCTGAGGAACACTCTATGATTCCTATTTTTACGTTTGATTGCAAAGGATGAAAACCTAAAGACATTTGCAATTGTATTTTTTTCTCTAAATATTTCGCACTTCAATTGTCAATGTACTTTAATATATTTTTACTTTTTTAGTGCAAGTGTGTGTGTGGTGTGTTTATATGTGTTTTTGTGTGTGTGCTGTGTGTGTATGTGTGTGTGGTGTGTGTATATGTGTGATGTGTGTGAGTGTGGTGTGTTTGCGAGGGTGGTGTGGATGTGGATGTGTGCATTTGTGTATGTATGTATGTGGGTGTATGATGTGTGTGTGTGTAGTGGATTTATGATGCTATTTTGTGAATTGTCCCACCTATGAGTTTAATAAAATGCACTGATTGGCCAAAGGCAGACAGGGAGTGTGGGCGGGGCTACCAGATGAAGAAAATTCTGGGAAGAGGAAGAACAGAACAGAAATGCCACAGAGAAGCCAGAAGATGCAGAGGACAACTATGCCTCTCTGAGAAAAGGTACTGAGCTACATGGCTGAACAAGATAAGAGTCATGAGTTAAAGAGCAAGAGCTTGCAAGTTATATGCCTGGGCCCCAGGTCAATCAATGTATAATCAACACAGGAATCTGTGTGTTTCAGTGGGACTATGGGACTGTGGGTCTGAAAATCTGGACCACAAGGCTAGCCCAGAAAGTCTGGGCCAGAAACCTCATACAACATGTGTGTAGGTGTAGTGTGTGTGTGGGGGGGGAGGTGGTGTATGTGTGTGTGGTGTGTAGCATTAAGTTTCTGGCCTGCATTTTCCAGCCTAGCCTCATGGCCCGTACTTTCTGGCTTAGCCTTGTGGCTTGAACTTTCTGGCCTAGCCTTGTAGCCCAGACTTTCAGACCCACAATCCCATAGTCCCAATGAAACACAGGGACACTTGTATTAATTTTACATTGATTGACCTGGGGCCCAGGCATATAACTTGCTAACTCTTTACCCTTAAACTAACCCATGACTCTTTTCTTCTTTAGCCATGCAGCTTGGTACCTTTTCTCAGAGCAGCATCTGCTTCTCTGGTGTGTCTGTGGCATCTCTAGTATTTCTGCTCTGTTCTTCCTGTTCCCAGATTTTTCTCAGTTGGTAGGTCCACCCACACTTCCTGTCTGCATTCAGCCAATCAGTATTTTTTATTAAAGTAGTAGAAAGGACATTATTTACAATGTAACATAATCCCCTTACAGTTTTATGTGGTGTGTGTGTGTGTGTGTGTGTGTGTGTGTGTGTGTGTGATATGTGTGTATGTGTGTGTCTGTGTGTGGGGTGGTATGTGTGTGTGTGTGTGTGTGTCTGTCTGTCCATGTGTATGTGTGTGCGGTGTATATGTGTATTTGTGTGTGTGTGTGAATGTGTGTGACTGTGTGGGTGGTGGTTAGTGTGTGTGTGTGTGTGTGTGTGTGTGTGTGTGTGTGTGTGATATGTGTGTATGTGTGTGTCTGTGTGTGGGGTGGTATGTGTGTGTGTGTGTGTGTGTGTCTGTCTGTCCATGTGTATGTGTGTGCGGTGTATATGTGTATTTGTGTGTGTGTGTGAATGCGTGTGACTGTGTGGGTGGTGGTTAGTGTGTGTGTGTGTGTGTGTGTGTGTGTGTGTGTGTGTGTGTGTGTGTGTGTGTGTGTGTACACATGCATGCCCCAGTGCCCAACTTTAGGCTAGAGGACAACTTATAGAAGTCACTTTTCTCTTTCCATCACATGAGTTCTGGGGATGGAACTCAGATTGTCTACCTTGGTGGCAACCCCCTTTACCCACTAAACCATTTCCCTAACCCTAAATTATTTTTTGAGCAATTTTCCTTCATTGTATTTTTTCAAAACATTCCAATTAGTTTCCATGGCAATGTAATTCTTTATTTTCACACAGACATTTTATCAGTTTATGTTACATTTAATTACATTATGTAATTATAATAACAAATCAACAACTTAAACAGGTTTAGAAACAAATGGCAAAACAGATTCTTAGTAAACAGCTCAAATGGTGGCAAGTAAAAATACATGAGACACCATTCTCTTCCTTGATATCTAAATTCTAGATATTAAGAGCAGGGAGAGCAACTGTAGCTGTGTGGGTTTCACATAAATGATACTTTCTTGAAACTCCTGGACTCTTCACAGAAGTATTGCACAAACAAGGTTTGTTGTTTGTCTGAGCTTGGTTGTCAGGGGTGATGTATGATGGAAGAGGAGAAGCAGTAACAAGTCCAGCCAATTAATTAGGTGGAGTCTGCTTAAGAGACTTTGGATAGCTCATGTTTGTCCCACATGGAACCTAGCCATCTATGCACCCACCATGACCTTGCCTTTTCTTGGACTTGTCACTATAGGAAAAAGATAATTCTTGCACCCCAATAAAATTCCTAGGAATTTTTATTCATTATAGAACCTAGCAGGGTGGGCCAAAGGTCCTGCTATTTGCACAAAATGCAGTTTGTTGAAAATAATTTATATTATAGAATTGAATGTTAACTTTCCAGAGGAAACAGAAAAAACTGCCTAGTCACCCCAGTAAGAGATGATTTCACCCAGTGAGGTTAGGCTTACACACACACACACACACACACACACACACACACACACACACACACACACACACACATTCTTATCTTACAGCAATATAAGAGGTTATACATGCATGTATGGGTGGCTAAAAATATGTCTACATGAACACTAAAGTCTTACCATAGACAATGGCCTCGTGGAAACTGCCTCGTGGAATTTTACTTTCAGTTATCCTCCCACCTATTCTTATACACTAGTAACTCCCACTACCACTCACGTTTAGCTATGGTTAGAATGTAGTAGATGTTGGAATCCCATATGTGGGCATCAGGATCTATCCGTCCCTTTCTTCTGCTACAAAGTGTTAATGGCTTCCTTACAATTGCCACTGATCTAGCCTAGCTATCCCTATTTTGTCTTACTTATTTCATTCCCATGACCATAGTTCAAGGTTATCTCCCTTCTGTAGCAGATTAGGTAGTCATGCAATGTAGCAATGAGGTTTCTTGTCCCAGGGTGGTCACAGGTCCAGACCCACAGACCTGCAGCCCCAGACCCATTAGCTGCCCACAGCTAATCATACCCCAGAAAAGATTTAGACACTTATATTAACTTCATGCTCTTTGGCCTATGGCTCAGGTACATTGCTAGCTAGCTTTTACATCTTAAATCAACCCACTCTCATTAACCTATCTGCCATGTGAACTGTGGTTCACCTGTGTTCCTCACATGTTTCTTCTTGGACGGCTGGCTCCGTCTGATTCTGACTCCACCCTGTTTCTCCTACCTATGTTGTGATTTCTCCTCCTACTTGTTCTATGGTGCCTGTCATGGGCCAAAACAGTCCTTTATTTAAAGACTGATATTCACAGCATATAGAAAGACATTCCCACATCAATGTTATGCTTGGAAAAATACCAATACTACGATGCTACATACCACTCTGGTTCATACATCTTTGATGACACATTTTCTGTGATATGACTTGAGCCATAAGTATGTGTGATTGTCTAATCATTAGACAGTTTTGTCATATCCATAGTCCTTTAATTCCCAGTACTTCTCTATAAATAAGGCCAGCATAAACAAACATTTTTTCCTGAGTCTATACCATCTATCAATAAAGGGACAAGTGATGTGGAATGTCTTTCTGTACACTGTACATGTGCTTTAGTATTGATTAATAAAATGACACTCCAATGTGGGTCACTTACATCCACATAAAGTCTGAGAAAGCTTGAAAAAGGGTTCTAGAGCACAGAAACAGAGCCAAAAACGCTTCTTAATTGTGTCTCTCAAGTGAGCCCTGGTACAGAGTAGCCTGCAGGCTTAAATTACAAAATTGTGGGTTTGCTGCATGAAGCCTAAGCTGCAATATGGCATGTTCCTGAAGTCTCACAGAAGCCTCAGTATAAGCAGGAGATGCTTATGACAGATTTAAGGTCTCTGTTTATATAGACAAAAGGGGAACAGAATCAAAGATGTCTTCTTAGTAACAGCATTTTCTTGGGTTAGCTCTGTTTACAGAGTCAAGCAGAGGCTCTGCTCCTTTAAGTGAGGCTTTGTGAGTCAGTCAAAGAAACAAAAGTTGTTTTAATCTTTTAGAAGGCCATGTTACCAAATAATAAAATGGAGTTCATAAGCAGTGGGTGACAGTGCTATAGTTGGTGGCAATGTGGACACTAAAATTCCCCAGAGGTGGGGTGATAAATGTGGCTCTGGGCAGTAACTCTGCTAAAAATATGAAGCTAGACTAAGGAGCTGGATGGATCAGACCAGTGTCCTTTAATCCTAACCAAGATTTAGAAGATTAAAGGTGTGGTCAGAAAGATAAAGGAAACACAGTGAAGACAGATTCAGACAAAACAAAAATCTTTAAGAGCTCTAAAAGATTTACAGTGTGTTTAAAAATATACAGAAGTTTTGGAGAGATAAGAAAAAGAAAAAAGGATAGAAAAAGTTCTTTAAAAGAGACATAGAGTTATATATATAATGCCATGGCATGAAAAGATAGAAAATACACAGTGCTGTATATTGTCTTTAAATTTGTTTGATTGCTGAGGAAGGAGCAAGAGATACTAAGAGACATTTGATTATAAATGATGTTAGCTTAATCCAACCTATATATTTTGTAAATGTTTTGACTTCAAAATTCAACTCAAAACATATATTGCTTTGTAGAAAAAGTTTTCTTTTTACTTCCACAGAGGATTTGGATTTATTCTGACTTAAAGAAAATAAAGTTTGATCAAGGAAAAACCCTAAAAAGTCTCCAATGGGAACAGATGACCCAGATGATCTGATGTTTCAGAGCACCCCTGTTGCAATTTCCTCTGAGTTTTGCATCAGAAAGCTCAAGGCTACTACCTGAAATAATCCAGCTTCACTGACTACTCTACTCTAAACTAGACCATAATTTTAAATTTTTCTTTGGGTCCTCATAAGATTACCATCACTCTAATCAGCAGGAAGTAGTCTAGAAAACCATGCCAACATTCCACCACACTGGATTATAAATGTTTGTCTTTGTTTACCCTGTTGGTTGCAAGTTGTTATAGATAACAAAACTATACAAAGGAAATTAAATTTGGGGGTTTTGTTTTAAAAAGAAAAAAGGGGGAAATGTTGTAGGATTGTGTTCTTGTACATTGTAAATATTTGTTTTTCCTACTGGTTTAATGAAATGCTGATTGGCCAGAAGGCAGACAGGAAGTGTGAGTGGGACTAAGAAAACTCAGGGAAGAGGAAGAGCAGAGCAGAGATGCCAGGCAGTTGCAGAGGAAAGAAAACAAAAATGTTGCTCTGAGAAGTCACTTGGCTAATCATGGGTTAGTTTTAAGAGTTAGAGTTAACATGTAACATGCCTGAGCCATAGGGCAAACAGCATGTAATTAATGTAAGATTTTGTGTGACTATTCAGGACTGCTGGTCAGGATCTTGAGACTAGGCCAGACCAGAAACTCTTATTACAGACATGGTCTGCCCTATGACTTCAAGGCTTATATACAATCTGAAAGCTACATATTCCTAGAAGTAGTTGCATATACCTCCAGAATGGTGTTACAATTGCTCAGAGCAGGTTTGAACAGTGTTGTCACAATCTATTTTCCATTGTCCCAAGGAACAGTTTTAACCACTCTTCTGCCACATTAGGAGGTTTAGTTGACTAAGAACAAGATATAGATTATAATGACTTTACATATGATGTCCGATGTGTCCATTGCTATTCATTAAACCTTTGGGAGATAGAAATATCATGCATGCTGAATCAAACATGTGCTCCATAGAGTAACTTAAGAGGAAAATATTTATTATTCACCTCATGAAAACTTGTAATAAAAGGTTTCAGGCCCACATAACCCCTTTTCTCTTTTTAAAACAAAAAGAACTCCAAATCTAATATTCTTTCCCCCCCACCTTATCTATAACAACTTATAAACACTGTAAATAAATACGAACATCCATAATCCATGTTTTGGGAATATGGGCGTCGTTCTCTAGGCTACTTCCTGCTGAATAGGGGCACTGACAATCTCATGGGAATCCAAAGAAAAATGTAGGATTATGCACAAGTCTTTAGTGGAGTAGTCTCTAAGGCTGGGTCATCTCAACCAGTCTCCTTGAAATTGTTCTGAATACAGAGCTCAGGAAACTTCAACAGAGGTGTTCTGAAATGCTGAATCATCTGGGCCATCCATTTCCATTGGAGAATTTTCAGGGGGTCTTCCTCTATCAAACTTTATGTTCTTTATCCAGGAATAAATTCACAGCCTCTCATTTTCTGTGAAAATAAAAGGAAAACCTCTTCTCCAAAGCAGCATATCTTTGCATTTCAATTTTAAAGTGAACTCATTTAAAAGATACATAGATTGAATTAATCCAACAGCATTTATAATCAACAGCAGCTTTTACTAAGTCATTTTCAGTCAAGAAGCTTAAAGATAAGACAATAACATACAGTATCCAGATATTCTTTTTATTTTCCATCTTTACATGGCTTATTTATTTATTTATTTATTTATTTATTTATTTATTTATTTATTTTACTCTATTTCTTTTTTAAGGGCGTTCTCTACCTTTTCTTTCTCTAAACCTATGTATATATATATTTTCAACAAACTCTAAACCAATTAGACTTTTTTTAAAAACTGTCTTTACTGTATATTTATTTCTTAACTTTTTCTGTCTCTGACCACACCTTTGTTTGTCTAGGGTGATTGACTCCACCCAGATTCTTCTATTTCTTTTCTGTTTCTGAACACACCTTTAATCTGCTAAAGTCCTTGGCTAAGGATTAAAGATTGGTAGGATGGGTGGATGGCTCCACCCAGCTCCTAGTCTAACTTCATAGAATTTATCTTTTTAACCCAGGTACTCTGGGGGAATTTTAGGGTTCATATAATCACCAAGTAAAGCTTTGCCATCTTCTGCTCATTGACTCAATTTAAGTATTAAGCAGCAGGGCCTCTTTAAAAGACTAACAGGTGTTTTGCCTGTAAGGCTGAATCAGGAAGTTTCTCTCCAAAAAGCCAAGCCTCAGTTTGCCTCCGGCAACCAGAGCTTATCCAAGAAAATAGCACCACTAAGAAGGCCATCTTTGACTCTGTTCCCTTTTTGTCTTTATGAACAGAAACCTCAAATACATCATTTACAACTTTTGCTTATATTGAGGGTCCTGTGAGACTTCAGGAACCAGACATTTTACACCTTAAGCTGCACTCCAAAAGCCTGCCATTTTGTAGGGCAAGCACACACGCCTCACCAGGGAGTCTCTGTACCGTGGCTCACATGAGAGACACAACTCAGAAGCTGCTTTGGGCTCTAGACCATTTTTTAAGCTTTCTATGGTTTTATGTGGGTATATTTTTCCCACGTTGGGCTGCTATTTGTACTAAGAGGTTTCTGGCCTGGACTTTCAGGCCTACTTTCAAGGTTTAGACCCGAAGACCCACAGACTCACAGAGACACACAGATGTTTACAATAGTTTTAGGCTGATCAGCCTAAGACCCAGGCATATACTTGCTAACTCTACCCTTAATCTAACCCACGACTCTTACCCTGTTCAGCCATGTGGCTGGGTACCTTTTCTTAGAGAAGCATAGTCGCCCTCTGCTTCTTCTAGCTTCTCTCTGGCCTTCTACTCTGTTCTTCCAGTTCCCAGAGTTCTCCTAGTGTGGTAGCCCCACCCACACTTCCTGTCTGCCTTTGACCAATCAGCGCTTTTTATTAAATCAGTGGTGGGACAATTATTTACAATGGAACAACATAATCTCCCACAAAAACTAGTGGCAAATTAAGACATACTAAGGAAATGAGATTATCATTTTCCACATTAAAAAGGAAAGAATATTACTGAATGAATATCTTGAATTAATAGTTGTGAAAAATGGCAGTGTAGGGTTAGGAAGATGACTCAGTCAGGATGTTTTCCTAGCAAGCATGAGATCCCGAGTTCAGATCACCACAAAAGACATAATAAGCTGTGTGAGGCACTGTGTACCTGAAATCTCAGCAAGGGTGAGTAGTGAGACTGAGAAGTAGATCCCTGGAAACTCAGTGACCTGATAGCCTGGGTTTGTGGCAAAGTTCTAGATGGATGAGAGACACTGACTTAAACAAAAGGTAGTTAATACATGAGGAGTAACATCTGAGGTCACCCTTGCACATACATCTGCTATACACATATGCACTGAAGTAGTGAGGTTTCTTGGTCCCAGGCAGCCAGAGGCCCAGACCCACAGACCTGCCACACCAGAACCATTAGCTGCCCGCCGTTGCTGCTCAGGCCCCCAGAAATGACTCAAATGCTTATATTAACTTCATGCTGTTTGGTCTATGGCTCAGAAACATTGCTAGCTAGCTCTTACATCTTAACTCAACCCATTCTCATTAATCTGTCTGCCACGTGGCCCATGGCTCACCTGTGTTCCTTACATGCTTCTTCTTTAGGCTTCTGGCTCGGTCTGTCTGACTCTGCCCTGCTTCTCTACCTATGCTCTGATTTCTCCTCCTATTTTTTCTATGGTGCCTGTCATGGCCCAAAACAGCTTCTTTATTTAAAGATTGATATTCACAGCATACAGAAAGGCATTCCCACATCACCCCCCCTTCTGTCTAATCAAAAAGGAAGATTTTAATTTTAACATAGCAAAATTACATATAACAAAATAGCTATCAAGCAAGAATTACAGTTACAATATCTAGTCTATTTGTATTTACCAAAATTAAAGAAAATACTCTATCATCTACCTTATCCTTATGAATCTAAAGTTTCATATCCAATATACCTTAAAATAACCAAGAAAAACTATACCTATAACTATCTAATATTTAACTACATCAAAGACCACAGAAGGATATATTTACCTAAGTAAACCAGAAGTGCAAGCAACTTCTAAAATCTAGAAAGGACAGAGATGACACCTATATGCCTGGACAGTCACGCAAAGTTCCTTTATGAAGTTGTGGCATCCATCTTCAGCCTACAGGCCCAGAGTCTCTTTTCATTTCAGTGAAGCAGGAAATCTGCTCTGCCCATTCATCAGTCGCTTCTCCTTCAGTCCTGAAGAATGTCTGACAGTTTTCTCTGCAAAGCAGGAAACTGAATGACTATCTCTGCTTGTTCTGCCAAAGTTCAGAGGTCATCTTCCTATGGAACCTGCATGTCCAGTTTAAACAGCGTACTGTCAAGCAGTCAATATAAAAACAGGTACATGTCCAGTGGCTAACTGATGCCATAAAGAAATTAATCTCCATATGGAGTTTCTTCAATGCCCATTTTTCTCTTGAAGTAAATTGGTGCTGCTAGGAGCAGTCCTGTCTCACTGTCCAGAAAAGTCTAAGTTCTTAAGATGTTTTAAATGCCATATTCTGTAGGTTTTAGAAGTGTTTGAAGATTACATATCTAATTGAAATATATCTTTGTATACTTAAAAATCTAACTAACGTGCATTTTGTAGTTATACATTACAATTTTAAATCAGTTATGTAAACACCATATCTTAAACAAGAGTAGAAAAATATATACAGCATAAGAGAATTGACCTTAAATTTGTATCAACAAACCAAAATCTATACCAATGTAAATCATTTTGAGATTAACAACTGATTTCCTGATCTAAGTAAATTCAATAATCTAATTTAAAAAAAAATCATTGATATAGGTTTATGGTTGTATTCAGATACAGTTATCCCTTCATCCAAATAGGCATAAGAAAAATCCCTGAATAGATGCTGCACACACACATTCTGAAAGCCTACTATGTTATTTAATATTTTATTTATATTCTGACAAATAAGGCTTGCTTTGAGTCAGGGGGCAGCGGTGGCCACTAGTTAACCATAGAAGTCTAGAGGTCTACAAAGAGTGGAGATAGGAAGGCATAAGGTGAGGTGGAGAGAGGATCTAGGCCGTTTTTGGATGTAGGAAGAGGACAGGTGAGAACAACTGACAGGTGTTCCCTTGCTTCTCTCATCTTGCAGGTTTTTACCGTTATCTGACTCCAGAATTTGTATTGGTAAAAATAATTAGATTTCTGCATCACTACTCTCAGGATTTTACCCTGAAAGATAAAAGGGACCACTCTGTGTGTGTGTGTGTGTGTGTGTGTGTGTGTGTGTGTGTGTGTGTGTGTTATCATTCTAAGACCTTTTTAAAACTGATTCTGTATATTAAAATGTTTGTGCCATATGTTGTGTCCCCATACTTATGTCGTCATTATTCTCAATGTTTATATTATCAATAAAAATTCTATAGGATCTACATACGAAAAACACTCCTATCCAGATATATACACTGCTATGTCCTGAAAGGCTAAAGGACTCTATCACAGATCTGCTTGGTTGGTCATTTTTACAGACATAAGCTGAGGAAGGCACCCCTAGGCAATGCAATTTTACAAGAAACATATGGGCCGAAATTTACAAGGTCCTTGGGGAGGGAGTTCTGTTACCCAGATGGTTGCCAAAATTCCTGATCCCTGCACTTTGCAAATGAGACTGGGAGAGTTAATCGGATTAATATGAATGATGATATCGGAACATTGGTTGGCCCCACCTCCCTGGCTCACAGACCTCTAAGGAATGCCTTCATTCAGGTTCATATATTCAGGTTCCTTGAAGTCATGAAGCCATTAGCTTAGCCACATCATTCTATCAACCACTCATTTGTGAATAATTTATGAACATGCTCTGATGTAAACAGTATAACCAAAATGTTGATGCTTACACCTACCTTTTAATCTCTTTAAATGATCACTTTTTAAAACATTATATTACAGTGATGCAAAGATATCTCAGTAGTTAAGAATACTTGCTGCTTTTGTAGAGGACCCAGGTTCATTTCCCAACACCCACATGGTTGCTCACTGTGACTTATAACTCTAATTTCAGAGAATATAAGCACTTTTTCTGACCTCCATGGGTACCAGGCATGCACATGGTTCACATAAATGGAGGAACACAAAGCACTCATGCACACACAATTAAATTAATTAAATCTAAAACAGATTAAGAAACAAAAAAATAGTATGATCACAATTGCTGTGACATAATAATACTATATATATTTTGCCTATAAATTAATGCTACAGAATAACAATCAATTTACAACTATGAAAGATTTAAAAAAAAATTAAACCTGAGTAATTAAAATGTGATTGATTTTTAGTAACTTCACTGTCAGTGAATTTTGCTGCTATAATCACTTAAATTAGCAAATAACTCACTACCTAGTAGGAGGTAAATTTTTATGAAAAAATGAATTTTTAGTAAAGAATCACTAAAGTTGGCAGTCTACTAAATTGCAAATATTTTTCCTATGCATTGACAAAATCAGAAGTTGAAATTTTCTGTGATTCTCTGTCATGTATTGAAAGACATATTCAACAGAGAACCAGAAATCTTGAAGTATACTCTTTGAGTTAATGCTTCTAGGCCATAATGAGGGCTCAAGCAATTAAATAAGGTAGACAGATAATTTTTAGTATTAGAAAGATGTGATAAGCTTTCTGAACTACTAGTTGCCATTTACCTTTGAAGTTTAGTGTCCTTATTTATAAAGTAACATTGTATCGTACCTATGTCTAAGCACTTAAGGCAGAAGTAAAATGTGCTTTCTAAAAATAATACAGTTAATACAGTTTTCGCAACACAGTAGCATGAGATATGCTGTGTATGAGACTTGTTATTTAAGTTCAGCACTCTTGTGTGTAGGATTTTCTCATGAACTCATGACACAGATGAGAAAGATCCTATTGTATACATACTGCACATGGAAGACACAAGGAATAGAAAGGCTATGTGTTTTAGTCTTTATACACAGCTAATAGGCATCAATAAGAGGACTCCAAAGTGGGCTGGTTAGCTCCATGTTCTGTTCTCTAGTTTCCATTGCATATGCTCAGTAATAGTGAGTGCATTTTATGTGATAGCCTATATGTGACCTCCTATCCATATATGTGCATTAAAAGCTATTTGAGTTCTATTATTATCTAAAGTAGGTAATAAACAAACAAACAAACAAATAAAGCTAGAAAGAAACAAGGTCCTTTTCAATCAGATTCCATATTGTTTTAATTCAGGTTTAGAAGTCTCAGATTTGTACACAGAAGGAATCAGATAGTCACAGGAGTCTAGAAACTTCTCTTTTAGGGTGAAGTAATATCCCATCAGACAGGACATTAAGCTGCAATAATGTCCAGTTCTGGCCCTGCTCTCGGTCCTGGGATTCTTGGGAGCATATTTGATGCTAAATTGTAAACCACAAAACAATTCAAGACTTTTGCCTGAGACTAGGGCTAAAAGCCAGCACAGTGGCTGCTTTAGCAATAGAGACACCTGTCTCCTAGTTGTCTAAATGAGATCACTAACTCATTTACATAAGCCAGCAGATGGGAAGAGTGGCATTTCTTATCAGTTCTGGCTGAATTTCAACCAATTACAATGACTTGAAATGTTTGTTATTTCATTGCCAAACTTCTAAGCTATCCAGCCCACGTGTGTGTGTGTGTGTGTGTGTGTGTGTGTGTGTGTGTGTGTGTGTGTGTGTGTGTGTGTGTGTGTGTGTGTGTGTGTGCATGAGTGTGCATGTGTCTGCGTGTTTTAATAAACATGATATTTAGCACTCAAAATAATGATAGCACCTGCCTTACAATTTACTGACTGTATTTCTCACAGATAGTAGGTACTTTATTTCATTTTTTCTCATAATCAGTAACTCTACTCAGTTTCTTCTATACATTAGATTGAATGTGATTCCTTCTGTAGCCCCTCATCCTAATCCCTGTGCTATTCATCTTTTTTGAACGGTTTTCTTTATAGATTGGGGGCATTTTTGAGGCAATATAATTACATCACTTTCCCCTTCCCTTTCTCTCACCTAGCTCTGCCATATATCCCTCCATGCTCATTTTCAAATCCATGGCTTCTTTTTTATGTATTTCTATTACATGTATATTTAAATATGTATATACATATATCCCTAAATATACCCTACTCAGTCTGTATAATGTTACTTACACGTGTGTTTTCAGGGATGGCCGTTTGGTATTGGAAAACCAATTGTGTTATCTTCCCTAAGGAAGACTATTTTCTCACACTCAGTAATCCTTAGTTTCTGGTAGTTCCCCATGTACGGTTGAGGCCTTATGGGTTTCCCCCATCCATGCTGGCATGTCTCTTGAGTGCAATGATGCACATATAACCCTTAGCACTCTGAAGAAAATAATCAAAAGCAAATATAAAATAGTTCAGGATGTATATTCATATATTATAATTACAATAAAATATTATTTCCCACATTGGTAAGCACAATGTCTGATATATAATCAACCTTCAAAATAAGATTTGCTAAATCATTAAATGAATGAATTGAACTACCAGCATTTGAATATCAGCTTTCACAGCTATAATGAAAATAAGTGAGAATTTCAGACACCTCGGCAGAGTCTCCACAGGGAATAGCAATCAGTCATCCACCCCCAATCAATATTTACACAGTGTGAGCTCCTTTAGGCTGTGTGGGAACTGTGTCTTTTTCATCTTTCTATCACAGGTTGTTAAAGAGTGCCACATTCATGGCAGAATTTCAATAAATGCTTTTAAATGACCACAAAAGAAGGGCAAGACTTGACCCTACCTCCTAAGGAATGCACAGTCTATATTTTAATGGTTACTTTTAACATTTTGTGGGTTCCTTTTCACTTGCACTGTGGGTCAAGAAGGATATCAATACAGTATTTACTGAGATTTGTTGACACTTTTAATAGTTCATTATGATTGCTGTCTCAATTCCCTTTCAAAATGAAAAGACAGAGATATACACAACCCCTTATATCTTGATTCTAATACAGTGATTCAGAAATAAGAATCACCACCATGTCATGAGTTACTATGTAGAAGATAAAACAATTCATCTTTTGTCATTAAGTTGTGACATTTGCCGGCATGTGGCCTGAGTTCCAATGAGCTTGGCTTTGTCTAATTCCCTGGGTCATTAGCTATGCAATCATAATTATTTTCAGCTGTGCAGATCAGCATTATTTTTCTCATCCATTCTTCTCCTCCCCTTCTTCATCACAACCCAACACTGATAGAGACCATGAGAGCACCATCTGGTACAACCTATGCATGGGAGCCATCAAACTGAAAACAGCCCATGAAGGATGCCTGAATTTCATTAGATGCATTCATGTGCTACTTTAGACCCATGCTATTTCCCATCCCTCTTGATTTTGCTGTAGGGAGTTCAAGGGGTCCCTAAGGCTCACTAAACAACAACTACCTGTCTCCAATGCCAGTGACATGTGAAGACCCATCTCTATTGAGGGTAAAAAAATTGACACTGAATTATGAATAACTATATTTTCTGAGAATTAACATTTCTAACATGTCTACAAACCGACTTAGGCAATTACAGAGGCAGCTGCCAAATGGGTATTAACATAACTGGAAATGCTTCCCTGTGCATGAGTCAGAACATCCTGGCTATGTGCAACACCCTCAGTAAACTGCATTGACTTTCATTTCCAAGAAGCTCTTTCATGTGCAGACAATGCCCCATCTTGGAGTAATTGACTGGAATTCTACTCAGTAGAAATTGTTCTTCAGTTTGTGGGAAGCAAATGAAGTAGTTTTTAGATCTCTCTCTCTCTCTCTCTCTCTCTCTCTCTCTCTCTCTCTCTCTCTCTCTCTCTCTCTCTCTCTCTCTCTCTCTCTCCATTAAGCTCAAGAGCCACCTTTAAGCAAACTATTTGATATCTGTGAATATCTGAAAAAAGTGCCAGACTGATTTATTTCGGGTTTCTTAGTATCAATACTTTCTGTCACACATTTTAAAAATGCCATCAGGTTTGGTCTGGCACTCAGAGGGTGACACAGGAGGATTTTCCTGAGTTCTAGGCCAGCCAGCCTGAGCTAAAGAATGAGACCGTGCTACAAAAGGACAAAACTAAAATCAGTCAAAAACAAGAACAAGATATAGAATGATATGAAAACAGAAGCCAAAAATTATAAATTCAAATACAGATGCTATGTTATGCACCATTAGGATTTAACTTTTGTACTTTTACTTTGGATTCTGGATAGATATAATTTCATATTCTATAAAATACTCATCAAAATGTGGCTCATGAACATCTGCCCCAGAACCACATAGGGTGCTTATTTGAAGTGTATAATCTTGAATGCATTCTCTTTTTAGCATAAGGCTGTAGAGATAATTCCTGCTATTTATATTAGTAAGTATCGTTAAAGTCTATAACAATCCTGAAAAACATAGACTGGTTATTGAACTAAGACCCAAGAAATGAAGCTGAGATAGCTCAGTTTATAAAGTTCTTGCTGTGAGAAACTGTGTTTAGATCCTTGACCTCTGATGTTCACACAGGTTTTATGGCCTGTATATAACTACACTCCTGCACATAAACACATCCATACACTCAAATACACACAAATAAATTAGCATATGTTAACTGAGTATTTACTATGTGCCAGGAATGCTGAATGATACTATCAGATTGCACATGTTGCATTCAAGCAGAGACATCAAAGCCTATAAATACAAAAATTGTACACTATTTTATAAAATTTTTGTGAAATAATGAAGGACATCTTTTTCTCTCTAGAGAATCACAAAAATTATTTCTGAAAACATTATTCTGATTTTGATATTAGAAACAACTTAAATTAGTCTGCTAAGCAATAGTGGGCCTTGGACAGATGGTATAAAATTAAATAGAGCAGTAAGACAAAACTAAATACACACATATGCATATACATATATAGGTTATGGAAGGAAGCAGGAGTAAGGCGAGACTAAATATACATATATATATATATATATATATACATAACCACTTATATATGTGGGGAGTTATAAAGGGAAGCAAGAATAGGACTAAATATATACCTGGGTAGATAAATTGTTTGAGGGGAGTAAATATTTGATAAACAGCAAGCAATGTTTGATACTTTGAGAGATCATATTATAATTCTTATATGATACTATTTTTAAAATGCCCAAAGTAGACCCTAACCTGTGTTAATTAATAAATGCCATTTTTCATCTTCCATAAAATATATAGGAACAATACATCATATTTCAGATATCAAAAATAGACTTGATTTTCATTGCCAAGATTGACTTCAAAATTTTCTCAAAGATATTAAGGGCTTGTCACATGGGATGATAATATGGAACCAAAAAAAACTACAAGTGACAAAGAGCTATGGGCAATGATAGTGTAAAAATATCAATATTAATAATATTGTCCAATTTTAAATATTAACAATGCAGTAGCCTTGGGTAGATGGCACAGTGATAGCTAGCATGTCAATTGGAAGCAAAGCAGAGAGATGTACCCACTCACGGCCCCAATGAGGGGAAGATTCTCTACTGAAATTTCTCTCCAGGCATGCAGCCAGTCACTTGTACAGATCATCACTCAGCATTTTGCTTCATAAAGCAAATCACAGGTGTCATTACTACCCACTTGATCCTGGGAAATGGAACTCTAGTCTCATATGCGTTTATAGGTCTTTTCCATTTTTTTTTTTATAATCACAGATATCATTGCTGTCCACTTGAGCTGGGACAGGGAGCTCTGCTCTCCTGTGTGTGGTGTCAGGGATTCAGGTGTCAGCTGAGAAGGTCCGAAGATGCTTATCCAGGGTCCCTAGCTCCTGAAGGGGGAGTGGCCAGCTCAATTCATAATGACTGCTGGGATCTTGGGGTCCAGTTCTCTCTCTCTCTCTCTCTCTCTCTCTCTCTCTCTCTCTCTCTCTCTCTCTCTCTCTCTCTCTCTCTCTCTCTCTCTCTCTCTCTCTCTCTTTTCACTGACCGAGAATTGAACCTGGGTGGCGACTGTGAGAGCGCTGAATCTCAACCACTAGACTGATCCTCTAAGATCTCAGCAGCCTTTTATGAATGGGGTTGGCCATTTTTTCTTTAGGAGTTTGGGACCCTGGTTGAGTGTCTTTGGACCTTATGAACTGACACCTGAATCCCACCACATCTATGCATTTCTAAGTGTTCTCTCTTTTCATATCACCTCCCAGAATCCTCTTCCATATGTATTACTACAAGCCTATTTTACAGGTACTGTGAACTAACACAGAATCACCTCTCATAACTGTTCTCATATCATGAGATGCTTAGAGTGTTACAAGCATCATACTCTGGGAATTTTGATTTTGCTTTGTTTTAATTTGAAAAAATGGGACAATAGAATGATAAAACTATTTTACTATATATATATATAGTATCTATCTATCTATCTATCTATCTATCTATCTATCTATATATATATATATATATATATATATATATATATATATATTTACATAGGTCTGGAGTGATGGCTCAGCAATGAAGGGCACTTACTGCCTTAGCAGAGGGCCTGTTCACAGCATCCACATGGGAGCTCATAACTATCCATAACTCCAGTTTCAGAGAATCTGATGCCCTCTTCTGGCTGCTTCCAGAGTCTTATATGGTATATGTTCACATGTGCAGGTAAAATACTTTCCAACATAAATAAATAAATAATCTTTTAAAAATACATATTTTTTGCCAGATATGAATATATACCTGCAATCCCAGTATTAGCAATCGTGGAGGCAGATACATCAGGAGTTCAAAGTCAGTTTCAGCGGTACCTTGAGTATAGGATTTGGGCTTTGTGAAATCCTATCTCAAAACAAACAAACAAACAATCTATAAAAACTAAAATGAAACCACTAATCATTAAGAATTAATCAATGAATCTATAAATAAAATACTCTCTAAATAAATCAGAGCCTTTCTGTTCTCTCTATATATCTTTCTGAAATGCATGAAACACTATTAACTTTTCATGGACATGCTATAAAAATAAAATTCAAAGTATCCTATTAGTCTATGATATGGGACCTTCATGGACACTCACTAAGTATTTATCCCCCAATTATTTTTTTTCCTTTTCATAATCTCAGATGTTCTTAATTGTAGAAAATCTAATAAAAATATTCTACTTCAAAATACATTCTTCTATAAAAATTAGAGATGCTTGGACAGTAGCTTGAACAATTCTTATCTTCATAAAATAGCCTTTGTTCATAACATATTTCCATTCTTCACTCGAAAAATGTTGGCACCACCTTCTAGGAGCTCCAAGTCCTTATTATACTGTTTTCTGCACAATAGCTTCTACTGTCATCCCTCCTTTGAGTGTTCAACTTGTGTGGCTTTTGCACACGTGCATGATAATAAATCTGTCTACTCCTGTCAGCCTATCTACTGTTGACTTCAGCAGACTTAACTTTCAAAGCATAGAAGACAGTGATTCTCATTCCCATACAGCTAATTTCTGCACCACACAAAGTCAGATGTAGCTTAACTACTTTGAAGGCAATTCTATGACGATCAGACATTGGCTTATAAATAAACATATAACATGTCACTGACCATTGAGAATTAAAAAGGATTCCTGGGAAATCTAATCAGTCCTAAATTTAATACCTTTCTCATTACTTTTCGAGGATAAAGACATGAATAACAGCCATTGTCTCAAATACAGAATCACCTTGAGATTTTAAAGAATCACACCTTTAATCCCACCACACAAGAAGAAGAAACAGGCAGATCTCCTTGAGTTTAAGGCCAGCCTAGTCTAAAAAGTTCCAGGAGATCCAGAGTTACATAGTAAAACTATTTCTTAAAAGAATTAACAACAACAACGAAAAGAAGTAGATAAAATAAAAAGAGAACCCAAGAAGAGTAGATCATTCTTCAGTCAAGGGCAATTAACTATGTTAGTAAGTTTATGCACTAAAATTAAAGTGATCATCTTATAAGAACCAGACTGAGACCTTCAAGTAACAGCAGTTTCTTATCAAAAAAACCTTGCAGAAACAGACAAGACAATAATCAGTAGACCGCACCTTGGCCAGGACATTTTAGTTCTTTAGTTATGCTTATCTTCACATCATTAGCCCAATTCTTCTACATCTAAAGCCTCTTTCAGCTCCTAAAATATGACCTTGGGCATTACTGAACCATTTACATGCTCTCCATCCCAATAGTCTCAATATGTATGTTGGTTACACCTCCATTCTCTACTCCTCACCACCAATTAATCTTCTCCTTGTTGTCTTATTGAAGTAGAAGGCAAAACCTAGGGCTTTGTATCTCCTAGTTATACAGGAACTTCATATAGAAAATCTCTACAGATAGCTGGATGAACCTTGGAACATTTTCCTACTCCTTTAAATTATGTAATTGTATCCTGACTTTTAAAAGTTTGCTAGTAACCAAGGGCTAAATTTCACATATTTAGGTTAAGAAAGTATTAAACATATTCCAATTAGTTCATATAATAATGAAGAATCCTATCAACGCTGAGGGCAAAGGTACAGGCATGTGTTTGATTTAAAAATAACCTGCTGATTAATGGAAGGGGGGGAAGGAGAAGGGAGAGAGATTTAGTATATGCACATAGCAAATCATTGAGAGGAGAGAATTATTTAGCATAGCACAAGCTGAAATTAAAGAGGTAAATTTTGATGAGGAATGAAAAGAATGATTTCCGACAGTAGAAATAATTGGATTGTGAAGCCTTGTCCTGAGAGAGGTGGGGGGGGGGCATTTTGTCTTCATCCTGTGTGAAGATGAGAACACAGCGGCAATATTCTGCAAAACCCCATGAGGGTATTTAACTTCTCTCCTGGCATATTGATTTCATATGGCTCAGTGATCCAGTCATCTCTGTCTTTTGGAACCAAACAGTAAAAAAGAGCAAAAAAATCCTAGCACAGTGATAAAGAAATACACATATGATGTGCAATTATAGGGGATAACAATGTATGCAAAAGCTTAAAGCCATCAGCAATGATTTGGGGAGTGGGGAAACAGAGGAGTAGCAAGAATCAGTCACTCAGTCTTTCTCAGTTTTCACCTTAAGCAACTACACAATAAGACCTCATATAAGGACACACAACTGAATCTGTATAGGAGGATGGGGTCGTGAACAATTTGTCAATAGTAAAGGTTTTCTGAAAGTATAGGGACCAATAATTTAAAATCAGGTGTGTAGTAACCCAAGATGTTTCTAGATTGAAGTTTCCATATGCATTGTAAAACTTTGCTGTAGCTTTGGCTCTGGGATTTCCTTGTGCACTTCACACAGCATGCTGTCACTCGTGAGCTTATGCAAGTGAACCCTGACAGAAACACTAGAGCTCAGATTCAAGACGACTGTACGTTATGAATTGCTGTGATCACTCTGTACAATGTTTTCAATCATTCTAGAAACATGATGGTGTTAGGGTTGGAGCGAGCAAGGAAGACAGCCTGAGGCAGAGTCTTAGGTCTCAGTCTTAGAAAGGAAAAAAAACAAAACAACAACAACAAAAAACTTTATTCCACGCACTGGGACCCACTGTATCAGAAACAATGCCCCCCCCCCCCCCCCCCCCCCCCCCCCGGTTTAAAATGAGTGAAGCTTTTATAGGGCAGGAAGTAGGGGGTCAGGAATGTGGCTACCTGCAGGTGTGTAGATAACCATAGTAACCACATAACCTGGCAGACAAAGCTTTTCTGGAACAGATACTTAGTTAGATCTTATCACAATGGGCAGAAACTCTGTCAACATCTTGGGGATTTTACAATGCTCTGTCAATATTTACCATGTGGTGGGGGCTGTTGGGCACCATCTGGAAAGTCCCTCTTCACATCCCCCACTTTCTCTAGCTCAGTCTCTAATCCTAGAGACCCTTATCCCCTCCTAATGCTGCATATTGCTGCCTAGCCAGCATCAGCTTAACACTCCCAATCTGCCCTTGCAGCAGGTTGACAGTTCTATTAAACACACAGGGTGATTACTAAGAGCAGCACAATCAATGGTCCAGCTAAAGCAGATAACAGTGTCCTAAACCAGGGAAACATAGCAAACTAAGATTTAAACTATCTCTATTGTGCTTTATGTTTCTCTCTCTCTCTCTCTCTCTCTCTCTCTCTGGCACTCTAAGTTTAGTGATGATTATTTTTTTTAACTATTTTTGAGTAATCAGCATAAAAACAACATTTTTATTAATCTGTTTGCTATCTGACCCATGGCTCACCTGTGTTCTTTATATGCTTTTTCTTTGACCACTGGGTCAGTCTGCTCTGACTCTGCCCTTTTATTTCTTTTCTTTTCACCTGTTCTGATTCTCTACGTTTCTTCTATGGTGCCTGTCATGGGCCAAAACAGCTCTTTTATTTAAAGATTTATATTCACAGCATACAGAATGTTATTTTCACATCACCTTCCCCTTTCTGCCTAATCAAAAAGGAAGGTTTTAATTTTAACATAGCAAAATTATATATAACAAAACAGCTATAAAGCAAGAACTAGTTACAATATCTAGTCCATTTATATTTAGCAAAATTAAAGAAAATATTTTATCATCTACCTTATCTATGTAAATCTAAAGTCTTATATCTAATATATTTTTCAAATGACTAAGAAAAACTGTACCTATAACTATCTAATCTTCAACTACATCAAAGACCACAGAAGGATATATTTATCCAAGTAAACCAGAAGTGCAAGCAACTTCTAAAATCTAGAAATGACAGAGATGACACCTATCTGCCTGGACAGTCACCCAAAGTTCCTTTATAAAGTTGGGGCATCCATCTTCAGCCTACAGGCCCGGAGTCTCTTTTCATTTCAATGAAGCAGGAAATCTGCTCTGCCCATTCTGGCACAGTTTATCAGTTGCTTCTACTCGAGTCCTGAAGAATGTCTGACAGTTTTCTCTGCAAAGCAGGAACCTGAATGACCATCTTGGCTTGTTCTGCCAAAGTTAAGAGGTCACTTTCTTATGGAACCTGCATTTCCAGTTTAAACAGCATACTGTCAAGCAGTCAATATAAGAACAGGTTCTTTTCCAGTGGCTAACCATTGCCACAAAGAGAGTAGACTCCATATGGAGTTTCTTCAATGCCCATTTTTCTTTTGAAGAAGATTGGTGCTGCCAAGAGCAGACCTGTCTCACCATCCAGAAAAGTCTAAGTTCTTAAAACATTTTAAATGCCATATTCTGTAGGTCTTAGAAGTATTTGAAGATTACCTACCTAATTGAAATATATTTTTGTATACCTAAAAATCCTAACTAACCTAAAAATCCTAACTAAACTATAAGTTTGATTATCAAAGGTGACTATTAACCTTCATTTCTTAATTATACATTACAATTTTAAATCAGTTACATGGACATACCTTAAACAAGAATAGAAAAACACATACAGCATAACAAAATTGACCTTAAATTTGTATCAATAAACCAAAATCTATACCAATGTAAAGCATTTTGAGATTAACAGCTGATTTCCTGATCTAAGTAAATTCAATAATCTAACCTTCTAAAAAAATCATTCATATACCATATCCCCTTTTTCTTCTAAGAAAAAGATTGACTATGACCATTAACCATTTATAATGAAAACAGACATTTAGAAACAATATTTGGGGAATTTGGGCGTAGTTTTCCATTACTACTTCCTGCTGATTAAGGGGCATTGAAAATCCCATGAGTTAGACAGAATCATCCTCTGCAGTCTTGAAGTCGATGTGGCCATCTGTAGTAGGCGGTTTCTGTCTCTGACTTTCGGGCCTAACCTCAAGGTTTAGGACCCACAGACCCACAGACCCTCAGACTCTCAGATGCTTATGACAGTTTTTGGCTGATTGGCCTCAGGCCCAGGCATATCACTTGCTAGCTCTCTACCCTTCATCTAACCCATGACTCATCCTGTTCAGCCATGGGGCTCAGTACCTTTTCTCACAGCAGCATAGTTGTCCTCTGCTTCTTCTGCTTCTCTCTGGCATTGTGCTTGGCGCTAGGTTCTCAGAGATTTTCTTAGTCTGGTAGCCCCGCTCTCGCTCTCACTTCCTGCCCTCACTTACACTTCAAGCCCTCACTTACAAATGAGTGAAGCTTTTATAGGGCAGGAAGTAGGGGGTCAGGAATGTGGCTACCTGCAGGTGTGTAGATAACCATAGTAACCACATAACCTGGCAGATAAAGCTTTTCTGGCACAAACAGATACTTAGTCAGATCTTATCACAATGGGCAGAAACTCTGTCAACATCTTGGGGATTTTACAATACTCTGTCGATACTTATCATGTGGTGGGGGCTGTTGTGCACCATCTGGAAAGCCCCCCTTCACAATGGTAAAATTATAAAATGAAAGTGTTTCAATATTTTTCTATCATCCTTCTGTAGCAAATGGGAAAATCTTCAGATTATGTTATATTTGAATATTGGTTATTAAAGGTTGTTTGAGGGCTGGGAATAGGGTTCTATGGGTAAAGTACTTGGTGCTCACACATGAAGACTGAGTTTGGATTCCTGACACCCATAAAAAACAGGGTCTCTTTCTCCAGGGCACATATGTCATTACCACACTTGGAGTGCAGAGATCAGTGATAGATGGCCCAGGAAGTTTGTTGGCATTTTGCCTAGAGAGTAAGCTCTTTACTCTTGAGAGACACTGTCTCAACAAGAGGTGTGTTGAGGAGGGGTGGAAAACAAGAGAGGAAGAAACTTGATGTTTACTTCTGGCTTATGCACATACACAGAAGTTTACACCAGTGCCAACTTACTCTCTCCAACTGTATGGGTTCCAACTTGAGTTTCATTAAGACAGAGTAAGATGCTATTTTCAACAGTTTCTAAAATGTCCCAACAATAATTCTTCCATTTTGTTTTGCATATTTGCATGAAACAGAGTTTTCAGCCTTGATAATTAGGGAAAAAAGTAAAATAATGGTCAACTCTAAAGGAGTAAAACATACTCTGTGTATGGTAGTACCAAATCTTCAGCCAAGTTTGAGTGGTTTATGTAAATATAAACAAGCACATTCATCTCATTAGCACAAAAATCTGTTACATCCTCCCCAAATGGTAAAACAGTAAATAATTGTTTTAAAATAAAAGTCTAGTCTTTGCCATTTGTCCTCTGTGAATGTTTGATTTGCAAACCTATTTCATAGGCTGACATATGGGGTGGCTAGTCATATAAAAATCTGTAGGACAAAAGATTGCCAAGTGGAAAAAGTTCAAGAAACCCTACCCTGAATAATAACTATCCTTGACTAGTGAGCTGTGTTGAATGTGTACACTCTTTCTTAATAAGTCACACCCATTCCTGTAAATCAGCTTTATAATCTCATCACAAAGAGGAAGAAACCAGGCTGAGAGAAGTGGAGCATCCAGCAGAGATCTCACAGCTGTTGTGTGTATGACTCATGGACAGACTCAAGGCCTTAGCCAACTGGCCTGGCTCAGAAACTTAACTGCTTCCCCACTGCCATACTACATTTCTTAGGAGGCAGATGCTTATGCTTACAGTGCGGCACTGCTGGGCCCGGGCTTCCCAGCTGGTTAAGAACATCATAACACCATCCTCAGATCTGCACCCTGTTCATTAGGCAGGTACTCTCTAAGTGCCTCCAAGTACTTGTGGGCAAGGCAAGTCACACCTGCCTCTTGAGGGGTGTGTGTGTGTGTGTGTGTGTGTGTGTGTGTGTGTGTGTGTGTGTGATGTAGCCCCCTTTTTCACCAATGGATTTTTATAATGGTTAATATCTTAAAAACTGCTCAAATCCTCCACTGTTCCCATTTAAAGAAAGATAATGTATAACATTTTCTTAGTAAAGGTTGGTCACACTTTCTGATTTCCCTTGTATATTCCCCTCTACCCACTTTTTCAATCCCTGTGATTGGCCATTTGTTACCATTTCCTACCTTCAAATCAATTGCCTCACCACTTGCATGCACTGCAGGGGCTCCTATGTTGACTATCCCAGTCTGTGACAAAGGCTTTGCTGGCAAGGACAGTGTTTTATGTCAAAACTGGCCTGACTCCTTTTGCGAAGTCCGGCTTCCTTCCGGTAATCAATTAAAGGTCAGCCCTTTTGCTAGCTTTGTGCGGAGGTGCCCACTGTTCTCACTTCCAAATGGCCAAAAGCCACTGGCTACATTCCAGTACAAGTGACCTGGTTTACAACTTTGACTTCAAGCCACCCACAGCTATAAACCGAAGGGTCCAAGACAGGCACTGAGCAGAGTATTTAAGAAACAATGGACATTCAAGATGAAAGTATCTCCCAGAGTTAAAGGGGTGCTTCCTTGAGCTTCTTCCTTTCCAGGGTTTGCTTTTTCCCTTCCCTTTAATGTCCTCATTCAAAGCTAGAGTTCTCTTTTTCAATTGCAAATGAAACATTGGCTCTCTAAATTTGGCTCCTGGCAAGGTTTGCAAAGAGACCTTTAAAAGTTGGATTAAATGTAACAGAGGGTTTCAAATTCTGAAGACATCAACAAAATGATTCCTTATTGGTAGCAAGAGGTAATACCTGTGGTTGAGCATGACAGACTGCCCCCTTCTGCTGTTCTAGAGTAAAATGTTACTTTGAATTTAAAATGAAAACAATAGTGCTCACAAAAGTGGCAAAAGTGTTTATGTCTGGGAAGCATGGAAAAACTCGGCCTTTTCATTGTCACCTAACTTGAAACTTTCTGGTAGAAAACTGCAAGGCGGGAGCTGGTAGGGAAACTTTATTGGAGGATATTTGAAGCATTGAAACCACAGTGGACTTCATATTTTCATCCATGAGCAACAATGTATGTTTCTTCCAGGGCTAAGTGACATCCTTCCAGATGACACATGCAAGTGCACAGCCAGGGTTCACTGATAGGCAATTGAAGGAACCCTATACCACAAACTGGGTTCTAAAAGGGCACTTTAGAAGAGGAATAATCTTCTGTGTCCTGATGAACTGGAATTCATTGCACAAGAACAATGCTCTTCTTCAAAGATTCTGGCACATGAGCAGAGAGCAGGAGCCATCCAAAAGCCCTTGATAATAAACATACCAAGACTTTTGCAGTGACCAGAAGCACAGATCTGCCACATGAATGAAATGTTTGACTCTCAGAATAAAAGCACTGCTTTGCCCTATAGTAAACTCTAGAAACTGGGGTCTTTCCAGGTCTCCAAAGTCTGATTTTTTCTTGTGGTGGACAGTAGTTTGATAATGGCCAATACTCACTACTATTTTTTGTTTGTTTGTTTCCTTTAACTTATGATTGAGAGCAGGATGAGGCACGCGACCGGCAATCTGCAACTGCGGAATGGACTGCTTCATTTTGTTTTTACTTTTACGAAAAAGGATAAGCAGAGGGAAAGGCATTTTGTACACACGGGAAAGCATTTTCACAGAACACAACCCATACAGCTTTACTCAGGAAAACCAGGTCTCTAATGCTAAAAGCTGCTCTGTTCTCTGGATGCAGCCACAGAACGGCTGATGTGGAAGGTGTACACATCTTTTGCAGCTGCATTTCAGAGTGGAATTTAGCATCGGCGGTGAATTCAGGCTGTTGCTCTGTTTCTCTTTTCTCCTTGACAGGTACATTATAAAGGCTACTGCTGAAATTTGGTGACGGTATGTAACAGAAGGCTATGCACATTAATCACCTGGGTGCTCTGAGGATTGTAATGATTGTCCTCGGTCCCCCTCTGCTGAAATATTTTCTCAGTAATCTTCTATCAAGTTGAAGGCTGATTTACTCAGTGTTTTGGCCATTTGCAAGATGGTGATGTCTAGATTTAATCTAGTGAGAAAGCTACATGTCATGAATATTAAAAGACACTTCGTTTTTTTTGTTGTTTTTTTTTTTTTTCCTTTTTAGTATTCAAGTTTGATCAAAGCTTTAAGGACTTTTGTTTGCTTACTTTTTTGTTTGCTAATTTGTTTGCAAATTTTCTGAAAAAGCCTAGCCCATTAATTTATCTCATTTAATTGTATATATTTATATGTGTACATACATATGCTGGAGTAGGTAGCTCCTGCAATCCCAGCATTTGGTGGTCTGAAGCAGGAGGATAGCAAGTCAGAGACGAGCCTGAGCTATATATCAATATCCTACATCAGGAAAACAGCAACATAAATAAGAATTCATGCAAGAGGTTCATAATATAAAAGAGGTTGGTGACACGATGATCAAGGCAGCTGTGCTCCTACACTTGTAGCTTATCATAGAGTTGAAGGGAACACCACAAGAAGATATGAATCCTTGAGTTTAGAACATGCTTGTGACTAAGAAGTGACTGAGCCAGTTTGGGGCTGAATTGATAAGACAAAGATCTATTTTAAAAGCTATTAGTGGGGAAGATTCTTTAAGGATGTGGATCTTAAACTCTACCCAAGAAAGAATATGTATTCAAAGAAATGAAAAGAATTGCAAGCCAAATGGAGTAAGTACATATGGAAAGGCTATGAGATAGGAAAAAGCTTTGTGTAACAGAATTAGAAGAAAGACCAGTAAAGAACGACAGAGGTCTTGGGAAGTTTAGAAACTCCTACAGGCATCAAATGGCTGTAAGATACAGCCTAAACTCAGGGATGGACCCTTAACTGACTATCAGTTTAGGAGCACACAGAAGTCATCATTGCTGGGTTAAGTCCTTGTTGGAGGCCGCTGGCTCCAGCTCCTCAAGGTGGCGCTATTATCTGGTGCTGGCCAACCCGCCTGAGTCAGTAGAGAACGCATGCGTGCTCTCGTGAGACTGGTTTCTCAGCCTCTTCCGTGGCGTCATGTGGGATACTGGACTGCAACCTATAGGAAGATGATACATCTAAAGCAGGGGCCGTTTGGTCGGCATAAAATCGGGTGCTTCCTACCTCGTGGCTCTCTCTCTCTCCGCCCCGCCGTGCGTACGGTCGCCAGCCCGGCTCCTGGGCGCGGGCTCTAGGCCGTGCGGCAGGCGGCTCGGCCCGGGCCACGCCGGGGCCTAGCTCTCTCTCTTGCTTCATTTTCTCCTCTGGGGCCTGTCGCTGCGGGTTCTCGCGCCGCGGCCCCCGGACCCCTCTGCCGTCTCTCCCCCTTCTCTCTCTCTCTCTCCCTCCTCTCTCTGCCTTCCCCTCCATTTTCCGTAAGCTAAATGCTCTCCCTCAAGACCCATTAAAGCTGTACTGCAGAAGGATCCTATGTGTGTGCAGCGTCTTTTCTTGCTGGCGAGAAGCGGGCGCGGGACAAGTCCTGGGGAAATGAAACTAAAAATGTATCTGTTCAAGGTATTGATAACAAGGTATAAGAATAGAGGCAAGATTGGGTGGAATTGCTGATGTCAAGGCTAATGAATGATTTAAATCAAACTTAATTTTTAAAGAAATTTTCAAGACATGTTGTAAAATAATATTAGTTTGGGAGAAGCATAGTGATCATTTTTCAAAGAACTAAAATTGTAGCCAAGAAAGGTTGAATGACATTCTAAAGGAGGACTAAGAGCTGAATCTAGTCCCTGGGAAGCTTATAATGACACTCTGTGTGGTTAGATAAGAGTATAGTAGATAGAGATCGGTAGGGAATAGATGTGGAGACAGAGTTCTCAGAATTTGAAGATCCATGTACAAAATTTTATATAGAAATCTTCATTTCCATAAGAAAATGAGAGGAGAAAATTTAAACTTTCATCAGTAAAAGAAAAGAGATGGAATGGGAAATACTTGTGTATGATATCATGAAACAATTAATTGCTATCTATTCATTTAATTGTACTTTTGGAGACCAAGTCTTTCTTCATAGAGTTTAACCCTTGAAACGGGAATGTCTCTCTATATGTTGTGTTTCAGTCTTTAAATAAAGGAGCTGTTTTGGCCCATGACAGGCAATGTCTAAAAAGTAGGTGAGGAAATCAGAATAGGTAGTAGGAGGGCAGAGACATAGGCAGATTGAGCCAGATGGCCAAAGAAGAAACATGTAAGGAATGAACACAGGTGAGCCACGGGCCTGTGGCAGACAGGTTAATGGAAATGGGTTGAGTTAAGATGAAAGAGCTAGTTAGCAATGTGCCTGAGCCATAAGCCAAACAGAATGAAATTAATATAAATGTCTGAGTCATTTTGAGGGGCCTAAGCAGAGGTGGGCATCTAAGGTCTGGGACTGCAGGTCTGTGTGTCTGGACCTCTGACCAGATGGAGCCATTAAACCCATTGTAACAAATCTTCACTATGAAAGCTAAAATCCATAAACTGGTAACAGTTTTTCTGCCTTAGCTTCCCAGTGCTAGGATGGCAGGAATGTGCCACTATGCCTGACTCCAATGTGACATTTATGAAAAGATTTGGTTGATATTAAAAATACTTATTATTAACACAGAAAAAGGAAGACATAACAGGTAAACATTCAGCACACTTTGATATTTATTGTTACATACATTGGAAAAAGAGGAGACATACATAAAGTTATAGAATATGATACTTGATTATGAGATATACCACTTTTAAAAAAGATTTATTTATTTGTGTGTGTGTATTATGCTGATGGGTTTATGCTATGCTGCACACATGAAGATAAGAGGATAACATCAGTTAGAGTCACTTCTCCTGTACCATGAACCATAGAATTCAGGGATAAAACAAAGGCTGAGCTATCATTCATGCAATGCAAGCCATCTGGCCAGACCAGTACAGTTTGTGAGGCTTAATTAACTCACTTAAGGTCAGAAGGCCAGAAAATGGTGGAGTCAGGAGATAATCACAGACCATTGTCTAAATCAGTTTTTCCTTTTCTGCATTTTACACGTTTTTACTGTGCAAATTACTTGCACTAGAATTTTAAAAATAAATCAAATATTCACTGTCAAGATATAACTACACATCTTGCTACATTAGCTGACGGCACAATCCCCTCCTCCAAGCACTCCTGGAATATGTCGTTACTGCTGGCTTTCTGGTCTGTTTTCAATTCATTAAGTGTTCATTTAGCGTTTACCCTGCTGCTGGTGTTATTGATTTTCCTTACTCTAAGAACCTTGGGAAGTTCCAGTTTCCTCTATAGCACTCAACCTTAGATGATGGGAAATGACTAGCTCTGCCTATGCTTGGTTTGTCTGTTGAATCGGAATTGCCACAGAATTCTTACAATTAAAGTGGGATGTTTCTTAACTTGTTCTAAGCACATCCTTCTTATTTATGTGAAAAACTGGTCTCGTGGTTTCAATGCATGGTTGTCTCACAATATTCTTGTCTCTGCCAAGGAAATAAGAATTTTGAGTTCCCCAAAGCTGTCAGTGTGAAATGAATGAGCCACAGCATATCCCCCTGCTTCCTGCTCTTAGCAACCCATTGCTTTTCTCTAGTGAACTGTGGGATCTGTGGTTTACACAGGGTTCATTTTTATCTTGTTTTCTGCTTGAGGTTTTGCCCATGTCTTTATAAGAAATTTATAAAACTACTTTATGCTTCTAAAGTGCTTCTGAAAATTCTAAGACCTTTTCTATCTCAATTTCAAATTGTGGTGTTTGTTTCTAACCTAGAAAAAAGAAAACTGAAAACAGTTGTTTTCTTTATCCCACATATCCCTAAACATAAACATGATTATTCTGAAATACAAAACTAATTGGTTTGACTTTATTTTAAGAAATTTTGTTTATTGCTCTGGTTAGGTTTTGAAGCAGGGTCTCACAGTAGTAATTCAATCTGACATAGAACTATGTAACCTGCGCTGGCCTTATACTCATAATAATCCTCCTGCCTCAGCCTCCCAAATGCTGAAATTACAAGCATGAGTTATCACATCTGGATCCAAGAATGTCTAAAGAAAACATCTAGGCTTTTCAACATCACATAACAGTGAAGAAAACTCAAAATCATAGTTAAAACAATGAAAACAAGTTATAAAATATTAGTGTCCATCTGATGCTGCAGGGAGTTTACAGGGGGAGACACTGAATTGAACCCCACTTAACTAAATCTTTATACTGAGGGCTGGTGCTTTAAAAGAAAGTTCTTATTCCATTATCCAAAATTATGAGCTAGCATTATTACTGCTCATTATGTTGCTGATGAGACCACAGCATGGAGAGCATAGATTTGTCTAGGGACACACAGCAATAAATGATGAGCCTAGATCACTCCCACATTGTGTGTAACTTTCATGACCATAATATGCTACATGATTAAATTGTATCTGGCAAGTAAGAGAGTATTTATGTCCATTTACTTTTTAAAAATAATCTTAGCTTGCAAAGCCAGAAAAGTAATGACACCCATGTCAATCAGCTTAGTTTCTGCTAACAGAAAGCTGTTTCCAAATTATTAATCAAAGGCTATAAAAATCACAGTGGAAAAGAAGGGGAGAAAAGACAATCTAATTTATTGACTATAGGCCCTTTAATGCAAATTGATACAATCAATTAAAATCAATCTCCTGATTTTTAATAAACTTGGTCTCTACCACATACATAATCAATGAATTTAAAACAGGTGTCTCAATTGGCTCACAGTTATAATCCTTGCATATGGAAGGCTGAGTCAGAATTACTGTGAGTTGGAGGTAAGTCTGGGCTACAGAGTGAGTTCAAGGCAAGCCCAGACTATGAAATGAGTATCTGTCTCAAAAAATAATAAATAAATAAGTTAAATTCTTGTTGGAAAGTTTTTTTTTTTTATGTCTCACCTAGCCCCTCAGTCCAAACAAATCTCTCCCACCTGCAGTCCCGCAGTCAACCACTTACAAAATATTACTCAGAGGCTTATATTAATTACAAACTCTTTGGTCTATGGCTCAGGCTGTTACTAGCTAGTCCTTGCATCTTAAATGAACCCATCTCTATTGATCTATGTATTGCCACATTGTGGCTTACCTGTGTTCTGTTATATCTTGCTCTCCTGGCAGATAGCAACGTCTGCTCTGACTCTGCATTCTCTCTTCTCTCTCTCTCTCTCTCTCTCTCTCTCTCTCTCTCTCTCTCTCTCTCTCTCTCTCTCTCTCTCTCTCTCTCTCTCTCTCTCTCTCTCTCTCTCCTTGGATTTTCCATCTGGCTGTAAGCTGTTTTACCATAGACCAAAACAGCATCTTTATTAACTAATGGAAACAACATATACTCATAGTGTCCAGAAAGACCATCATCCCACATCACTAAATCAGCTGTCTTACGTTTGTATAAGAATAATGGGCAATACGTACCATTCACCATTATATGCGGTTATGTGGAAAACATACTTTTATTTTGAAAAATGTCAATATGAACCATTTCAAATCAAATAACACTTGAAATTGCACAGATGAACCTGTGCTTTAATGATCTCCTTCTGGGATGAGAGAGTGAGGAAGAAGGGTTAAAAAATGGGTATCAAGTAGTAAAGGAACAAGAAGCTCTGATGGGTACTACATTCTTCTGAACATGGAGGCAGAGGAACACAACATTCTGAATATTTTGAGAACCATGAAGAAGCCAAGGATGTTGCTCAGGGACAAAGTATTGCACAAATTCTATTTGGTATTATATTGAACCAGATATTGACAGAAAGCTAAAATATCAGAGAAACAAACCATAGTCACTTCTCACCCAGCCAGCTCCTCAGGCATTTCTCCAGGAATCCTCCAACTCCAAACCTCTTCATCCTCAGCCACAAAGGGAAGGGGCAGACCAAGGGAAGAAGTCCTGCCTCCTCCAGTCTTATCTTTCTTTCTTCCCTACCTGTTTCACTTCCTGGTAGTGTGAGCCACCACTGCCTAGCTCTGTTAGCTTTGGATCCACAGAGGTCCTATTGGATCTCTGCCTCCCAAGTAGTGGGATTAATGGTGTGGGTCACCACTCCCTGATCTTCACTCAGTGATCTTCACTTCAATAGTCTAATTTTTTAGACTATTTTTATTAAATATAAAGTGTATCACTACTACAGAGTGCTCACAAAATACGTGTCTCTTGATAGTTGTGTCAAAAAAAAGAGGCTTGAAAATTGATTTTAATCATTAAAAATAACAGCTATTGATGAGAAAGAAAGTTGTAGAAGATATGAAAGCACATTAACAAAATATAACAAATATGTGTGGCAAAAATGTCACAAAGAAACCTGTGCTCTGGATGCCACTAGCCAGAAAATTAATTAAAAGAACAGGACGAGGTAACAATTTCAGAAGACAGCTGTTTAGTCCTATTAAGCCATTAGACAGCTCATAACAACAACAAAAAAATCACATTACCTAGGAAATATAACATTTGATATTTTTATTTTGTTTTACTTTAGTAAGTTAGCTTCTAAGTTAGCCTGAACTAGTTTTGTACTTTCTTGCTGGCCAAATCAGGCCTGGAATTCTTGATCTGCCTGCCTGACTCTCAAGCACTTAGAATTATACCAATACCCTCTCCTACCATTTATGTGTGTGGATATTAGTTAAAATGAATTTAAATACACAATTTTAGCTTGGTGATATAGCTTAGAGCTTGTTAGCATGCAGTTAAGTCCTAGATTCTATCACCAGTAGCAAACATATCAATTAATTAAGTGCTCTCCCTGAGTAATTTTTAGTGCGAATAACAATGACTAATAACAAATCACACACAATCATCAGTTGTGAACTGTGAACTATTTCATGATCATATCAAACTTCATCATCACAATAATTAAATAAGAAGTTTCATTGCAATTCAGGGCTGAAGAAACAGAGCTACATACCAGCTAACCTCCACATTTGTTAAACTGTCATGTAAGTACCTCTACTTTTTCAACTATGTAGTATTGCTAACTACACTAAGTGACTACTATACCATATGATCTGCAATTTTAGTCATCTCTATACCAAGATACTATGTGATAAGGTAGGTCCATGCAAAAAAAAAATAAGCATTTTACTTTAATACCTATGTTTGCATATTTATTTAATTTATCCGAGTGCTTTACTATGGCTTTCACACTATCCTTGGTGCTACAGTTGTTTGTACAGTTGTTATAAAATTTACATAAATACTGAAATACCAGAAATATAATTATACGCATGCTTACAAATTTAATAAACAATAACTCATTGGACTTTAAAGAACAGAAATCACAGTTTTAATGAATGGATAAGGGTTTATATGGTTGCAAAACCAATGTTCTTAAAAAGTATATACATACATCACAGGAAAGAGGAATACATGGAGACCCTTCAGCCTTTCACCCCTTTTCTAGGTATCAAAGCCTGTATTGATACACCTTGAGAATTTTAATTTTGGGAAGCCAGTAGTCACTAGCTGTCTAGACACAGACAAAGTAATTAAACTTCCTGAACTTCAGGAACAGGTTAACACAAAACAACAAAAACAAGATAAATAATATTACACTTTATCATGTGCATTATTAACAGGAAATGCAATTGTGTTTGTGAAAAGAGGTTTTTAAATATAAATGCGGATTAGTATTGCTAGTAGTTGTAATAAAATTCACCTAATTCATTCTGCTTAATTTTATGTTTATTGACACCACAATCACTGAATGATGTGTACAGGACACATATGAACCCAAGACTATGCTGAGTCTACTCTCCTTCAGGCATGCCCCACTCAGCCACTTTAGAGGGCATGTTCGCATGCTCTACAAAAAGGTTTGTCCTTACTCATGTTTGAAAGCTCAAACTGAATAGAGCTGTATGCTGGGGCAGTTGTTCAGTATCTCCAACTCAACTGACTTTGTCTTTTTTCTCTAGCTATTTTCCTGTGGTGGGATTCAGTCAAGATCCGAGGATGCTTATCCAGAGTCCCGGGCCCCTGAGGGGGGCGTGGCCAACCCCATTGATATGGGGATGCTGGGACCCTGGAAAGCTGTTTTGCCTGGTTCCTGGCTGTTGGAGAGACCGGTTGGAATCCCTCATCCATTGTTCCAGACTCCAGTCCCTGTTCAGGCTCCGCTATAAACTGTTACCTGTATCATGAGTGTTGGTTTATACTTTAATAAATATCAAACTTGGACTGGTGCCTTCTAAGTAAAACTTCGCCTACATTTACCTATGAGTCTGTTTCACTGCTTAAATTTGTCTGTTAATTAGCACTGCAATAGCAACTTTTTTAATAGAATAAACAATCTATTTAGTATACATTTTGCTCAAAATACATATACTTTATAGAGCTTTGCCTTTCAGAGGGCTGCGTTAGTATTACTAAAAGGAACTGCTTCATGACAGTACTTTGTCCTCAATTTTTCCTTCTTAAATGACATTGTCAATTTATATTCTTTCGCTTTGGGAAAATATCACACCACTTTGTATTATTAAGTTTTCTATCTTTCTGATACACCCGAAACAACTCTCTGGTCTCACCAGTCTTTCTTCTCCAACATGTGAATGTTGGCATCTCTCAAGGGCTCCTCCCTTCCTTCCCATCTCTTAGCTAGCTATTGAATAACTTACATTCAATATGCAGGCTTTTGTATTCAGACTTGTGCCAGAATTACAGATCAAGTGTTGATAATGTGTGTCTCCTTTGGAAAGAATAAAGTCTCTTTTACATTTTTCCTCATCAGACAGGATAATATTAATCTCACAGAAACCATAGGATTTATTTGAGGAATAGGTATATGTAAAGAAGAGAACACGTCCTCACAAATTACAACTCTGTCTAGTTATAAGTATGTAATTCCTATTCCTTTATCTTTTTCTTTTTTTGCAGAGTAGATTATTGGATCCACTGTGTTATGTATAGTAGAATAGCACACGCTCTAGTACACCTAGCTACATTTTAGCCCATTATTAGCTCTCTCTCTCTCTCTCTCTCTCTCTCTCTCTCTCTCTCTCTCTCTCTCTCTCTCTCTCTCTCTCTGTGTGTGTGTGTGTGTGTATGTGTGTGTGTAGACTTCTCTGTGGAGCTATAGTATTCTGTGAATTTGCATGTAAAGGCCAGAGGCCAACTTCCAGCATTTTCCTCTATCTCCACTTATAAGTTTTTAAAGACTTACTGGTTTTATGTTTATTTATGTGTGATATACATGTGCAGATCCCATAGAGTCAAGATGAGAACATAGGACCCCCTGGAAGTGGTGTGAGATGCCTGATACAGGAGCCAAAAGCCAAACCCAGATCCTCTGCAAGAGAAGCAAGTACTCTTAACTGACGAGCCATCTCTCCAGCACCCAAGCCCACCCTCTTGTAAGAGAAGTTCTTTTTGTGTGTGTGATGATTTCCCTCATTTACAGCTTACCGTTTCTTTATTTAGACTGGCCAGATAACAAATTCTCAGGATTCTCCTATCTCTGATGTTCACCCAGTATTGGGTTATAGGCCTGTGAGTCATGCCTATACCCAGTTGTCTGTCTCAGCTTCTAGAGTAGCTGGAATTATAGAAATGTGTCACCATGTTCAGCTTCCGTTAGCATTTCGGTGGAATTTAAATTCTTTGCAGACTGGCTTATATCAGCCTTGATGATTATCATAATGTAGCTTCCTGTACAATGTCTATCCATAGAAAATGTCATACAATTGTAACCTGAATGCAAACTAGCACCCATACAGAACAGGTTTGAGTTGTAGCCTGTTCGGCTTGGGAGCCAGGCTGAATGCAAACTTCAGCGTATCTGCAAACTTATATCTCTCAGAAGAAAAAAAAATCATTCAAAATTGAAATTAACATTACAAAATTCAAATCAATATCACAAAGTCACTATTCTCTTCCTGTTTCTAATCTGCCATCTTTCGTAACTGCAATTTTTCAACTCCCAACATAACACTTTTCTGTAAAGATTTTAGTAACTGTTATTTTTAACACCTGATGTTTATACCATTTTTTTCTTATTATTCATGCATTTGTAAAACTTGATTTTAACTTTGTTTGTCTGTATGCTTGTGTATGACACATGTATGGCATCTGTCATTATAGGCAGTTGTGAGTCACTTAACCTGGGTGCTGGGAAACAAACTTGAGTCTTGGAGAGCAGCAAGCACCCTTAACTGCTAAGCCATGTCCCCAGCTTCTTATTCTTTATCTTTTACAAAATGCCCAAACTCTGTGGGAAATAGAGCAAAGTGAGGACCTGAGGGTCAAGGACAGGGATGCTGTTGAGCTAGTGTGAATGAAAAGAGCACAGTAAAAGAACCACTCTTGCACTGCAGATTGGATCTCTGTGTCACATAAGTAAGTGGAGACCATTGTTTCCTGTTTCACTGTATAAGAACCTGTGGTGTCTCTGCCTCTTAGTCTTCATTCTCTGTAACCATCAAGCCTTGTGCCTCATTCATTCTGAATTCTTCTTTTACAGCTCATTTTAACTAGATATAATTGATTCATATTGCTGTTTCACAGTGTAAAGAATTTGTCCACATATCTACTGTGTGCCGGAAGGATGGTTCTTCTGGAACAGGTAAAGTGAATGAATGTCTAGAATGACTCAAAACTCTCCATAATCAATGAGCATGCTCTAAAGCATGAGAAAATAGAGTCAGAGTGAAGGGAGATTCTTTCCTCAGCTTCCCTCTTGATAAAGCACACATTTGAGTTCTAGTTTCTTGTGTCCTGGAACAAAGAATTGGGGGGGGGGGTGGGACCTACTTGTTAAAACAGGGAAAGGTACCTAGGAGAATGGAAACTGGCTAGAGAGCTGGGAAAGATCTGATGCTTAACAGCCCTAGGCACCAAGACTTGTATAGGTTATTTGCATAGCAATTGCCAATTTGTACATTTGTTAATAGTACCATTCTTTCTTAGGTGTTCTAGCCCTTATCTTTAGGACCAATAGGAAGATGTTTACACTCTCTGCCAACTACTTCTCTTATCCATTCATCTGGGTACCTCTCTCTTCCCGTGTTCTCCTCTCCTGCCAACACCTAGTGATTAATTTATTTCTTTCACAGTGTTTGTTCATTGCATCCCCAAATAGAATTAAGCACTTTGCCAATGCACAGGAAGTTGAAAGAACACCTGCAATGCATATTATTAAGTTTTCTTCAAACCTGTGGAGCCTAGAAAAGCTAAGACTTTTCAGAGAGCAGAAGAGGGTGGCTATGTATACTACTTGCTGGGGCAATGTCTCTGCAAATACTGAATAAAATTCTGCTTAATTTAATTGCTTTATAATTTTACTGAACCTTCATCTGAGTCAATTGCTGATATCAAATCTCATTATAATAGTTATGATATTCAAGAGAAAGGTGTTCAGTTTTGGGTTAGAGCTTAATAAAAGAACAATGCAAAAAGATGGTGGAATTGAATTCCTATCTTAGCTTTAATGAGTACAGATAGTATCTTTGAAATCTTATTTGTCTTAACTTGTATCTCTACCTGACTTTATCTTTTGTGGATGTTAAATGTAAACATAAAATATCAATGCACTGTCTGATGAAGAACAGCCCCTCAAAAATGGGTAAAACTGTCTTGTTGGGGTTCATAAATAAAACAAGTTTGCTCTCCCCTCCTTCTTCCTTCCTGCTTCTCACTCCTCATTCTCTCTGAAGACAATCCACAGAAGCTAGAGTTACTCTTCTATAAAACAGATATTAGAAGTGCAAACTCCTTTCCTTTCAAAGCCAGCTATAAAAATATTACTTATAGCTTTACCTTTTGATGTGTAATAGGGGACATCAGGAAATTCTCTGGTCTACCTTACTTTATTGTGAAAGCTAAACGTTCCATTTCAGAAAGGGTCCTTCACCATGAAGAAAGAATATTGCATAGAAGAGGAAAGGACAATATAAGCAATCAGGCCTTCCTGCCACCCACCCACCCACACTCAGACTATTAAAATTAGGCCAGGCTTTTCTATGCATCATAGAACACGATTCCTTCAACATGACTTTGCTTCATCAACACACATAGCTCATCCTGGATTCTCGGCTTTTCAATCTAAAAGCATCTGTGTCCTAAAATGAATGGACGAGTTTCTTATGCTTTCCTTTTCCTTCTTTTCTCCTCCGCCCCTTCTTTCTCTTAGTCTTCTTTTTTCTTTAATAAAGAGGAATGAATCCAGAGCCATACACGTGCTAGGATCTGGGACTACATACAAGTATGCACCACCATGCCCAGTCTCTTACGCTTTTCTCTTATTCGTTTTGTCTTTGTTATGTGGAAATCAGTCATAATCATTTATGATAAAACAGAACTCCTCCTATTTAATGCCCTACAGCTTCCCTAATTATATTTTATCTGTGTAGTTTAAACAAGAACAAGAAATTCAACAGCAGTTTTTAAAGGGAGAGATGCCAAACTTTACCAAGAGTCAAGTTTTCTTTACTAGGCTATTTAATCTCCATATTTTACCATGCTAATGATCCCATAGACTGCTTGTGCCCTGATTTTTCCATTTACAACCTTGCAGTTCAGGTTGCTGTTTTTCAAGTGCTGGCTTAGTCACCATTTAAATGAAATATTTGGGCTACCTAATCGAGGCTTTATAAATCAACTCATCCTGAATTTAATTTTCTCTGCTGGATTTTGTGCTATTATTTAGGTGTTTTCAGAGCCTGGGAGGAGTCCAGATGGAGGCATCATGCCTACGATGAAATGCCCCCAGATAGAGCCTTTTACCAGGTGTGGGAAGAAGGCTCCACTCAACCTGGTTATCTTGCAAAACAGCATTTAATTCTGCTGAGCACAGAAGGCCCCTCCTCTCCCTTTCACTTCATAACCCCGAGAACAAAGAAGCCGCTGCTGAGAGAAAGTATTCAGCAGTGTTTGAAATGATTAAAAAGCAAGGGGGAAAAATACTCCTAGTGGGCTTTGACAGGCTTCTTTCCTTCCTGCTGGTGGAAAGCAGTTTGGGTCAACACTCTGCCACTAGACAGGAGGTTGTAATGGTTCTGAACAGAGTCTAACTAAGCACAATAAAAAATTCCCCATGTCAGTAATAATCTGAGCTACATTCTCTAGGCTGCACAATCTCCTCTTTCTATGGGGAGGGTATAATTTGCTTTTGATTTAACAAATTCACAACATGGCTTTAGGGAGCTTTCACATTTGATCTGTGTTTTGACCATATAAGAGTGTGGTTCTGAGCATGGCTTTGTAGTTGATCAGCAATAAATCAAGTTCCATTCTTAAACTTGTTTTGGGAGCAGTACTTATTGCAAAAATATGGCCTTTAAGGCTATTTTGGGGATGAGACCAATTTGTAACTTTTGAGGGACTTTTTCCCGTCACTGAGAACCTAGCACCCATGGTATTCTTTTTAATTCTGTGACTCTTTAATGTAGTTCCTCATGTTGTGATAACTCCCAAGTGTGACATTATTTTTGGTGCTACTTCATAACTCTAATTTTTATACAGTTATGAATTATAATGTTTATACCTTATATACAGGGTATCTGATATGTGCCCCCCAATGGAGTTGTGACCCAAAGATTGAGAATCACTGCAAGGAATCAGCTATCACTCATTGTTTACTGACAGGTATGTTATGAGAAAGGTAACAATAGCTAACTCATCTGTACTTGAACATCAGAGAGTAGATTCAATCACACACTTAGACATTAAAGCCATGGCTTACCTAAACCATAACTAAAGCCTATTATTTTCATTTTAATATTGTTTTTTCTTTCCCAAACATTTTATTTTGGTTGTTGCAAACGAAAACACAAACAACACATTAGTCCTGGCTTACAAGGTCATTTCTGTCACCGTCTATCTTCCATTTTCACACCTTATATCTACTGCAAGGTTTTCTGGTACAATGACAGCTATAGAGCTGTCAGTTCCCATGATCACAATGCTTCTTCCTGGGATATTTTCTGAAAGGTTCGCACCAGGCTAATTCACAGATGGTGGTTTCTATTTAACACTCGTAAGATGCCCACATGAAAGTATTGATAAAATACAGTGCAATAAATACATGAACTAGCAGAAGAATTATTTGTGACCATTGTATAGTACTACACATTATAGTACAGATATCATATATGCTGGATTTTATGGCCCATCAGCACAGTTGGTCTGCTTATACAAACATGACCAAAAACATGAAAGTAATGAGTTATTCTACAGAGTGATAAGAGCTTTGTCAATAGGCAATGGTAATTTCTCTTTCACCTTAAATCTTATGGGGTGGGATGGATCTGGGGAACTGGTGGAAAGCAGGAAAGATAGTTATATATAGAATCCACTTTACACGAAGCATTGGGTATGGTATGTGCTTTCAATTCCTAAGGACACCATGGTAAGAGTACATTCTTACCTGGGTCTGTTCCATTATCAGAGTTTTGAGAGGTGCTCTACCAAGCAAACACTAACTTGGTGACATTAAACAATAGAAACATATTTCTCACAATTTGGGAGGTAGAAATAAAATATTAAGGAATTTAAAAGGGTACATTCTCTTTAAAGCCTGTAGAAGACCCTATGTGGCACACATCTCTTCTAGACTGTGGCAGTACACCTTCAAAATGTAATAGTGGGCAGGTATGGTTAACAATTACAGACATTTTCATTTTAAAACAAGAGAAAAGATAAAATAAATATTATGGTTACTTGTTCCAAATAAGTTCAAAATATAACACTGAAAATTCCAATTACATTTCAGGAAGTGAAAACAACCTTGTGTCACCTTAGGCTTTGACTTCTGAGTCTGTAGCTTTCTTTTCAACTCATGGCACTGTCTTGGAGATCTTTATAATGTTTTTGAAAAAAATATTTTTATAACGTTAGTATTCATTTGCTGCTGGGCAATTCCATTAGCCTCCTTTTTTTCTATGGAAGGCAAAATGTTTCATGACCTTTCTTTATTATGCTCCAAGTCTATCTCATATGGCTTTGTTTCTAATCACAGAATAGTCTTAGAACTTGTTTTAGTCTCCCAAGTACGCCATGAGGACTCAGGACTCAACTGGAGCATCCCTACGAGAAGGTCTAGTATATCCCAATCTGTGGTTCTTGTTTCTGTTGAGACACTGAGTAGCCTCGTGTATCACAAACCTATCATATTTAAATAAGTTGTTGTCCAGCCATGCCTTTGGCCCACTGGAAACATGCTTTCCTGCAGCAACTTAACTTAACAATTTGGTGTGGTATAAAAATGTGCATCCTTGTCCTAGGAATCTGAGGCAGAAGAATGATAAGTTGCAGGGAAACTTTTGGATTATAATGTGACTTCCAGGCCATGCCAAACAAAGGTACTATGTCTTAAAAATGTTAAGTAACACATCTCTGGAAGGGGAATGTAAGTAAGTGTTGGAATGCCTGTTTATGGTATAAGAGGCCCTGGGTTAAACCCCTATTCTAGGGGAAAAAAAGGAGAAGGAGGGAAAGAGAGAATGTAAATAGACTATAAATTTCTTGTTATTCAGTAGTGGCTCCACATAGCTTACCAGTTCCTTTCTCAGTTTATTCCTTTCTTCCTGTATTTACTTACCATAAATAAGCAACAGGAGGAAGCCAGGCTGCTTGTTTAACACCTGCAACAACTTACACTTTGCTAAATATTCAAATTTATAGTTCATATATTTTATTTCTGACAAAAGAGAAAACTTCAGCCAAAATTTCAAACTCTGTATAATAAAGACTCATTTCCTTTTAGCTTCTAATAATAACAGGCTCTTCATGCATCTTTATTAACAGTCTTTTGGCACTCTATCTTCTTCCTTTAGTATTAATCTTTGTCTAGCAAAGAAAAGAGTTTCATTATAACATTTTGACACAGCTTTTTTTTCTTTTTCCTCTTTACCTCTTGACTTCTATCTCTCCTCTCCTGGCATTCATACTTCTATCAATATTCCAATCAGGAGAGCATATATACTTTCTGGTTCGACAGGGGACATGCACATTTTTCTCCTCTATCCCAGAGTCCTTAGCAACATCTTCTTCAGAATCTCCATTTCTACCAAGAATTTTTTCAATAGAATGCAGATGTTTGCTATCTTACTTTTCCAAGATCTTCCAGAATCTCTCCATTATTACTTGATTGCGAAGCAATGTCCACATGTCTAGGGTTTTATTGATATAGAACTGTAGAATATGTATTAAGTTCCGATTGCCGACATAACAAATAGCTATAAGCTTGGTGACATGAAACAATAAATATTTTCATTCCTGATCCTGGAATCTAGGAACCTGATACAAAGTGTTCAGAGTTGTCATCATGGTGACGGATGACAGGTTATGTTCACACAGAAGGCTCCAGCAAGAATCTGGTGTTTGCTTCTCCTAGCTGTTTTTGGCTCCAATGACCCCTTGGTTGTAGCTCTGCCATTGCAACATCTGTCTTATATTCAGGTCATCTACTCTTTTTCTGCTTGCAGATTTTTCAATATGTCTGTGTCCACATTTCCCTCACATCTTCTTTATAAAGAGATAAATTCACTCCACTAAAATATTACCTCTATTTTCTACAGTGTGTCAGAAGTTGAGTCTTAATTAAGAGAGAAGCAAAGGGGTGGAGGAGACAGCTTGGCTTTCAAATCACTTACACAAGCATTAGAACCTAAGATAAGTTTCTTAGAACACACATGAAAGCTGGACAGTTGCCACCTATAGTGGCAGCACTCAGGAGGTGGAGGCAAGGCATCGCTGATGCAAAGTAGGCTAGTCAGACCTGATAAGTTTCTGCTTCAGCAACACACTGCCTCAATAAACAGGGAGTGATCAAGGAAGGCACTCAACATCAACTTGGGCCAGATGCTTGGGGACATATGTACCTGCACCCACATGGATGACTCCCCCACACTACATACTAAAATGAGAAACAGAAAGGTACATATATAGAACAGTCACATATTCCATCACAGTCTGTGCCTATATACTTTCCCTGTGTGTCTAGCATCCTTTAAAATCAGCTCTAAAGAATCTGTCCCAAGTACATGTAGATCTGAGGTTAGTATTGCATTTAAGATTCCAAATGTTCATTCATTCTCATTCTTAGCCTCCGTGTGAGCATCCTCATGGTGTGATAACAGCATGAATTCAAGCAGTGAGAAAATGCATGTGATGTGAAGTAACATTTGGCCTCATGTTTCTAACCTGAGTTTCCATTAAGCAGCAATTTGATATCTACCTCTCTCTGGATTCCCTTTGAGAAAGACAAATGAACAAAGCTGGAGCTCCATAGCTGAAGAGAACAATGGAGGCTCAATGCACTAAATGTATAAGGCAGATAAAGAAAACAAGTGGTTGAAAAGGATGCAGCAGAGAAGAAAGGGCCAAGTATCTGCAATGTAAGATGCTACCAAGGAAAACTGGCAGGCAGCCTTGGTAGAGGCAGATGCCATGTGCTGGTGTAGGGATTGGTCTCAGCAGACCTCAAAAGATGGCATTTCAAAGTGAGGGATGGGGAGATATTCCCAAAATAACATGGGATTCTTTCCTTTCCTTTCCTTTCCTTTCCTTTCCTTTCCTTTCCTTTCCTTTCCTTTCCTTTCCTTTCCTTTCCTTTCCTTTCCTTTCCTTTCCTTTCCTCTCCTCTCCCCTCCCCTCCCCTCCCCTCCCCTCCCCTCCCCTCCCCTCCCCTCCCCTCCCCTCCCCTCCCCTCCCCTCCCCTCCCCTCCCCTCCCCTCCCCTCCCCTCCCCTCCCCTCCTTCCTTCCTTCCTTCCTTCCTTTCTTTATTTCTCTCTTTCTTTGAGATGGGTTATTATTAATCCAAATTGGCCTCAAATTTGCTTTGTTGCTGAAAATCACCTTGGAATGCTGAGTTTTCTGGTTCTATCTTCTAAGTGTTGAGATTTAGTGATAAGCAGGTTCCCTACTTTACCAAATAAGATTTATCTGTTATTTATATTTCAAACAATAATGACAATCTAAATATGTTTTTGTGTCAACCTACTTATATGTGTATTTACATGGTGAATATGTGAAGTATTAGACTTATTGCACACACCATATTTTGGGAAATAAAGCTTCATAACAGTACCTATCAGAAATAAATACCATTAACAATTTATGGGTATTTTTCATATCTGATTATTAGCTTTTATTCTTGTTGAGATTATACTTAACAAGTTGTAATGTAGACTGCTCTGTTTATTAAAACATCTTTGACACTTCTATAAGAAAGCTAAGATGGGTCTGTCATGGTGCTGTCATCCACAGCCAGGTGGCCCAACTCTGTGACACAGTTGATCTAGCCCTGCTGAAAGAACTGGGGTAAAGAAGACCTAAATACGTTTGTGTGAGATTGCCTGCTGCACTGCTATGCTATGCAACACCTGAGCCATTTGTTGTGGGTTGGTGTGGGAGATTATGTTGTTACGTTGTACATAATTGTCCCACCTACTGGTTTAATAAAAAGCACTGATTGGCCAAAAGCAGGCAGGAAGTGTGGGCATGGCTACCAGACTAAAAAAAAAAAATTTAAAAACAGGAAGCACAGAGCAGAATGCCAGAGAAAAGCTGGAAGAAGCAGAGGACAACTATACTGCTCTAAGAAAAGGTACCCAGCCACATGGCTGAACAAGATAAGAGTAATGGGTTAGATTAAGGGTAAAGAGCTAGCAAGTGATATGCCTGGGCCTTTAGGTCTGTGGTAGGATTCAGGTGTCAGCTGATAAGGTCAAAAGACACTTATCCAGGGTCCCGGGCCCCTGAAGGGGGCGTAGAAACCCCATTGAAAAGGGGCTTCTGGAACATGAGACGCTCTCTTCCTGGTTCCTGGCTGTTGGAGAGATAGGATCGGAATCCATCATCTGTCCATCACTCGTCCACCGTTCCAGACTCCAGTCCCTGTTCAGGTGATACTATAAACTGTTACCTGTACCATGAGTGTTGGTTTATATTTTAATAAATATCTATCCAGTATTGGTACCTTCTAAGTACACTCCGCCTACATAGGTCCATCAACCTAAAACAATTGTAATCATCTGTGTGTCTCTGTGGGACTGTGGGACTGCAGGACTGCACGTATGTGGGTCTTAAACCTTGAGGTTAGGCCTGAAAGTCTGAGCCAGAAACCTTTTACAACAGGTTGGTTTTATTTGACAATAGAATCATTGCCTGATAAAGCAGAGTATCTTAGGAGAAAATAAGCCAGCACCCATGACTCTGTTAACAAAATGAACAAAAATCTTCTGTAAGTACTTCTTGGATAAATGTCCTTTAAAGATACTATTTTATTTTTTGTGTAGTTTTTTTTTTTTGTCTTGCTCAAGTCTGTAATTGTCCATTAAATAATTCTTTATATTTGATGCTTAGAATGCATTCTATTCTATACTCTTACAAGCATCTAACTTGGATTTTCCAGGACTGTATTTGAGATTAGAAGTTCTCAGCAATTACTCAATACTTTTATATTTTTTTCCCTCCAGTATACATGCTGAGCTTATTGGAAAAACACATCATCATGTATACATGAATTCATGTCCATATCCACAAAAATAAAACACTCTCCAGAACATATAGAATATATGAGACAGCTTAGAGAAGTTGAAATACCAACATGGCAAACTGAGGGATCAAAGTCACTTCTCCCTAAAATGACATCTAAACTCTAATCTAAACGTCTAAACTTCCCTCTAATCTGTTGCTAGTAAGAATTTATTATGTCAGGCAAAATATTATGTCAGATAACTGTCTCATAGAACTTTCAAAACTCTATGAGGCAAGAAACTATTATCAAGATCTTGTTGGAGTCTCAGCAGAAGCAGATGGGACTAAACATTTTGTTCAAAATCAGCCAGCTGCTAGCTGACACATTTCACAAGAAGTCTGCTGAGTGGATATACATTTTAGAACACAATTTTTAATTATATATTTGAGATACAATATTGGATCACCAATTCTTATCCTGCTGATAAATATGTCAATGGTGGCAACATACTATGTAGGTTAACAGTACAGAATCCCTAACATCATTGCTTGAAACAATGTTGATGTGTCTATGATTAAGTGTTGCATCTGAAAAATTGGAACACTACAATAGATCACTTAAAAATTGAATGGGATAAATAAAATGTTTTCCTTTATAATTAAACTTTAAAAGAAGCTAGCTAGTAAAAAAAAGATAAAAATGTCAAAATTATTAAAAATGAACAGAGAACGGCGGAACCAATGTGATTCTAGTACTTGGGAGGTAGAAGCAGGAGTCAGGAATTCAGGGTCAACATAGGCTACCTAAGAGTTGCAAATCACCCTGGGTTGCATGAAATTCTAAAACAAACAAATTCAGAAAAGAAGAGGAATTTGATCTTTGGTTGAGATCTCAGAAAGGAGAATCCTGTTGGAATACATATGTCCAACTGAGTAACCTTTGTTAACATTTACAATTCAGGGAAAATTAGAAAATACTACAGAAATAAAAATGGCTTTGATACTGAGAATTGAGTCAAGGGCCTTATCCACGTTAAGTGTCTGCTTTACTGATGAGTTATGTCCCCAGCTCTGATTAAGTTTTGACTTTTAGATTTCATAAGCAGCAATCTTCTGCATGTTCTCATATTAAATGCACTCAATTGACACGGAAGAATGAAGGGCACTTTTCTAGCAGTTAGGCAGCTCTGGGTAGAGTGATGTCTAGTATAAGTGATGTCGGGATTGGGGGTGTCCATAAGCAAGTAAAGCAGTCTACTGCCTGTTCCACAGAGGCCTGGCTTATGAAGACAGTGATTTGAATGGAAAAGAACGGCTTTCTGTTCTTCCAAATCAATTCTGAAAAGTAATTTAACTTGAGGACCTTGGTTCATTCTAAATGCAGCATCATTAGCACATCTGGTAAAATAGGAGCTGGAGGATCCAGGATAAATGCAGTTTATGTTTAAAAGGGGCACTGGTCCAAGCACAACAACTACTGAATTAAGAAAGGTTATAGAAGCAGGAGTGGCTGACTTATACAAAATGCTGAAACCCTGGTTTCCAGAGTGTCTGAGTTTTTATATCTTACCATTTATATGTTTATGCATGTGTATCTGTGAAGTTTGTGTGTATGTGTGTGTGTATTCATATGCTTGTATGTGTGTCTATGTATGCATGCATTTCTGTGTATGAGTATGTCTACTGTGTATGTATGCCTTTGCATGAGTGTCTATGTGTTTCTTTCTGTGTGTGATTATGTGTGTATCTCTATGTGTACATATATAAACATGTGGGTTTATGCCAAAGCATATGTGTATATATTTCCAGGAATATGTTTTATATATATATATATATATATACAAGTGAGTGCACACAGACATCAATGGATACTTGTTGCGTGAATATGCTTATGGATATAAACATGGCATACATATATGCATGAATATATTTATGTACATTTCATTCTGTATATTTTATTAAGTTTCTACTCACAGCTCTGTTACATAATTTATGTCATGAATAATTGATAACTTCTGTAGAGGAAGTTTAAGTTAATTTACATCAAGATCTTTTTTAGATGCATTTAGCAATACTTCACAGATACCTGTAAAGCTGTGGATATAGATGTGGGGTTTTTTGTTTGTTTGTTTGTAGACTTTGTTTTGCTGATGCAGTGCTGAGCTACAAAGACATTTTCAGAAAAGTACATCTCAACAAGCAAAATCAAATATCACTGTAACTGAGTCTATGTCTTCCGAAGGCTTCCCCGTCTGTGTCTTTGTCACTGCCTTAGTCTTGCTGTGCTGTGTTTCAGACAAAGGGCCCACATGAGAAGACAATGGGACTCTTTTTACCTGTTTATGCAGCGTGTGCAGACTATGCTTTTCTGTTTCCTTACCAGAGTAGGTTGCTGTGATTCTTTTGTTTATGAAAAACATGCTGTACTTCCTCTTTTGCAGAAGTAAAGAGCTATGATTCCCAATCCATCTACATTTTCTTAGTATAAATGATTAATTATATCTAAGACCAGAATAATATTTCTTTTTAATATTTTCTTTTTTTGTAGATAATAAACCAAGCTCAGGGGCAAGAAAGAGTATATATCTAATAACTACATCTTTAAATCTCCTCGTATGTGGAAGTCAGAATTTCCATTCCCGTAGACTAATGAAATTTGATTTCTTTGTAGTCTCTCTGCCTTCCCTCATCATACCAGTATAAAGGAAAACAGAGGAATCCTCTGCTTTCTCATTTTGATTTTTATTATAACCTGATGCTAAATATCAGCTTATTGCTACTGTGTACCTTATTACTAGGTTGTGGGCTGTCATAGCCAGAAACTGAGCAGTTTAGCTGAGATTAATGTGTTCACTTGCCATTTGATAAGTGCTAGTATCCATTGTGCTAGAAAACATGAGCTTCAGGTAAGAAATTCTGTTATGCTCCACCTGTAGTGCCCAGGGAAAGAAACAAAGGAAGAAAAGAGAATTTTACTGCTTCCTTGTACCTTTGGTATTATACTTCCTTAACACTTCTTTTTTCCAAAATGACTCTTTTTTTAACTCATATGTGCCCTTGGGAAAAAATGTATAATAAAGGTATCTTTCAGTAGTTACTACTCATACAATATAAATATAGCAATGTGATTTAAATCTATTACTATATGCTTTCTCCATTCAAATATAAGATAGAGATCACACTTTGAGAAACATTTGGATCTGACAATCTTCAAACAATATTAAAACTAACAGAAAGAATAGCTCTTATACAAGTATTTTCTGCACACATGGAGTGAATTCATTTACTTTAATCCTTATAGTAGATACTTTTGGGAAGAAATAATTACATTTCAGAACTTATTAAAAAAATGGGCATTCCACACACTGAAGGAACTATAATCCTAAAAAATTATTGGAAATATTAAAAGTCAATGCTGGAGAGATGGTTCCCTTGTTAAGAGCACTGACTCTTCATCCAAAAGACCCAGCACCCATAGGGCAGCTAACTACCATCTGTTACTCCAGGTCTAGAGGATCCAATGCTCTTGTCTGTCTTCTCTAGACAGAAGGTATGCAAGAGATACACAGATATGCATGCAAGCAAAATACCCATACATGTAAAAAAATAAAATCTTTAAAAATATACATTTGGTGTGTTCTTTTGTCTTGAGGTTTATCTGCAGTATATTATTTGGTTCTTATGGTGTTTCTATAAGATGCACTCTGTTTCCTTCCTTCCTTCACAGAGGAGTAAGCAGATGGGTTCCTCAGCCATGCAGTTATCAAATAGAAATGTCAGAATTTATTTCTAGTTGCTATCCATCCTAAGCCTGCAACAGGTGCACAGTGCTAACAGACTGTGCATAGTTCCCACCATAGCATGCTTCCCAAAGTGGAAAAGTATGGAGGCTTTCCAGATACCTTAGCCTTGCTGGGACGAGTTACAAGTGAGAGAACTGCAATTGGCAACCTAAAGTTTCAAAGCTCAGAGAGTTAGGGCTCTAAGGCAGGAAAGGGACCGAGCTCTTTAAAATATGCAAAATAACCAGGAAGGAGGCACACCTGGAACCCCAATGCTCTGGAGGCTGAGGTAAGGGGATTGAGATTTCAAGGTCAGCCAGCCCAAAATAGTGAGTTATAGGATAGCCTGAGGCACACAATATCAACATGACACACAAATAAACAGAATTCAAGCAACCGACAAACAAAAATACCCCTGATTCTAAGTAAAGGTGATTTAAAAAATAAATTCAGCCAGTATCAGTGAACTTGTCCTCATCCCCACGCATTGCAGAGCTAGTACAAAAACAAGCATTTGTTTATATAAATGTATCAGAAAGTCACCCAGCACCAAGGGCAGCGGAAGGTTAGCAGTTGACCTTTTAACCTCGTTCCGGAAGCGCTGAGAAGCCACAGAACAATTCCAGCTTGGGGAGAACAGGATCCACAAAGCGCTATTTGTTTTCTTCTGTTTGATTTCTCCATTTGAAGCACTTTCTCAACGCTGAAGCCCAGACCTGTCATTTACCCCCGTTCCTATTCTCATGTCAGAATCCCACTGGCTTACTTCAAAAGCAGGGAGATAGGCCCTCAGCTTCTGAATGGCTTCCTTTAACAATGCCGCACCAATTGACTCACATTTTCAAATACTTTGATCGACCCATCCCTTTGTGTTCTGAAGCTGGAAGCAATAGCGGAGGCTATTGGAAAGAAGGTCGGCTTCTATGACCAGATAATGCTGCTTAATAATAAAAGAATTCCCTCTTTTTAGAGCAAGATGCGTGGATCCCTTCTTTTAAGATGGATGCCTCTCAGTTCCTCAGTTACTTAGGAACTGGTGTTCCCAGTTAATTTCTGAGTCATATTTATTACGTAATCCTGTAACTGTCCTTTGTAAACCTTATGCTAGCTTAATCACTACATTTGATGGAATTAAACAACACTTAGGAATAGTGTGGTAAAAATTAATTTGTGTTTTGAAACATTTTCTAATGAACAATGAAAGTGATGTTCTATAGTTTAGAACTAAATCAAAATTATCCCAGAAAACAAAAGGAAATCTATTTATGGTGAAAAAAATGCATAAAATAGAAAATTATGAAGAAAAGCATTAACATGGAGAAATGCAAATAATGTTTTATTTTCATTCTGTTTTTGCATGTATAGGTATTAACATTGCTTGTTTTATGAACTTATAATAGTCACTAAGAGTAATTAGCTAAGCGATATGCATAGTCATTGCAAATTAATTAGAAAACATGGTTAACTAAAGCAGTAGTATCATTTTGGGGGCAGCATCACCCTGATACCTGTTGCTTCCATTTTTTTCAATTTAAAGAGTAATATTCATTTGATAATTGATCTTTGTTTTTCTTATCCAGCCTGTATGTCCTTAGGAAGTAATTTAAATATTATGAAATTGAGTACCTCCCAGTTTTCATTCTCATCAGGAGGAAGCAGAGACAGAACTCAACCCCCTCAGCACAGATTTCTGGGTGATACAAAAGGCCCAATTATGCATGTGTGCTATTACCAGTCCTGATGGACTTTATGGTATTTAAAAGAACAAGGCTCTCTTTGTCATTTCATTAAAATGATTTCATTGCAGAGACTGAACAGCTCTTCTCTACTTCCTCCATATTGTAAAAACAGCCCAATTTTTCTCAAGCTCATTTGAAAGGAAAATGGCAGTTGGACTAGCCATCATGGACCTGGAGTGCACCCGCTCCAGGACTCATGTCTGGGATCCCAGTTGGAAAAAAGCTGTGCTATTTTGCAATTGGGGTAATGAGAGACATAGATATGTGAACATAGTGGATACTGAAGATTGTGATTCCATGTGATCTTCTTGTTCACTCTTCTCACCTTTGTCTTTCAGTAAATAAATCCTTAATTGTGAATAGGACACTGTTCTGAGAAGAATCAAATTCAAAATGGTATATTTCTTTATCTGAAGTTTACCTGAAATCAAAGTAATCATATATTGTCTTTATTACCTTCTTTAAGCTGTGTGCGTTTATGTGTGTCTCCATATGATAAATGTGTGTATATACATGTTTGTCTGTGTGAACACTGGTACACATTGCCACACAGCATGCATAGAGGGCGGAAGACAACCTTGAGTGTCAGACTTTACCTTCTACTTTGTTTGAGACAGGGTCTCTGTTGTTCTCAATGTGGATGCCAGGCTAGCTGTGCTATGTGCTTCCATGGGGTCTCCTGTCTTCATCCCCCAGCTCTCCGAAGAATCCCTGACATTATAGATGTATACTCTTGTATCTAGCTTTATGTGGATTCTGGGGATTTGAACTCAAGTCTACATTTTTTTTTTTTTTTTTTTTTTTGGCCAATGTACTTATTTCCCTAGCTTGTCTTTAATTGTGACCTTAGAAATTAATTGCATATAATCTGGACACTTACTAATTTAAGTACATACAAGTGATAGCTAAATTGACATTATTTCAGAAAGCATGTAAGGATAAACACTTAATTAAAATAATAAATTGTAATAGGCGGGCACCCCTAGGGCACCCCAAGATACCCCAAGACACCCCAAGACCACGGCTAATGACCACTGTTAACATCAAAGAAAAAGAGAGTTTAATGAATATGAATACCGGTACACACAGGTGTGGGCTCCAGGCACTGCAGAAAAGCCTGGAGCCCCGAATATTTTGGAGGCAGAATTCTTATACTCTACTCTGGGTAGGGGAGGGGATATGGGCGGGCTCGGCATGATAACAGGGCAGGGCCAAAGGTCAATTTAGGACAGAGTTTAGGAATGCAGGCAGGCAAACTATTTCCTGTGAAGACATTCATTTCCTGGTGCAGGACACATTGTGCAAGCTTCAAACAGTTAACAGTTAACAATTCTCATGGTAGGACTTTCCTGGGTGACCCCACCTAGGTTGCTAGATCAGGAATGTGATCTCAGAACCTTATCTTGAAAGGTCAAGCTGCTCACCAGGTGGGTCTCAGGAATTCAGGAAGTATCAGGCTCAGGCTGCTGGGTGTGTCCCAAGCAGCCATCTCAACCTTGGCTAGTTTCAGGGACCTCAGGAAGGAGTGAGGGGGAGAGAGTTACAGGATTTTTCTATTTTCACAAAATATGTATAGCCATCTTTTCACTTATTTCTGGCTGTTTCTGCAGTTCTGTAGTCCAGGCTGGCTTGGGAATCACTTCATAGTCAAAGTGAACCTAGAATTTACTGTTGTCCTATGTCAGCTCCCAAAGGTCGGCATTTCAAGGTGTAGTTATACTCTACTCACTCTGGAATATTTGAAGGATGATGCAGGACTAGCAAAATGGCTCAGCTTTCCACAAAAGTCCAAGGACCAGAAGTACATCCCTGGAACCCATGGGAAGAAAAAAGCGGAATGAATTAACTGGATGCTCCCATGTCCAGTGCAGTAGCACAAATGAGAAAAGACTGCTTGAAAAACAAGGTAGAAGATAAATTGAGCCAACTTTCAGAAGATGTTCTTGAACCTCCACATGTATGCCACAGGTGCAAATCAACATAGGTGATATATATATATATATATATATATATATATATATATATATACACATATAAATAGAATATATAAAGTATATATATATAATACTATATCTTGTACATATATGTGTTACTCAATATGGTTCAGTGTAAATAGCAGGGAAGGAAGTTTCATTCAGCTTTACCTAAGGCAAAACTATGTATGCCATTTTAATTTTTTTCATGACCTATGTAAATTACAGTCAGTGGCAATTGAATACACAAACGCACTTGGCTGGTGGCTGGTTATACTGTCTGCAGAGTCCTCCTTAGTCACTGACCCGATCTTCAGAGACAAAGAGATCTCACTATGAGTAACTGGGAAGGTCAGCTGACTCAACTTAAAAAAAAAAAAAGTGTTTTAAAATTGTAAAGGAAAATCTGTTTAACTCTTTATGGCTGTTCACCACACCCTCCTGATAAAGAATATGCTTAAAGTTCCAGGATCTGCCACCTGCATTCCTGCACCTGCATTCCTGCACGTAGCAACCCCCATGACCTATAAAAGCTTTGTTCAATTTCAGCTCGGGGCTCTCTCTGTGTTCCTGTGCGTCCAGTGAGCTGAGCCCCAGGTATACATGGAAAATTAAACCCCTTGCGTGATGCATGAGAGAACGTCTCTTAGAGTCCTCCTTTTCGCAGTGGATTTCTCAACACTTACAAAATTAGAGACAGGGAATGTTGGAGACTGAGGACTTGGTCCTTTTCATAAGCCTTGTGAAACCCAAGACCATAAGTTTCCTGATGATAAGGTTTTTTTTCTGATTGCTAGAATAGCTCTTAGTAACTGATTGCCAGAATAGCCCTTAGTAAAACCACAGAATATTCCTTTGTCTGCTTTCCCGCCTTTCCAGAGTGGGTGGGGCGGTGCTGAGCCCACGGACATGCCATTTACCCTCCCCCACAGCTGCTATTTGCCATCCACTATCCCCCTCCTCACTCCCCTTCCCTGAAGAGTATATATGTTACAGCTTACAGCTCAATAAACGGAGACCTTGACAAAATCCAGACTGACTCTGTCATTCTTTGCTTGGTCTTCGTCTCTCTCTCACCCCCCCCCCATTGACATTTCAGGTGGAACCCCCTCGAGACCCACAAAATTACGAGTCCCGCGGGTCGAGGCAAGGGAAGATTAGTAAGTGGATGAGAATGCTTTCTGAATGAGCAAGAAGACATGAGTTCAAATCCCTGTTACCCAATTTGAAAAAGAAAAACTAAAGGAAAAGAAAGGCAGGTGCAGCTTCAGCATGTACTTGTGTCTCTAGCACTGTGAGAGTCTGAGAGTCTGTTTCTGAAGCTTCTGAAGCCTAGCTCCAGGGTCAGGGAGAGACCCTGCCTCGGGACAATAAGAAGGACAATGGCTAAATGAGAGGGACACCAATGATCCTTCTCTGGCTCCCATGGCCATCACCGAGGTGTGTGTACCAGCATACAGGATGTACACACACCATACATACACATTTAAAATACATGGGGTACTGACTTTTATATAGAGAAGTGCAAATGACATAAAGTCTTTCTGAAGTGCACCCTACACGTTTACACAGATCAAAAGGGGGGGTTGATGCAAATAAAAAAACAAAGATTTGAAAGGTCAAAGGAATTATTCCTCTCACTTAGTTATAGGAAAGTCAAGACATGTTTTGATTGTAAACATGGTTTATAATCTTTCTTGTGACTTTTTTTCTCCAGAAAACTAAGGTTTAAGGATGACTTAGAAAGGAACACTCCAAGGTTATATACATTTGGCTTTGAGCAAGATTCCTTACCTATTCTGACGTTCCTGTTTGAGATGGCTTTCAGAAAAGGATGTACTGCATCTATACAGGTGATATTTGTAGTGGTTTTGTAAATTACCTGAACATTCTAGAACAAGGTTTGACTACAGCCAGCCAGGTGGCAGGAAGAGTGGAGTCAAGATTCCTTTCAATTTTGCCTCTCTCCCACCTATAAAACACTGAACTATTACTTGGAGTTTATTTTCTCAGAATAACTCTTCCATGAATAAAAAGAAAGAAATCCAATTAAGGCAAACTCAATGTTAATTAAAAGAAAACTTCACATTTTTGCAAGAAATTAGTTTTCCTTCCTTCCTTCCTTCCTTCCTTCCTTCCTTCCTTCCTTCCTTCCTTCCTTCCTTCCTTCCTTCTCCTCCATTCCTCTCTCCCTCCTCCCTCCTTTCTCCTCTCCCCTCCCTTCACCCTCTTTCCTCCCCTCCCCCCCCCATAGGATGCAGCACAACATATATGCATTAGTCGGGACAGCTTTGTGGGGTCAGTTCCTTGTCTCCACCTTTCTGTAGGTTCCAGGGAATGAATGCAAGTTGCCAGGTTTTAACTGTTTTCCCATGTAGTCATGCAGGTGGCCTTTTAGTTTTTTGTTTTTTTAAAGAAAGAAAGAAATCAAAATTACAAATTCCCAAATGTGGATTAAGAATGAAAAACCAAGGAAATAGTTCATAACAAATTGGAGACTTGAGATACCATTCATTCTCTTCCAAATCTCTGGGGCATGTTTGTAGGAAAGTAAATCTATAGACAATACGTGATCTCACCCTGGAAATTCTTCCTGTTCTCTCCCAGGAGAGAGAGACTGAAAGCTGGGCTTCAGCAATTTCACACTGCTCTTCTTAAAGAAATATTTCCCAATGCTGCCTACTTTCAGCTTTTCAGGCCGACGTCTGTGTCTACATATTTGTTTATTTTGATATTGAAGAGTTTGAGTCAGTCCAATTTAGAGCTACACACATTCTACCAAGTATTCTACTGCTGAGCACCTTTCCAACTTGTGCTGAAACAGGATGGCCCAGGTTAAACTTGAACTTGGGTCTGCTTTAGTCTCCTGAGGAGTAGCCACGGTGCCTCCAGGCCTAGTGCTGGGTCCTTTCACTTAGAGCATTTTTTACCTTTGTGTACAAAAAATAAAATAAAATAAAATAAAATAAAAAAAAAAAATAAGGATGTCGTCACAACTGAGACTTTCAGGGACAGCAAAGCTAAATCTTCCCTCAGCCTTTTGTGCATCTTCAGTTTTCTGTCCAATTCTTGTCACACAGGGCTTCCCAAATAAGTAAACATCTACTGACAATAGCAAATGATGTTATAGTGTCTAATTCACAAGTGTGCTAACATTCTGAATACTTTCACCATGGTATAGCTAACATTATTTTTCATATTATATAGATAAAGAATCCAAGAAGAGTTTTAAAAATCTAGTTTGTGGTCAAATAACTAGTCCTGTTTGAAGGTAAGATAGATTCAAATATATAATACCAATGGCAATCCCTGCTTCTGGGTCTATGCTATACTTTTATATGGGTGCATGATGTTAGGGTGGGTGGCACCTCTGTCTGAGTCTGGTTTATTTTGCCTTCCTTGATAATTTCTACTTCCCAAAGGTGTCATGATTACACCCATCTTTTTGGCTCAAAGTAAGGTGTGCTCTATCCTGTTCATTAAACATACTTTATTCATTCACATGCTGATGAAGATCTGAGGGTGTTCCATGCTTTGGCAAATTTGAATAGCACAGCATAAAGCATGGCTATGCAAATAAAATGATGGTGATGATGATAATAACAGATGATAATAATACTACTAATAATGTTGATAGAATGGGTGATGTGTGACACTTTTTCCACTCTCTCTTTCACTTTCATAGCATCAGAACTCTATGCCCTAAGGCATTGTTCCTAACAAAAGCCAGCTTCTCAGACACTGTTAATCCAATTTGTGGATTTTTGAAGACTTGCAGGCTCTTTACCCCCTACAGTTTTTTCGCCTCTAGGAAGCACTTTACATGCTTGTTAGTCCCTCCCCAGAGATGGTGGGAGAAGATAAAGACTCTATTACCACCATGGTCCTCAACACCATCCAGTTATTGTGGAGACTGGGGAGGGTAATCTTGCAGTAGCTTGTCAATTTTTGTGGTTATGCCTTGGAGGAAACTGTCTATTATCTGCACTCACCCTTTCCACCCCTTAGAGGTTGGACATCTAGACTGGTCCTCTCATGGGAACCGTGTTAAAACATAAAGATTTGTAACTTCAGCAAAATAAGAAAAATCCAGTATAAGAGTGACAGAATAAAAACTTTATTTAAAAAGGATAAAAGACAATTTGCAAAAGAAGAGATGGTAAAAAAAAGGTGAATGAAGGGCAATGGGATTTTCATGGTGTTAACCTCCCATGTATGATAGACAGGGATGCTGCCAACAGGCCATCCTTTTCTAAAATTTGCTTTAAAGAATTCTTTGCTGGAAACCATTTTATTATAATTTCCCAAGACTGTGATTCTCTAATAGTTTATTTTGCAAACCTTGTGAGAAAAATCTTTTCTGTAAATAAAATATGTGTGTTCAACTGGATTAATCAAAATAATTATGCTACTGTTTCCTAGACAGCAAGCAAAATTTGCCTACATCTCTCTATTTCAGGGTTTATTTCTACTATGTAGATATATCTTTTTTGTAAGAGGAGGAAATACTAAGCCATGGGGAAATTTTTCTTGCAATTATAGACATCTGAAAATGGAAAGTGTCTCTACTGAAGAGAGAGCTTTTGTGATTTTGTAATCCAGACTGTATATATGCTATGCAACATTAATCTGCCTCGTTTTCCTCACATGGGAGATTTTATATGTCATTCCCAGGAAGAAGTGGTGACTCTAACTGCATAATAAAACTGAAGTCATAGTAGCTTTCCAGGTCTGGATTCCTGACATTACTTTAGGGCATTCACAGAGTCTGGCAAAAAATGAGCAGAACCATTTCATAGTAAAATTTCATTCATTTAGAAGACACTCTGGAGCTTTTGACCATGAGGCAATAGCTGGAGTGACCATTAGCTGGGCATTGCCCACTCAGTGGAACTGTCTGAACCTATCATGGAAAACAAAAAAGCAGGGGTTCCCACTTTGAGAGAACTGATAAATTAATTGAAACAATTATTAGCTCACCAGTTAAAGCAGGTGTCCTAGATGTTCACTGCTGCTACTGGCTTCGTCTGAGTTCATTTACATCTTAAATAGCTACTGTGTTTTAATGCTTGTGTTTCAGTCACTATATCCCCACTGACTGAGCTATTTATCTTATTTTACCTAATAAAAACAGGTATTTTGTTCATCTAAAAAATAAAATATCCTTTCACCATTTAATTCCATCATTATGAATTAGGCATTGGAATACCCAATATATAAATAATATTTTCTATACTTTAGGAATGAGATATTTAATGCAGGATCCTAGTCTATGAGTCAAGTTGTCTTTGAATAATTTTTACTTTCTTTGTCCTTTTGCCCATCATTGGTTGCAGATGCCTTCTGTTGGACCTGAAATCCCCTTTGCATAGAATGACCTAGAACTTGGTGGGCAATCTTTCCTCTTCTTCAAGAATGAATAGAATAAATGATAAACAGTAATCTGGGCTCTTATATTGCGTCCTAAATTTGGAGTCAGTAAATGTAGCAAATACAGAATCATTTGGACAAAATAACCCTGGCCTGAGATTTTATCTGTGTAGAAGGGAACTATCCAATAGGGTAGAACAGGTAAAGCAAAGGCCAGCATCAAGAGACACTGGCAGGAATCTGCTACCACAGAAGCAGCGAGGTTGCATAGAAGTATCAAGAAGGATACCACAATAAAAGGCCAATCTGGGACTATGCAGATCTCTGTATTGGAGAAACAATGCCTGTGATATTCCCACAGTCTATTGGTCAGTTGTTAATAACCATTATTTGCTGTATACTACTACTGTCCAGTGTGTCTGCGGGGAACACATTGTGGTATTGGGTCAGTAGATAATTGTGGATTGGGAGTGGTTAAAATAAAGTACTACTAGGGAAAAAAAGAAATAGCAAAGCTCAGGTAAGCTATCAGCTATGTTTGTAGTTAACTACAACACATCTTTACTCATCTTTCCTGAACATTATTGGTGACTCTATGTGTATCTTGGTCCAGAAAATATTGTTATCAAATGGTTTGATTGTTACTTCTGCTAATACTACCCTCCCTATTTCTAAAGTAAAAGAATAAATTTAAATTTGAGAAGATTATATGTCTTTTTTTAATTAATTAGTTTCAAAATAGGATCTCGCACTGTAGTTCAGGCTAACCTGGAACATACTATGTGGCCTAGGTGGTCCTTAAATTTGCAATAATCCTACTGCTTCAGCCTCTCAAGTGCTGGGATTGTAACAGTGAGATACTGTGTTCACCATGTTTTCATAGTTTGCATATCTGGGAATTGACCCTTAAGCCTCCACCACAGCAATGATCATGCAGATTAGCTGAAGAGTAAAGTGAGGAGTGAGAGGTAATGAGGTCACCTGGTGAGGTCTCTAACACCAGTAATTCCTGCATCCTGGAAGCAGAGGCTAGAGCAGCAACAGGACAAGGCTTGGCCTTGAGCTGCCAAAAAACAACAAAAACAAAAATAAAATATAAGCAGTATGGGGAGAGAAAGTTCCATCTCAAAATGGAAGAAATAGTCACAGATAAATGATGAAGTAGGATTGAAAAATCAGAGAAAATAACCATATATAAATAACAAAGATCAGATTGGTAATGGGGTCGTCCTATAGTGAATTCAAATATCTGGGTCTTGTTTTTAACACCATCAACTATAAACCCTAATCAGCTCACTAATATTTCTTTTTAAAAAGCTTTAATAGCCACACTGAATATGAGTTGAAAGATAAGGTGAATATTTTGTTTTGAGATAAGAACTTACACAGTACAAGCTGGCTTTGAATTTGCTGCACAGCCAAAGAGGACTAGAATTTCAGCTTCTTCCTCCTCTATTTCCTGTACTAAGGGCTGGGATTATAGGCCTGTTCCAAACACTCTCCTTATTGTTCTTCTAAAACAGTGTTGGCAGCTTTGGATAACAGGAAATTTTTGATGTTTCCTAGGTCTAAGGTTGCAAATCAACTGTGTGTAAAAGTTTAATAATATTAAAAACAAACAAACAAACAACCCCCCCAAACCAGCAGTTTTTGAAGTTTTGTTCATGAAACCTCAGTGATAATTAGAAGTTTATGGAAAGCCTACTGTGTAGCTCTATGTGCAGAATACAATTTAAAAGGCCAAGCAACTTCATCAAAAGAGAATATAGAAATAAAAGCACAAGGTGATAGAGATGACTTGGCTCCTGGTTGTATTGTCGGCAACCAATTTGTAGATGTTCAGAAAAGGTCATGAATGAGTAGTTGTAGACACCAGAGGATTAATACAACCAGTGCTTGACAAGATGCTCAAAAAACAATAAGAGCTTCCTTTTCAAAGGTAGAATAGCTGAATCAGATAAAAAGGAAAGAGGAAAAAAGAAAATATGATAGAAGAATAAAGAAGGAGAAGAGAAAGAAGAGCAGAGAGGGGAGGAGGCAGAGAGGAGGGGCACGAGATTACCTGCCAAATTCTAATAAAACCAGAAGATGTGTTTCAAACCAAACCCCACCACACACACAAACACAGTTAGCAGTGTATCTTTATGAGGAAAACGAAGAGGAAAAGACATTTGCAAAGTCTACCTTGACATTTTTCCACCTAAGAATGCTAAGTTAAAATTGAATACAGGCATAAAGTGAGCTTTAATAGGTTAGATTAAAATAGTTCCTTTACAAGAAGCTACTGATGCTAAGGGTGTGTCCATAATAGTGCAAAAAGTGTTTCAAGCATATTTTACAACTTTCTTTGTGAACAAAATTCAGTCATTTATTATAATATTCAATCACCATGACTGTCAGTAGAGAAAGTGAGAATTTCATGTGAAGAAAATAAATAAGTGATTGTTCTCAGGCTGTACTAATCATCTTGGCTTTATTGCGTGATTTTAATTTTGAGTGGCAATGTTTTCACACCGTGAAAAAAAAAGAGAGAAAAGGTTGATTGATGGCACTTTGAGCTTTCATACTATACAGTGACACGAAGTGCCACAGGAAGAAAGGAGAAAGACAAAAATAAAGCTCCCATAGACCAGAGTTTTAAACTTTCCCCTCTGAGCTCAAAGAGGCTACAATTGTCTTGTTTACAGAAGATTCTAAGGACAATTTGTCCAATCTAGTGGTGTCTTTACACAGATGGATAGGCACACAAACATAAGTTAACATCCCCCCATCTAGCTTTCAAATATTGAAACACAAATCTAAACACATGTATACAAACACATACATTAAGAATATGCATGAATACACTCACAAAATTAGACACACATATCACACATGGGATGGACTACAACATACATCTTACACACAAGTGCGTTCCACACAAAGCACAGCTATATATGTGCCTGTATTTGTGCACATACATCACATGGTCACCCATGAACTTGGTTTAGGTGGAACTATTTCATATATAATACACGTGAAGTTTACATAAAGATGTGTGCTAACGCTAATACAAAAAGAGACACACATTGCCCTAGAATTTTCATACATATCACCACCTATATATGTATAAAGACATATACTCATGAATTTCTGAACAGTATTCACAGAAATGTATTCTCAGAAATAAACATCTGAAGACTCTTGAGAAATAAAATAATGTGTATTTCAGTCACATGAGGGAGGAAAATTGATAAAAAGAAAAGGAAACTGATATTAGAAAAATAAATCCAGTTCTGAGCTCCAGAGTGCAAATTGCTATTTTAATTAAAAAAGAACCCCTGTTTAATACCATGACAAGTTATAGTAGGTGTGTCCCTCTATAAGATGTCGGTCAGCAATGCTTAATCTGCTAGATACACAATTCAGTTCTCAACTGAGCTGAGTAATTTGATCAAGGTCACAGAGAATAGTAATCAGTAGGGGTCTGAGTGACTTTTAAGCAGGAACCACAGGACCACTCCCTTAAATCTTCTCCAATATTTCATTTCACAGGCAAGAGGGACATGAGGATTTGAAACATAAATTTCTCCATTTAAAATTCTGTTTAATTCATCATCACACATCAGAATTTCGACAGTGATGGGGGCTCATCATTTATAGATGAGCTTGTTGCATTTTAAGCATGCTCATACATACAGAAGGTTGAGATTTTGATGACATCTGTTAGCAGATCATGTAGGCTGACGATACCGAATGATGCTGTTTTAAACATTAGTGGTAGTAAATTAAAATGGAGCAACCCTCCACATCTCCATCCTATACGATATTTAGTGATTATGCTTTTGTGTTTATGAAGCAAAATCCCATCATTTTGCAGATGTCTAGTGAGAAAGCATAGTTCCTTGCCACCCTCTGGTGGTAGATATTGGGAACAACTTTCTCAGCCCAGAATAAAAGCTACAAAGGTTTTAGGGCAGATATGAAAGATTATTGATATTTGACACTTCTTTCACCAACAAAATGTTTTTAGCGTCATGTGATATGGCATTAGGTAATCTATTGTCCATGTGTATTCTGAATCCAAGAATATTTTGAATATTAATTACTTAGATTTGCATAAATTATCATTTCAAATTAATTCTTTATCTATTTAATAGTCCCAGAGCCATATCTGTTGGTACAGGCATGTAATCTCAGAAAGTCACAAGGCTTAGTCAAGAAGTACTAAATTCTAGTAATGTCTGGACAATTTAGGGAGACCCTGTCACAAAATTATCATCTCGCATAATATTCTATATGATATTCTCTGTATAAAATTCTGCATAATTCACATGATATCACTGTGACCTGATTAATAAGTCTGATTAATCATTAATCATTATCATGAGATGAATTACTAGGGTTAATATTTATTAAAAAAAACTTACAATATAAGTGAAGAAAATACAGAAAATAGAGAAATAATCACTCATTCAAAATGAATAAATAAAGTTATAATTATAAGAACAACTAACACAAAACATATTAAATGTTCAGAATACTAATGTGTGGCAAGATACAGAGATTACTCCAAAGATGTTTATCTTGAATAATATTAATCTAGTACCTAAATGCTCTTAAGATGAGATAGGAAATGATTATAACTGAAGCTCTCTAATCTAAACTCCTTCAAAGACATGTGAAGGAAAGTATATATTACCTGAGTAAGCTGAAAGTATGAATGAATAACTTTCAAAATTTAGTAAGAGAGGACAGAGACAGTCAGCTGCCTGAAAGTTACCCACAGCTATTCTACAAAGTTGAAGCATCTAATTTTTTTGGCTATAAGCCTTGGGTATCTGACAGATTCTTAATAAGCACGATATTTTGAGAAACTTTCTTATCCTGTCTTGGCAGGTTTCAGCAGTCTCTTGTCTTTCATCTGCTCTTGTAGAGGTATAGAAAAGAAACAGTCTTTTAAGTCAATAAGTATAATGGGCCAACTTTTAGGTAATGGGGAAGGCAGAGAAATTTCAGATTGTAAAGAGTCCATTGGCTGAATTACTTTATTTACTACTTTTAGATCTGTCACCATTTTTAATTTTTCATATTTTTTGACCACAATTACAGGAGTATTCTAAGGGCTGGTTGACTCTTCAGTATGCTGAGCATTTAACTGCTCCTGTACCAGTTGTTCTAAGGCCTGAAATTTCTCTTTTGTTAAAGGCCATTACTGAACCCATATAGCCTTATCTGTCAACCATTTTAAAGATAGCACTGTGGGTATCTTTACAGGGTCAGCAGCTGCTGTGCTGTGTTTTTGTACAACCTGAATGGCTGGTGACTATATTTTAATAATGTCTTAAAATATTTTTCTCAGAAACATAATTGGTTCTATGGTTCATATCTAAGTATGGAGGAATTTTAATCTGGGTATTCCATTGCTGTAGAAGATTATTACCTCATAGATTAGCCATATATGGCTTCAGCCTTCATCACTGTCCTTCTGATCTATGCATTCAAGCCATCTTACATTTTGTTTCACCTGAGATATGGTTTCAATCCTTAAAAGATTTACCATCTACCTCATTTAGAGGTCATTTTGGATTTTATGATTGTGGAGATACAATGGATACATTCACCCCCTTGTTCACCAAGCCCTGAATAAAATTGTTATCTATCCTTATTCTAATTTTGGTCTTTGTTCATTTAGGAGGTCTTCCAGAATATATATATATATATATATATATATATATATATATATATATATATATATATATATATATTGGAAATTTTGAGTTTTCCTTTAAATTTGTTCTATTCTCCAATGTCATGCAGTGTTTTCCATTAGGCACGGGATTCTCTAGTTATCCTGGGAACCTGTTCCTCTACTACAACTGCATATGATTTAATATTTTTTAATTTGAGACCTGTATTTTTGGAGCCTCTCATGAGAGGTCCCAAGAGGAATTTCCCAATGGTAAAGAGTTGCTTTATTTGTCCCTTGTAGATCTACATTCATTGGTCCAATGGTGGCATTTGCCACACTGCCTGCATAATTCAGAAAGTAAGAGCCTTATGGTTGGGTCATTACCAGAAGAGACATTAATTATAGAAGTGCCTTGGGTACAATTCATTCTTATATGGCCTGGTTTATCATAATTAAAATACTTCATACCTTGATTTCCTTTCCTGACATTAGAAATGGCTTGAACTACCCAAGACTCATCATTATAATTAAGAAATTCAGCTTTAATTGTGTTTTTAACCCATTTCTCTAGGGGGGCTGATCTAATTTTTAGTGGCATAAGTATCTGTTTATAGTCAAAATGATCATGGTCAAAAGCCAAACAGAGTATTAGTTGCTTCCTAACTTCTGGATCTGACTGCTTTGTGTATTGCCTTGGTTAATCTCTGCAGAAAGTCAGCATATGTTTCTTTTAAGTCTTGCCTGACCTTAGTATATGGCTCACTTGTTTGTCCTAGCTCTAGAATGTTTTCCAAAGCATTCAAAGTGGCAGCATAGCATAGCAGTAATGTATGTTCATCAAAAGCAGGCTGAACCTTTACACCAACAAACTGATCCTCACCAAGAATTTGATCTTGAGAAATGTTAAAGCCTCTCATCTTCTCTTGTTGTTCAATGGCCTTAACCCCATCTCCCAGCCAATTTCTCCATTGTATATGTTGACTATAGTATGAGACAGTAGCTGTTAGCTGCATCTAATCGTTTAGGTGTGACTCTATTTTTTAAGACCACAAATTTAGCATTTGTTTAACATATGTGGAATGAATTCCATGTACCATCATAGCTTCCTTGACATCTTTTATATTTATGTATGGATTTCCAATTATATTCTACAATTTCTCCATGAGATTTGTCTTTTATTTGCTTTATCTGAATAGTAAATGTCTGGATCATAGGAGGATAGAAAGGAATACCCTGTATATTTACATCTTTAGTCACATCATCTCCAACTCCATTAGCTATCAGTGATGGTTGTTCTGAACTGTTTGGGGTTGACTGTACTTATCTCAATTACAGCAAAACCATTTTCCCATTGTTAAAATTTAGAAATCAGCCATTTCTCTAAGGTCTGAATTTCTTAAGTAGTAAATTTTTCTAATGATTCCATTGAATTAATAAGTTTCTTATTCTCATCACTAACATATAATTATACAGATCTGTACTTCTTCTGTATGGATCTTTTGTGCCCAAGAAGAAGAAGAATATATCTAAAAGTTTGTCATAATCAGTTTCCACAAAATTAGCTTTGCATGTCAATTGATTGTTGATAAATTTCATGTTATGCATTTGAAAAAGTAATTTTTCATTCTTAGTCTGCAAGGTCTCTATCAGTCCAATTAATGCCTCATATTTGTCAGACCACCTTTTTGACATACAAAATGTAGAATCAAGCAGAGAACAGGACTTCAAGAATGAAACTCTCAAAGGTGTAATTACACAATATTTCCTCAATTATGGGCAGCCAAAATTTTTTTCTAAATTCTCCATAGGTTCTGTTGGCTGCCATGGCTGCTAAAAAATTGACCTTGAAGAGTTTTATTCTTTACCTCAGTCTAGTTGTAATAGTGATGTTTGGCCAGTAGATGTTGAAGACATCACTCCAATTAGGGCAAGCAGGTTGGGGCCACACTTGCACGTAGTATAAACTTTTACAATTCTTAGAAAGTTAGAACAAATGCAGCTATACAGAGGGTGATTAAAGTATCAAACAAAACCAGGGATAGTGCCAAGCAGGATCAGGGACAGTGCACACAAATACTTCTGCCCCAAGATCCAGTTCCAAAGCCCTTATTGTGGTGGCAGCAGAAGTCCATGGGTATGCAGCTAGGAGAAGGAGGATGGCAGAAGTGGACGAAAAGTTTACAAGGACTAGGGAATCAATCAGAATATGGCAGGTGTGACTGAAACCAGGTCTCAGCAAGCTTGCTTGGCATGGTGGCCAAGGATATGCCACCTGCCATGAGGTTAGCCATGGGTGGGGAGAAACACACGTTGGGTGCCAAATGTGACTCTGTTAATAAACCAAATTAATTATCACAAGAAGATATATTATTAGGGTCAATATTTATTTAAACAAATTACAATATAAATGCAGGAAATGGAGAAAGGATCCACTCATCTGAAATGGATCTTCCTTCCAGGAGGTGGAGAAGCAGAGAGTGCGTTGTTCTCAGAGACCAGCACTGTAAGCTCTTCCTAGCCATGCCTTAAGGCTACAGTTTCGAAGGTTCTAGGTGAACCCCAAACCTGAGCTAGCCCTTAGATCAGGGAGATGCTGAATCCCACTATATATCACATAATTTCTTATATAACATTCCCTGTATAAAGTTCTGCATAATTCATGCAATATCTATATTAAGGAGGTAAATACAAAAGTTCAAGGTTATCTTTAGCTACTTCAGCCTGGTCTATGTAGCAGTCTATTCCAAAAATCAAATAATAATAAAAAAAAAAGACGGAAGATGCAGATCAGAGCTTAAGCTTAGTAGTGCAGTATTTGTCATGTACTGAGAATGAAGCATCAAATCAGAATTATCCCTCACTTTACCTATTCGCAATTGTTCACCATCTACCAACATGACCTTCTGATTCTTTCGAGGTGGCTCTACTGCTGTGTTTGTCTACAATCTTTCTAAACTGTAGTTTAGTACCTTCAACCTCATCCAGTAAATGTGCAGTCATTTTGCCTAAATGTATCTATTTTTTTTAAACTACGCTTTTTAAACATTTTTCATTTCAGTAATATTTACTTGAATTGAACTAATTAAGTGTTCTTTCCTGTATTATTATTTAATGATGTTTTGAACACAGAAATTCCCAATTCCATAGCAATATATTGAGGGAGAGATATAAATATATTTACTATCACTTAGGCATCTATTATGTATCTGTCATCCATCCATCCATCCAACCACCCATCCACCCATCCATCCATCTATGTATCTTCTAGCTCTATCATCTGTCTATCATCTATCTCCCTATCACCTATCTCTCATCATTTATCTATCCACCCCTAATTAGCTATCTATCTAAAATAATCACCACCCTGATATCCATTTTCTAATTTCTTAAATCTGCAAATATATGGGTCCCAAAGATAATGGTACAATGACAATTTGGGTAGGAGGATGTATATTGAAGGAAGCAAGACAAGCTACTGCTAAAGGCTAGACTACATGAAGCTATGAGTGACTACTGAACAACTACAGGAAAGGGGCAATCAGAACAGTGTTCAGGGCTAGAATAAAAAGTAAAACCTATAGCCAAATAATAAAAGTAATAACAGAGTGATGTACATAATTAACAGACTGACATTGGGAAATCACACTGGCCATCACCAATAAAATGTTGGAAAATTCTTCTTCAATAAAGAAGCTGGCATTTCAAATTTAGAGAATTAAAAAATTTTCTGTAAGTAGCAACAAAGAAAAAATTTTAAATCCTTTCAGGGGGGCCTTCACAGCTTATAAATGTTTAGCAAAAAAGGATTCTTAGCTACTAACATGACTTTGAGCTCCGGAGGGGATGCTGGCCACATCCACATTACTGGCTAATGTTCATATGGCTGTATTTGGAGTTTCTCATTGAATACCGGTTAGGCCTTGAGTCCCCAAATGCAGATGCCATGAACATCTGATTTCAGACTAGATGGCTTCAACTTTCTAATTACCAGTTTTCTTTATGGATTAATTATCTGGGTAGCTGTGTGATTTATCCTGACTGATTGTCGTCATGGCAGAGTGTTCGCAGATGGAATAGTAAAGGATGTGCAATTTTATCGGTAGCTATTCTGGCTTCCTCAATTTACACAGACTATCTGTCAAGAGCTGGACATCATCACTTGCATGTTATAAAGCAGTCCCATTTTAAGAGTACAGCAATAATTGTGTTTATTAGGGGGAAACTCTTATGAAGTTGATGCTCCATATATATACAAATTCACCCAGCTATACAAAAATACTTCACACAGTATTTATATTGTCTAATAATATGTAGTAATATATGTAATATATTCTATTAATTTATATTAATGATGTACTATAGATTATGTTACTATAATATATATTAATGTATATAACAATATTATAAAATATAGCATATATAAGAAATATAGAAGACCATTAAATATGTTGAAGGATGTACATAATTCTATCAAGTATTAGCTATCCTATTTAAATGAGGGACTTGAGTATCCATCGATGCTGTTATCTGCTGAACATCCTGAAACTTTGGGATGCTGAGAAACACGTACTTTGGACTATGTTGGGATGTTTACAGGGAAAATTGGTTATATGGTCAAAGAGGCATTCATCCTTTCTACTACAAGGTATTTTTTAACAACTCTGACAACATATTTGAAATTAATCATGATGTACAGCAGATCTAGCTTCAAGATGGTTTGATTTAGAGAATGTTTCTTATTAAAATTTTTATTACTTAAAAATTATTTATTTGTATGCATGTGTGTGTATAAGGGCACATCTGCACATGCATGTGTTATGTTGTACATGTGGAGCATAGAAGATAACACTACAATGTTGGTTCTGGTTATCACACTCAAGTCACTAGACTTAGTAACAGATGATTTCACTTGCAGAGCCATCTTACTGACCCCACAGATTGTTTTATAACTCTTACTTTCTTTGTGCAGTGGTGGTGGTGGTGGTGAGGTTGATGGTGGTGGTAGTGGGTTGCTGGAGGGGTTGATGGTTGTGGTGGGGTGGTGGTCATCGTGGTTGGGTGGTGGTGGTGGTATTGGTGGTGGTAGGGGGTGACGGTGGTGGTTGGGGGGTTGGTAGTATGTTGGTGGGGTGATAATGGTGGTGGTGTTTGGGGGTGATGGTGGTGAAAGTGGTTGTGGTTGAGGGGGTAATGGTGGTGGTAGTGGTGGTGGTGGATGATGGTGGTGGTAATGGTGGTGGTTGGGGGTGATGTTGGTGGTGGTGATGGTGGTGGTAGCAGTGGTGGTGGGTGATGGTGGTGGCAAAGGTGGTTGTAGTGAGGTGGTTGGGCTGGTGGTGGTGGTGGTATAGTTGTGGTGTGTGTGGTGTGTAAGCTGAAAGTTGAAAGAGTCTTGTGAATGTTAGGGGTAGTGATGTGCCACTAATATCCACTTTAAACTCCCGTTACCTTTTTTATTTTGAGACATGGTCTCACTAAATAACTCAGAAGGGTCTGGAATTCACTCCATATCCCAGGATGATCTTGAACTCATGATCTTCCGGTCTTAGCCACTCACATCCCCTAGACACTTCTCCCCAAAGATGGGGTGGCAGGTTTATGCTTATGCCAACAGGCCCAGGTAACTCTTTAACAAATATATATATATTAAAAAGAACACATTTTAGATCAATGTCATTTTTCCTTTGTTTTGGATTTTGATACAAAATATGATGTGGCACACTTTCACCATAAACTCACTTTGCAAATAAGGCTGGGGTGAACTTCCCATGATCCTGTTTCTAATTCCCCAGTGTTGGGATTACCAGTTTACACAATTGTGCATTTGTTTTTCCATTAAAGACTTGAGCAGTCCTGACCATGAAATTCTGATCAACAATGGCTTTGCCATATCTGTACTATGTCTAGCACAGCTGTTGTATTGATCATCTGCTGCCTCACAAAAGCTACTTACTTCGCTTGTATATTCCTCTGCTAGGGCTGACTCCAAACAAAGGAGAACACTACAGATAGTGAGGTTTAAGCCACAGAACTGGATTTTCTACATGTCAACAAGTTGAGGCAACTCAGTTAAGAATATAAGCAACCAAACATGCTACATACTCAGTGCCAGATTCTTTTCCATGAAGTCATACCTTTGGATTTTCACATTAACCTCTATAGCTGGATGTCTGGTTAAATTCGTTTAAAATTATATGTATATCACTGATGCCTCCCTCCAATTTTCCCATCCCATCCCCTCTTCTCTTATCTCACCTCCCCTCCTAATTTTCTTTCTCCTGTTTCCCCTTCCACTTACAGGATGTCCCAAGCTAAAGAGGCTTATTCAGGGTCCCACACTCCTGAAGGGGGAGTGGCCAATCCCAATCATAAAAGACTTCTAGGATCTTGGAACCCCTTCTCTGTCCTCTCTATGTCTCTTCCCCCCCTCCTCTCTCCTCTCTCACAACTCTAACTCTCTCCCCCTCTAACCTATCCACTCTCTCCTCTCTCTCTCTCTCCTCATTCTCTCTCCTCTCTCTCCTCTCTCTCTCTCTCTCTCTCTCTCTCTC